>BGNK01000110.1:338511-366736 GCA_003297005.1 Symbiodinium sp. clade A Y106 | reverse complement strand
GCCCACCAACCGCCGGAATTCGCCCCCAGCACGTCAACGCCACTTCGTAAACCCAAAAGCCTAAACCCTGAACCCTAAACCAATAAACCCAAAAGCCAAACAAACCCTAAACCCTATACCGCATGGGCACATGGGATCTCCAGTCTTACCCTAAGGCTCCAAGTACCTAATAATCATATACTCTCCAAGATCCTAACCTACATAACTACTATCCTAAAACCGAGTACCTAATTATAGACCTTAAACCCCTATAGTACCTTTATAGATCCCTTATAGATCCCTTTGAAGGAACCCTTAATCCTAAAACCGAGTACCTGGTTATTGGGTCCTTTGGACCCTTGGCCTTAGGGTTGCAACGTCCCCTGAGCCCAAGTAGCCGGGTGTAGGCATCGGAGCGCTTCGTTGGCGTGGCCTGGCTTGGGATTTAGGGTTTAGGGGGGTTTAGGGCCTGGCTTGGGGTTTAGGGTTTAGGGGCTCACCTAGACCACCCAAGTAGCCTCTAATTAACATATACTCCAAATACCCACTGTTAAGGGCAAATAAGGACTTTATTAAACGGCCCTTATGGGTCCTAGCAGAGGTCAGGGATTTAGGGTTTAGGGGCTTTGGGTTTAGGGGTTTAGGGTTACTGAAGGAGTCAGAAATCTGTGTGCTCAACATGGGTTGTTTACGTAGAACCATACTTCATCACCTACTTACTGAGTCCCTGGCTCCTTTAAGACCTCGAGTGTGTCTGTTACAGCGAAGGATCTTAGGGTTTAGGGTTTAGGGGTATAGTGTTAGGGTTTAAGGGTTTAGAGGTTTAGGGTTTAGGGTTCTCTGGGTTCCCGGAACCTGAACCGTACGCCTTTCTCTTCAGCTCTACATGAGCCCTCAAACCTCTAAGCCCTTTACAGTAAATCCCCAACCCAAAGCCTAAACCCTCATAAAAGCTCGAAAAGACAAGAAAGCCAAGAAGGAACAACTCGCTAGCAGTCTTTATAAGGAGTGTTAGGGTTCAAAACCGTCATTCGGGGCCCAAAAAACATGCAGGCATAAGCATTTTACAGGGACATGCCTACCTTATTGGGCTTCATTCTAAGTGGTCTATGTGCGGTATCCCTATCCTATGGTTTGCTTTTGTGTTTTTTGGGGGGCCCGCCCTACTTATGTAAACGGGTTTGGGGTTTGGGTTGTAGGGATTCTCAGGTTCAACCTCGCTTCAGGTACCCGGCATTCAGTTTACTAAGGGTCCAAGTACCCAAATAGTATATACTTTGGCTTTAAAGTAGTCACTACATAGGTGCAGAGCCTTTGTCTTATGCTTGAGCGTAAGCAGGGCTTCCAGCTACTCAGAACTGCGAAAGGGTGAACACATGACAGGGCACACTCCATTTGTCGTGAGCTTTTGTCAAAAGCACGGTAAGGGCACACTCGTTTGTGTCGATGGTTGTTCCAACCTGAAGACGAGCCCTCAGACGAAGTTAAGCCAGGGGAGGCAGATGAGCCGAAGCGCGACCCATGGCAAAGACGTTTGGCAAGGGGATGTTCCGATTCACGATTGCACCCGCGGGCACTATCGCACAACCTTTTTTCCGCTAGCTTCGCAAACCGTTGATCTTAGTAATTATCCCCAGGCCATGAACCAGACGTGGAACAACTAGGTCGAGAGCCGCTCACGGTTTTTGCAGTCTTTTCCTGTGCCAGTATTTAGCTTGGCGCGGTTCTGATTGAGACATATGCGCGCGGGGTGTAAGGTACGGCTGTCGCAGCTCAATTTCGAAAAATCGTAATCACTCAACCTGCTATCCTGAACGCATTGAACTCAATCGGAATCTCCATAGTGCCTGGGAGCATTTGCGGATACTGTAATTCGGAATGGAACACAAGGTTGAGCGGTTGTACTGTTGCGTTTAGGGTTATTTTGTTGTGGGGAGGGTTTGGATGTTGACGTGGTTGGGCTCGGAGGGTCTTACTTTTCGAGCTTGCAACTCCAAAAGCCGATTCAATAATCCACTGAAGGCAGCGCAGAACTTGGAGGTGTCAAATCCGGACGGTGTTCTTGGCTCAGTCAGGGATTGTGGTCTCCGAGAGTTGGAGAAATTTACAAGGGTTGATTTTGGCTAGACAGGGGGCATTAAAGGGTTCGACATGGGGTTGACGGTTTTGGGGCTTTAGGTTCTGGATGGTTTAAAGTTTAGGGCTTCAAGTTAGGTCTTGGAATGGTTTGGCGTTTCACGGTTTAGGGCATCAGCGCGTCAGGGCTGTAGGTCTTAAGGGTCTATAGTTTTTCGGCTTCAAGCGTCTGAGAGTTTACTATTTGGAAGATAGAAAGGTCACGTAGCACTTGTACGAGGTTCTCTGGAGTGTAGTGTTTGCTGATAGCTTTTTTGTTTTACGGTTTCAGCCGTATAAAAGAGTTTCAGGTTTGTTTTGAGGCAGGCTCATGGCTTTGCACGGGTTGGATCCAAAATGTAGAATATATTCTTGTTTATATCGGTCTTGAGCAAACTTTACCTGCTTTCTTCATTTCCAGAACCGTAACTCTACAGCCTAGACCCCTTACCCTCCTCCGACCTCTGGACATTCAGCTTTACATAAACCTGGATTGCAGTGGCTAGTTTAGGTTACCTTCGTTTGCGGCTCGAAGATCCTAACCATCAGATGGCAATTATCCAGGAAAGTGCAAAAAGCTCTAAACCCTAAACTTGAAATCCTAGATTCCAGCGCCTTTGCGTGGGCTTCTCACTCTGCTACTGAGGTCCTGGATGTCTTCAACAACAAGCCGCACGAGGTGCGGACCCTGTAGTGTCAGGGTTCAGGGCCCCAGGGTGAGTCAGGGTCAGGAGGGTTCTGTGCAGGTGCCGTTGGGCTACAGGCTCAAAATTCCTCTTCAGTTTCATAGCAAGCCCACCCTATCCCGAATCCCAACTACAAACAATTTTTGACGTATTCGACGCCCACTTATAGTTTATTTATGTGTGTTCGCTTACTCGTGAATCCGTCGATGGCGCGCGGATGCTGTGTGTACGCATGCGAGAAGGGAAAAGCTGGTTGTTGATACTTATACCGTGTTGCTGCAGCTGTTGTTGCCACACCCACATAATAAGAGGTTTCGATTTTAAGACTGAACGTTTACTGGCATGATACAACCCCAAGAAAATCTTAAGTACCTACACAGTAGCAACAGTTTCCCATAGTAGGAGTTACTTCTATGGCTATGCTGGCTGCTGACAATCTAGACCCGGTGGAGGAAGAAGGGGAGGAAGAACAGGCTGGCGAAGAGGAAGGCCCTCACCCTGTCATCGACCCGAAGGACGAGGATGACGAGCCTCCCCACGTGCCAGGGACGGCCCATCTTTGGGCTAAAAGGCCGGGGGACGCAGTCCCCCAGCATGGGCTGTGAATCCCACCGCGCTACACCGTAGTGCTTCCCTCCCAAGAGATTCGGGAGTTCATTGCTTCAAATTCCATGAGGACTGCTTACCCAAGTCATAGTAATTCCTACTATGCGAATGACCCTATCAACTCCCCGCGCGGCTGCCTGCAATGCTGGGTTTGTGATGGACGCTCCGCACCCTACTCAGCTCTCAGCAGCTCGCCCTACCCAGCACCTCGCGCTCTAAAGGGTGGGGCGTCAGGAAGAAGGTACAGACTTAACCTTCAAGTCCTTTTTTCCGCCGGTTCTGCCACTGTCGAACGTCTGGAAGTCGGTCTCTCAGCCAAAGTTTTCCAACCCAGCACATTTCCTAAGTAGTTCGGGATCCTGTTCGCAAAGATGAACCATACACTGTTGCAATTATGAAGAGTGCAAGAACTGCTTCTTTCGTATCATCTCCTCCGAATCACATACACCATATCATTCTGTCGTGTGTTTCGGTTTAAGGTGCCTTGTAAATTGTCCCTGGGTATAAAGTATGTTTGTCAGACAACCCACACCGAAACCCTCAACTTGATTAGATCACTCTGGATGTTTTGTTCGTAGAGATGCAGTAATAAGCTGATTTGAAGACAGCAATGAATGCGAAAAACCGTGTCTTTTGCAGCAGGCTTAGACAGAGAGAATCACTGTAGGAAAGGTTCATCGAAAGGTTCATCTCTTTCACAGTCCCTCATGTCAGGTAGATTGCGATCAGTGTAGAGGCCTCCTTACGAAGTACTGGAGCATCTATTTTTTGGGTGCCATTATGGGGAGACTAGTATGTAATCAATACCTGCGACGTATCTCCACCAATGACTCAACCACGAATCCGGAACAAGTGTCGGCTCGTTTTATAGAGAATCCCAGAAAGTTGGAACACGGATTCAGGCTGATTAGTGCTAAGTTCCCTTATACGTTGATTACAATGTTACAGCTTTAGGGCTTCTTCTATCCGAGTTAGTGTACAGCCGGGTTTTGGGGCTGCAGGGCTTTGGGGATTAGGATAGGTGTATAGTAAACCCCAGAAAGTTGGAAACCGGATTAAGGCCAAATTGTGCTGGGATTACCTATACATAACTCTTAAGGATTGAGGCTATGGGGTTTCCAACTTTTGGGCTTCTACTATAGGGTTCTCCTGCCAGGAACTTTACGACGTCAAGAACATTGGACCGGCCGCTTGTTCTTGCTTGCTCACATTGACTTTCGCATCTCTAAACCCATCGGCCAAAAGCTTAAAGCTCCACACCGCAAGCCATAAAAACCATGAAGGACCCCCGAACCTTATAGGACCCTGTGGACCCCAAACCCTAAATCCACGTTCCCAAAGGGTCCTATGTACCGATACAGTAGAATGTAGGGTTTCCATATTAGGAATTACTATTATGACTTAGGGAAGTATCCCCCATATCAGTACATAGGACCCTTTGGGGTTATCAACCGTAGATTCTCCGAAGCTCGGGGTTTAGGGATCTGACTCCGAAACCCCCTTCAAGGATGAATTGCGAGTCTGGTTTTGCGTTTAGGGGCTTAGTGCTTAGGGGTTTCAGGCTGAGGGTTTAGGGTATCGGCTCATGTTTGTTTCACCCCTTACTACTTACACATCCCATGTCTAGCTTGCGCGGGGTGCCGGACTTCATGGTTTGTACCTTGCTTACCGAAAAGCCGGTTCCCCTGCAGCGGGCATAGGGCCGCCTTAGTAGGGTTGACCGAGAGGCTTGTACTCATGACCTACCCGCACTTTGAGATACTTGACTAAATCTGTACCCTAAACGCCTAAACCCTAAAAGCCACAAAAATCCTAAACACGAAAAGCCGTTTAAAAACCCTAAACCCGAAAAGCCCGAAATACCCCGAACCCAAAATATGTTCGAGAGATCTACTATACCGACAGGGCAGAGGAGTAGAATGTATGACTCTTTGACATGCTGTCTTACATCAGCTGTCGGGTCTTGCCATCACCATAGTATAGTAGCATGGTCTAGTATATTTATAGTATACTGTTACATTACTAGTAGTCACTTAGTGTATTATAGTATACTACAATAGACTATACCATGCTACAATAAACTAGAATATACCAGAACACACTAGCACATGCTAGAATCGGTTAGAGGGGGTTTCCGAAAATAGGGGACCCTAATATAGTACCCTAAATAATAGGATCCTGATAATAAGGACGCCAAAATAAGGTACCCCTAATTTTCGGAAACTCCCTTATAGCAATTCAACACCACTGCCCTTCTGGTAAGGTTGCTGTATTGCATCTCAAAACCCCACAATGACAATAGCTAGGTAGGGCTTTGGGGCATTTTTATTTTCCCTTATTGGGCTTAAGAGGATCTTATTTACTAATATTCTTCAAAAGCTTTAAAAGCCCCACCTAGATAGGTATGGCCTTGCCCCAAGGGTCCAAAGTACCTACATAGCAAAAGCGAGGTTTCTAGAGTAGGAATTACTATTATGCTGAGGGTAAGCGTTCCCCATTTTGGTACTTAGGACCCTTTCGGTTGTGTAACTTCGAAGAATGACAGCCGGCGAGCTGTCTGTGATACAAAAACTCATGCACAGAGGGAACATCGTGGCTCGTGTTCGCTTTCAAAGTACTCTGCCTAGGGTTATTGCCAGTGCCCTGATGCAGCGCACGGCTTAGGGTGTTGGGTTTAGCCTATATTCCCGAGCCAAGATGTCAATGTGTCCTTGCACAGCAGATGTGTGGCCCACCTCCACAAGCTCATAATCTTAACCCGAAGTTGGCAGTAAAGGCTGCTGCAAGGACCTTTGAACCTTAAAACGTTCGTGGCAGAGGTGCGTGTGAACCCTAAACCCTAAACACCAAACCCCTAAACCCTACACTGGCGCGTCATGGCAGAGGTGAGTGTGAACAAGATCCTGATCCAAAGACGACGAGGTCAGGTTTCGGATGTGAATCTGGATTGGGGGTTGGGCATACCAGGAGATCCCAAAAACCTATTGTTCACAGGGTTCTACCTTTGTACATTAGGGGTCATGGCCTACCATTTTGTAGCATGCAAAATTGACCTGTTTTCCCTTTTGGCCTGTCCGTGCCTGCGAGAATAGTAGAATATTACCAAGAGTCGCAAGACTTTACGTTGCGTGTCCCAGCTGAAGATAAGTGTGGTAGATTCGCTGGAACACGAACTTGTCAGAGAAGATGATGTTCAGTGAGAGCTTTCGCAGTATTTCCTGCCTCCTCACATTCTTGCAAAACCGAAATGCCTGAACCCCAAACCCCTGAACCCTAAACCCTAAACCCTAACACCCCTAAACCCTAAAACGCAGCCCCATGCACAAACAAAAGCAATCTTTTGTGGGCTTCGAGGGCTTCGAGCAGAAGCTGAAAAGTTGCAACAAGCAGATGCCTACTCCTGAAGGACGAAAAAGACCCTTAAAAGACATGGCTCTGTACCCTTATACTATAAATCCCTCTATGGTCTATGAACCTTAAACCCTTTTAGGGTTTATTTCGTCTTTAAGGCTTTCGACAGACAGAGAGGACGTCGTTACCGCAAACGCTTCCAGGATTTTAGACGGCACTGTAGCGTGCATTGAGGTTTCGGCTGCCAACATACAGCTGTACGGCGGCGGCAGCGCTACTGGCTAGTCATCAGACTTAGAGATCCCAATACCCCTTAATTAATAAAGGAATATTCCTTAAACTATAGGGGCCTTAACATTATGGTTTAAGGTATATTCCTTAATTCAGGGGTATTGGGATCTCTGAGCAGACATGTCTGGAACATCCGGCCAACCTTGACCCAACTGCCGGAGTGCCGCCCAGAGCACCAGGCGTAGCTCATGCTTTCGGAGCTGAAGCACCTATAGTCGCCATTGTAGTTCCTTTTTTTGGTTAACCAAAATCTCTATTATAGGATCCTAACCATAAAAACTAGTTAACCAAAAAAATGGAACTATAGCCATGCTGCGTGCGACAGCAGCGGACTACGCTAAGGTTGTGTGTATTATCGTCAGCGTGATCAGCCTTGCAGCAGGGCATACATGCCGTATTGCGGCGCGGGGCGTCCAGCCGTCCCTAAGCTGACAGTTCTACATCCATTGAATCGGAGCCTGCACCCTAAGCGCCAAAACCACCCTGAGAGTCGTCGCTCCATGTTGGGGTAGTTCTCCAAATTTGGGGTCCCTGATTAATCAGTGTCCTTTACAAGGGTGCTGTACTAGTTTGGGTTCCTAAAACGGGACCCTAATTCAGAGAACTATCCATATCATGGTGGAATTCGCTCCAAAAGGCCAGACCAAAATAATATAGGACCTGAATAAGTAGCTGGCATTAGGGTCCTACGTACCTACTTAGTACCAAGTAGGGTTTCTATAGCACGAGTTGTGATTATTGTTCCAGTAAGTGTCCTCCACATGGGTACTTCGAGCCCTTTGGAACAATATCCCCGTGTGTCGTCCCTATATACCTGCACTATGATTACGGTTGATGGACAAAATCCTGCATGACCTTAAGGACCCTAAACTATGGGAATTATGGTATATTCCTTATAATGGGTAATGCAGGATTTTGTCCATCAACAGTATGACATTATACCTCCAAGCCCACTGAGTCGGTAAAGCCTAAACCCCAAACTCTAACCCTAAACCCCGAACCCGAAACCCTGAACCCTAAACCCTAAACATAATGGGGACCTAAAGTTAATATGGTTTCCTTTCTAGGGTAACTTAAATGATGTTCCTTAACAAGAACTCAGTATAGGAGAAGCCAGAAAGTTGGAACATTAGTAGCCTCATGCCCTTAAAAGTAAAGTAAAGGGAATCCCAGCAGGAATCACCCTAAATCAATGTTCCAACTTTCTGGGGTTCACTATAAACCCCAACATCATCATCCCAGGAGGCTTCGCGAACCTCGATCAGGTGGTCGAGTGCTTGGGCAAGACCCATGCCCAAAAGATTGTGTCTCAGCTGTCATTTCAGAGGGCTGCAGAGTTAAACCCTAAAGCCCTAAACCCTAAACCGACCCTAAACCCCAAACCCTAATCAGAGGGCTTGGGGTCTAGGGTTTAAGATCTAGGGTTGCGCGGGCAAGGTTTCAGGCTCTAGAGAGTAATCTGAACAATACGGTGTCGTCCTTTTTGGCCTTACGTTTATGATTTTAGGGTTGGTTTGCATGTCGATTTTCGGTTGTAGGGCCCGGCTTTTGGTTCAAGGATTGTGGTTACATTTCCGGATTTGGGGCGCTAGGGATTTGCGGATGCCAACCCTACATAAGAGGGCTTAGGATTTCAGGTTTAGGCTTCAGGGTGTCCTTATAGTAGCCTTCTCTTATGTCACCCTCATAGCAACCTACAGGTAAGTGTCTCTCGTTCCTACAGCCCCCATCACTGGCCAAGGTGACGAGCATCGACATCTATTTGGAGGGTTGACTCGGCTATGGGGAGCGTCGCTAGTGCGTGGCATAGGACCCCTTACAGGATCTTTGGAAAATCAAGGTGATGTATCTTAAGTCACATATTCGTAGGACTATTACATGTTCATGTTTTTGGGAGAGGTTCTGTGTTTTGGGATCCTTTAGGGAGCCTTGGCAAGCAAAGATTTTGCCGGTCCGGCTCCTAAACCCTAAGCCCCAGATCCCCAAACCCTAAACCCTATGAAGGGTTGTCTTCAGCGACTCGATGACCAGGATCCACTTGGAGGGGCAGGGGACTTAGTAAGGGTTCCTAAAGGGCTCCTTAAAGGGATCTATAGGGTTCCTTAAAGGGATCTATAGGGTTTAGGGTTTAGGGTCTACTTCAAGGGGCAGGGGACTTAGTAAGTTGGTTATAAGTAGGATTAGAATTAGGGTAACTCCATTTAGGGCACTTATAACTCTACTTANGTAAGTTGGTTATAAGTAGGATTAGAATTAGGGTAACTCCATTTAGGGCACTTATAACTCTACTTATAACCTACTTACTAAGTCCCCTGCCCCTTCAAGTAGAAGAGTCCCCACCATCCCAGCCTGGCCGGCAGCCTCTTTCAGGCCCTGCACAATTTGGTGCACAATTCAGACGCCTGCAATTCAGTGCATAGACGGAGGGTGGTGCATCTGCAACACGCTAAACCGTGGTGTCTCGATTCCCGTACTTCAAGCCGTCCAAACCCCCTTCACCTGCCTGCACCCTGAAATCACCGCCGCGAACCCTGAAAAGGCTAAACCTACTTTGAGCCAAAAAGCCGGACCGCACGTTAGGGGTTCCTTATTCTGCTTTCCTTGCAGATTTTAATTATTCCTTTACAAGGGATAGCAGCCACCCTAAAACATGATACATCGGTTCGTGGGGATCTTCTGCACACCAAACATGAACAGACCCTCTATGACTCCATATTTAGCAACTCACTTCGTAGTAACCCCGACAATCACTTCCTGAAGCCCTTACAGGAACCCCGAGCATGTTTAATGCCTGGTTTAGGTGTTTGAGAAGTTCTGGTTCCCTTAGGCTTTCGGGCTTGCAGAGTCCTGAACCCCGAAGCACTCAACACAACAACCTCGACCAGGGGCATTAAACTGCACTTCAACGGCTCAAAACCTAACCCTTTTCAAATTTAAGCCATTTAAACCGAAGCCCTAAACCCTGAACCCTAATCCCTAAACCCTAAAACCCTAAGCCCTAAACCCTGAACCCTAATCCCCCATAGAGTTAAACTCCGCTTTCGGCCTTTGCACTCTCGACCCCGCCGCTGCCATGCTCCAAAGGGTATCAGCTTCTGCGTGAGTCGGGGGGGTCCAGGAGTTGACATCTTCCTAGGGTTTAGGGTTTAGGGTTTAGCCAAATATCCCGAATTCCCAAATCCTTCAACCCGATTTTGGCAGGAAGCTCCATCCCGTGCGGGCCTTAAAGAACCCCGGGGGGCGGGGATTCTTCTGCCATGGCCGAAGCTTTGGAAGACACACGCACAACAGAAGCCGAGGCACCGCCATTGTTCGGGGGCTTGGGGCTTATCAGGGTAGGGTTTAGGATTTAGGGTTTGGTGCTTTAGGATTTTTCGTTCTAAACCCTGCATAACCTACCTTCTTCGGGCTCCTTGTTCAGATTTCCTTATACAAGTCCTTCAAAACGTGGGTTTCTCAAAGTCCCGGTATGGCTAGAGGGCCAGGGTTCAGGGTTTGGGGCTCAAACCTGAAGTTTAGGATTGTCTGCAGCCCCAATTACCTAGACTTCCCAAGTACCCCGTAATATACCCCAAATACCCACTATTAAGGGACATAAGGACTCTATTAAAGGGTCCTTGGGGTGTCCTGGTAGTGGGTCAAGTATTCAAGGACTACAAAACTCCGGCCCCAGGCCTGCCCGGTTCGTAACATAACCAAACCTTTGAGTGTGGGTTCTTGTAAAGGGTTCTTTGGGGTATAAGGCTCCATGCACCACCATAGCTTATACAAGGGGTTCCTATATAAGTACTTTCAGGCCAAAGTATAAACTAGTATAAACTTGAGTACCTGAACCCTGCGGAGCAGTTGGGGCTCAAGCCAAACCTTAAGATCTTGAGTTTGTAGCCTGCCAGGGTCTGAAAAGACCAGGCGACTGCGGAAACAGGGCCAGGGTTTAGGGTTTAGGGTTTAAGGGTTTAGGGTTTAGGGTCAGGTGCAAGTACACCATTGGTAGCGTACCCACATGTCATGTTCACCAGCCCCTTCAGAGGTCCTTAAGGGTTGGGCTCGGGCATGCGCTTCCAGCTTTTCTCCACGGCGGAGAATAGCTTCATGCCCTGAAATGGGTCCGCTCCATCTCAGACTCTCAGACAGGAGAAGTTGACATGATCTCCCACCATGCATGTCCTAAGCAAATCAGAAACGCTGCCTGCGCAAGGAAAGTAGACAAAGGTGGCTTTGGCTAAAACCGCAGATTGCATGTACCATTGCTCCAAGACCATCCCCCCCAGGCCTGAACTCTATGCCAAACATCGAAACGATTTGCCTGAGCTAATAGGCATAGTCGCCAATTCGACCCGTCAGGGGGGGGGGGGTACTATATAGTATTTTCATGGTCCTTAATGGGTCTTCTACGGGTTCACAGGGTTTAGAAACTAAAACTGGCGCCGTTTCCTAATGAAATATAACCCCTAGCTTCGGGATAGTGTTTTCAAATCTTCTGATCTTTTATGTAAATGCCAAAATCCTAAACCCTTGAGTAACCCTCTTTAGGAATTGTATGCAGCCCGAAAAGCCTTAAACCTCTAAGCCGTTACTAACTCCACACCCTGCAGCCCTAAAACCCCTAATCTGTAAACTCTATATGGGAGTTTCCGAAGATAGGGGGTACCTTATTTTGGGGTCCTTATAATAAGGATCCTATTATTTAGGGTACTATGGTAGGCTCCCCTATTTTCGGAAACTCCCATATTACGCTAACTGTAAACCCGAAGAAATCCACCTGCCCCCAGGTTGATGAGGAACAGGACCGGTTTAGGGTTTAGGGTTTAGGGCAGGGCAGGGCTCACGTTGTAAAGCCGGCGTTAAGGCTTTTCGGGGTTCTATACCCAGAGGGTCCATATACACTACCACTATGGAATTAGGTCCCCGAAGACCATCCCTACTATGGTTTTGGGACCCTAATTCCATAATAGGAGTGTATATGGACCCTCTTGGTAAGGGTTGCACCCACTAGCAGGAGCCATAAGGGCTCTATTAGAGGGCCCTGCATGGGGGGTCACTGGTAAGAACTCCAAGCGAAGAGTTACTGTACGGCCTTTAGGTCTTTTCGCGATAAACTTTTCTGGTCTTTGGGTTGAGGGGTTCAGGATATCAGGGTTGATGGTCTCCCGTAAATCCTAAACCCGAAACCCTAAACCCAAAACCCAGAAAAACCCTAAACACCCTATGCCTACAAACTTGTGATCTGGTTGGGGTCGGTTACCACCCACCCAGGATTGCAAGAGTTGGTGTTTTTAGGGCGTGCAAACTCCTTTAGGAGGTATATATGTCTTGGATATAACAGATCCTACACATTGTAAGGGTTCGAGGTTCTAGGCTCTGGGTTGTTGGTTAGCCCAAAGGTGCAAAAGTTCTATACACCCTCAACCAGGAATCATACACTCCCTAGCAAGTCTATTGCTGCCCAGCTCGCTGTCTGAACCTAAGCCTCCAAAGCAACCGTGGAAGGATTTCAGCGGGGAGATTACAAAGATGATTCGGCGATGGAAAAATGAGAAGTGCCCCACGTTGGCTTTCAAGGGCATTAATGTTTGGTACGATTGAGGGCGAAGGCATTTTACGAGTTTCAAGCTCCACTACACTGTTTGCAGTCTTTGGTCCTTAGCGTTTAACCCTAAACCCTAAACCCTAAAAGATGTTGTGTACAGTTCAGGCTTCAGGGCTTTATGGTTGGAGCTTTTTGGTTTCAAGCGCGCAGACCTGCAAGAAAAACACTGAAAACCTAGCTGAGCTTAGTGTAGGCTTATCTAGGGTTGGATGTATAGGTGCCAGTATCTTGGACCCCGATCTAAAGGCCCCCAAGGTAGCTTTGTGTTGCCGTTTGTTGTAGCTTTCTTGGCGCGATACTTGCTATACCGACCTGACCCAAAACCCTAAGCCGTAAACCTTAAGGCCCTAAACCCTAAGCCCTAAGCCCGAAACCCTAAAACCCTAAACCCCAAAGCCAACTGCGCTGGAACGAACTGCACCTGGAGGGTGCAGGTAGACCTTCTGCAGGCGCCCGAGGAATCGGAAAAGAATTTGAGGGCTTCGATCGACGTAGTGTAACCCTAAGGGTCTATGTACCCTTTAAAGGGATCCTATCATGGGGCTCCTTTGAGGGTTCCTTTGTTGGGTTCTATGTAGGTACCATAAGGGTTTAGGGTTTAAGGGTCCATGTACCCAAAGAGTATATACTTTGGCCTTCAAGTATTCCCTATACAGGTACATTGGGCCCAAAGTATATACTATTTGGGTACATGGACCCGTAGGGTAACCCTTAAAACCCCATTACATCCCCGAACCCTTCAGACCCACAAAATCAGAGGAACCCAAGCTTCCGCAAACAGGTGTGAGGTATTATAGGGACCTAATTTTATACCTCTACTATTTTTGGGGCTTCCTTATTAGAATTATAGTATAATAGGCCTTAAAACCCGATTAACACCCCATTCTAATTATTAAGGCCCTTATATTAGGGCAAGCAGCCCAACAGCCGCGAGAAACCTATCTTTTTCGAGCTCCTTACTATGCTTTCCTAGGGCAAATCCTTAACGAGGTAGTGTTGTCATTTTCCAGGTAGGCTATGATTGCCTGGTACCAATCCTTAAAGAGGTAGGGTTGTTAGGTAGGTTCAGGGTTTCACAAGCCAAATCCTGCACCTCCTTAGTTAACTGAGTCAAGCCCAGAACGCTACGGCTCAAATCTTGAGTCCATCATCTTGAAACTCGATCCCAAATTTGACCTGCCTTGCTACCCCAAGCACCTTTACACAACTCTGCCGAAACCCTCGTACAGCCGCACTGCCCTGGTAGACCCCTGAGTCCTTGAGCAACCCTAAACCGTACTGCACCGAGACTCCTTAAGAAACCCTCTCCCTGCAAGGTACGCCCCGGAGATCTTGCCTTTCGACCAAGACACGATCGAGTTCTTCGTCAACGTCGTTCTCTCAGCGCCTAGGGTTAAGGGCTTGGGGTTTAGGCCCTTAATTATGCGATATGCCTTGAGTAAGATACCGGGGGATAGTCTTAATGCCCCCCAAAGCCGAACCCCTAAACCCAAAAGGGGCGGTGTATTATTTGGGGGTCGCAAGAACTGTACAAACAGCACCCAAATCCTCTTCCAATTATCAAGACGCCTATACCCCAAGCCCCGATACTGTAGAAATCGCTACATCCTTTCCCTTAGCTAAGACCCTGAGGGTCCATGTACCCAAATAGTAGATACTTTAGGCCCAATGTACTTATATAGGGAGTACTTTAAGGCCAATGTATCTACCATATGAGTACATGGAGCCTTAGCTAAGAGGTTTTGGAGTCTCTGTTTCAGTGCTAGAGTCTTGGAGTGGGGGGGACGGGTCTCGGGCCCGGGATTACGATTCGTTACAGTAAGAGTGAACTAGAAAGACCCACCAAGACCCGGGAGTACGATATGTTACGGATAGGAGTTGGGTTCCATCGAGGACTCCTCAAAAGGGATTGTTTTAGGTCGAGGGCTTCGGGTGTTCGGCCTTAGGGGCTTCGGGTTTTCGGCCTGAGGGGTTCAGGGTTCAGGGTTTAGGGTATTTAGGGTTTAGAGTTTAGAGTTCAGGGTTCAGGGTTTAGGGTTCAGGGTTTAGGGTTCAGGGTTCAGGGTATTTAGGGTTCAGGGTTTAGAGTTTAGGGTTCAGGGTTTAGGGTTTAGGCTTCAGGGTTTAGGGCATCAGGATTTAAGGGTCGGAGATTCAGGGCGGGTCGACAGCAACATCTGTAGTACACTTTAAATAGCAATCCTTATTGTTAACCCGCACAGTAATACGTAAAATGGATCTTAGCCTTCTGGTAACCCTTCCCCAAAGGATCCCTGGTAACGTTGGGGGGAGACTTTCTCAAGCCATAATGTCCAATCTTAATACAGACACCCTACATTCGGCACTTAGGACCCTTTGGGTTCAGGTGGAGGGCCTGGGTGCGAAACAGCGTCTCAAAGTGTCATGTCGAGTCTTGAACTGGAGGATTTTTAGGGTGGAGGGTTGTGGTTTTCAGGGTGAATCCCCGCTTGGTGGATCACGGGACTTAGTAAGTAAGGTTATAAGTAGCTTAATTGGGGTCATAAGTACATATAACTTCGGTTTCACTGTTGTTAACTTCCTTGCTGAGTCCCATGATCCTCCAAGTAAACCCTCTCCCCCAAACCCTGAAGCCTGGGCTTGAGGTTTAGGGTTTGGGGTTGAAGGCTGAGTTCTTACCGTAGGGGCCTTGATCATTAGACTAGGGTATCGGGTTTTTCAACTTCTAATTTCCTACAGTAGAAGCCAGAAAGTTGGAACATCATTATCCTCATGCCCTTAAACTCAAGTATAAGGGATCCTAGCACTAATCCTCCTAAAGTCATGTTCCAACTTTCTGGCTTCTACTAAAAATACTAAACCCCGAACCCTGAACGGCTATAAGGAGCCCTAGCGAGGGATATTGCCAATTCTCCAGGCTCCTATGCTACACCTTGCAGAACGCTGTAAAGAACCCTTAAAGGACTGGGCTCTTGTTAAGGAGCTTCAACTCGGTTACCATAATAAGGGAAGCATATGCGCTGTTATCGTGCCTTATTATTAAACGTACTATGGTAACCTAAGCCCTAAGGGTCCAAGTACCTAATAATCATATACTCTCCTAACTATTGAGCTACCTAACTACTATCCTAAACCCGAGTACCTAATTATCGGGTCCTTGTACCCAAATAGTAGATACTTTAGGCCCAATGTACTTGTATAGGGAGTACTTTAAGGTCAATGTATCTACTATATGAGTACATGGACCCTTAGGGAAGTTTCTTGACAAGAACCCTAAAGGAAAGATAAGGCCTATTCCCATTACGCGAAGGGTCTTTGTACCCAAATAGTATATACCTATAGTCTCCATTGTAGTTCCTTTTTGGGGGTTACCTTGTAGGATCCTACATATAAAGTTGGTTAAACCAAAAAAGGAACTGCAATGGAGACTATAGGTAGTATATGCGTGAGCCCTCGGGACCTCCCCAGGGCTGCTTTTAAGGCCAAAGCATATACTATTTGGGCGCATGGACCCTTAAGCCTCAACACTCATGGTACCTTTCTAGAACCTTTAAAGGCACCCCGTAAAGGAACCCTATTTGGGTTTTCTGGACCCTTAGGGTTAGGGCGGGTTAGGGCCTCCGAGCTTCAAGTGTCTAGCTGCAAAGCCTCCGATCCACAGCACGCGGGCCTCTCGGGGCAAATGGTTCAGGGTTTAGGGTTTAGGGTTGCCGCCTTAGACAGTAAACATTACCGGAACCCTAAACAAGGCATGGCTTCCTTATGTAAGTCCTCAACATGCAAATTTTTAAGAGTCCAGGTAAGCCTAAAGCCCTGAGGCAGTAAACAGCATGAAAGAAGTCACAAATGAACATTCCAGTCTGATTCGCCTTGGCTTGAGTCACCTACTCTCAAAGTCTTTGGGGGACAAGGTGATGAGTGACAAGGGTTCCTGAGAGTGTGTTCGTAGAGGGATCGCTTTCGTGGTTCTCGCGGTTCAACTATGTCAATTCTGCCCTCGTTGGCTTGCCTGGAGTGTTACGATCTCCCTTTTCGCCACATCTTTTCGATGGCCTTTGAATAAGGAAAGTTTATGGTCTAAACTATATTTGAGACCCGTCTGCAATTACAGAGTACATTGTTGAATTAAGGGGTTCGGAGTTTTTTGGATGCCAGTTGCTCCAATTCGTCACGGAGAACCTTGAAGAAGAAGGTGAAGACGAGAAGGCAGTTCTTCGAGTGGGTAAACCCTAAACCCTAAACCACCCAAAGGCATGAGGGTTCAAAAAAAAAGCCTGGGAGACCGTACTGGGGGCCTTCCAGGTTTTGGGTGCAGGTTCCTTTACGGGTTCCTTTAAGGGTACTACAGTACTACAGGTCTAGGGGCTTGACAAGGGTACCACAAGGATTTAGAGGTTAGGGTTTAAGGGTCCTTCCCCCTGTGTAGCAGATACTTTGGCCCGAAAGAGGTTCCTACAAAGGCAAGTTGAAAGCCAAGTATCCCAGAGGGTCCATGTACACTACCATTATGGAATTAGGCCCTAAACGACCATCCCCAGTATGGTTTTGGTGACCTAATTCCATGATAGCAGTGTATATGGACCCTCTGGGTATATGCTATAATGAATCACTCGGTATATGGACCCTCAGGGAAGGCTCAAAGTTGAAGATTTAAGTCTTGAGGTTTAGGGTCTGAGGTTTAGGGTTCAGGCTGACTATGGAGGCCTTAATAATTACCTATACCATTTCAGGGGTTCCTTATTATAATCATAGTATAGTGGGCCCCAAAACCCTATTCTTATTATTAAGGCCCCTATATTATGTCTCGGATCAGGGAGCAAGGCTCTAAAGTGTTTGCTGGACGACTTTTGTGCAGGGGTTGAGGGTTTAGGTAGGGTTTAGGGAAGGTTATTTGAAGGAACTCTGGGGCTCCAGGTACTTTAAGTACTGCGCTACTGAGTTACTATTTTGTATGGTTAGCAACCTACTATTTAGGCAACCGGAGCCGTAAAGGAAGGTAAATTCCGAGTTACCGTTGCCACCATGTTGTTGAACTAGCTTTGCATGCGTGAGAGTGACTTGCCAAGCAAGCCTTCCTACCAATACTGGGTTCTTGGTAAAGAATCTTAAACCCTAAACCCTGGTAAGGAATCAAGAAGTCGTTCACACATGGGATGGCTGTCGGGCTTGTGGTTTTCGGTCTCGGTTTTGACAGTCCACGGAAGATGGAGGCAGTCCTATTTCCAAGACGCAAACGTTTGAGACCAGCCTGCTCTATAGCCTGCACGGAAGTTCTGAAGAACAGCCCCATCCCACTATGGATGACGGGGCACGAAGAAAGCAACGGAGATAGTCGTAGGTAACATAAGGATCTTATACTTGGTGTATAGACACTCCTGCAAAGGGAATCCCAAAAAAATCCTCACTTTATCGGCATCCGATTATGGCCCCCCACTTTGCGTCCTGATGAAAGAACACTGTCTTCACACAGATCTCTCAGGGTCCAAGTACCTAATAACCATACACTCACCCAGACAGTAAAACATCCGCATCCCAAGTACCTACTTGTTAGGTCCCTTGCACCCTTGAGGGATTCTCTCTTGATGGCGAGGGCGCGGTTGACACCGCTACCAACCTTCGGTGGATCGAGAAGGAGAGGTTCACGTGCGCCACTTCCTATGGTTTAGGGCTTAGGGCTTATGGGGTTTATAGGGTTTGGGTTTTGGCAGGTTTTTAACCCAAATCACGAAACACTGGGTTTATGGGTGGAATCGTAACAATAGTAGGTTGTTGATGGTACAGCCCTTGATCCCGTAGATGAATAGGGACATCGGCACGGAGTATAGCGCCAGATGAGTGCCGTCCCCAGACCGCATTCGCACTGCGGCGCTTGATAAGGAGCAAACCACGTAGGGTACGGAATTTACGGGTCTGTTTGGGTGTGGGGTCTATTGGAGAGTCAAAGGGATGGAAATGCCCTTGTTCAGGGCATGCCCTGAATCTAAAACCCTAAACCCACACCACTTGCAACAACGGGTTTCAGAGGCTTTTCTGTGTCTGCCGGACCGGTACCTTGAAGAGAAGCCCTGCTCTAGAGCTTATGAGGTGTAGTCGAGCGGCCTTGGTAGCTCCAATACCGTTTTGTTGCAGTTCTCCGCATAATTACGGATTATGAGGCATTGCTACATAAGGGGGTGCAACACACGAGTATGCATAGTTCGTACTACAGCCGCTATACCAAACCTTTCCAGATGTATGTTCATAATGTCAACGCCTGTGAAGACCCAGAAGCCCTAAACCTTAAGCCCGAAGACGACGAGGATCGCTGAAGCCACTGATGAGGATCGCTGAAGCCACTAAGAAACCCTGAGGATCCATGTACCCAAATAGTATAGTATATACTTGAGCCTTAAAGTAGTCCCTATTTAGGCACTTCGGGGTCCAGCATAGCATAAACATTATGTCGGCACATGGACCCTTAGGATAAGTGAGATACTGCTGATGGACACAATCCTGCATTACCCATTTCAAGGAATATACCATAATTCCCATAGTTTAGGGTCCTTAGGGTCATGCAGGATTTTGTCCATCAACCGTATGTTCCTCAAACTTCAGAGCTCCCGTAGGTGCAACTTGGACCATACACAGCCCACTTATTGAGTTGTAGGGAAATCATGGTAAGAGGGTTTAAGGTTTAGGGTTTAGGGTTCTTATTCTCAAGAGGTAGGTTACGAAGGGTTCAGGTATCTCCTGTTGCATCGGTCTCGGTAGGTTAAGGAAGTATAAGTCCAAAAGCTACGCTGGCCCCAACAAGCCTCAAAGCACCGAGAACAATAATAGGGTTTAGGGTTTAGGGTTTAGGGTAGATCAAAGATCCTGGAAACTTGAAGATCTCTCAGCACGAGAAAAAGTGCAAGAGCCAAGTACGTTGAAGACACGAAGCACAGGCCCAGACCCAAAAGCCCTAAACCCTAAGCCCTAAACCCTAAACCCCGTATAAAAGCTCACACCCTGAAAAACCTAGGCCTAAGGTTGGCCCAGGTACGGTTGCGCACGGTGTACTCAGAGGAACATGGGACTTAGTAACTATAGGGATACATGTATATTTATGCATATATAAGGCAGCCAAAGATATCATTACTTATAACCTCAATTAAGGTATTTATAACCTTACTTGCTGAGAGGGTTTAGGGTTAAGGTTCAAAGAGTTTAGTGGTTTGGCTTCACGGGCTTTGGTGTTCGTGAACTCCGTGCATCCTCGAAGCTTCAAAAGCAGTAGATCACCATGCGACTCAACCTTTTCATGCCATATCTCGGAAACTAGCTTTTACGATTCTAGCTCTGCGTGGTTTAAGGTTTTAGGGCTGGCTTCCTCCAGTATCCTATCGCAGCCCCATTCCCCTCGCAGACTTTCCCATAAAACACGTGTTCACAGCGACAAAAGAAGACGAACGAGAAGATTGATATTTCCAGGTAGTGCATTCGATATACGGTTTAGTGCTTGGGGGTTGCGGGGAGCTTGATTCCCAACTCTTCAGATCCGCCATTCGAGAGCAAGTTTTCTAGGGTTTTGCTGAGGGTTCTTGCAATTCCTACTATTGACACCCTACATTCCACTATATAGGTACATAGGACCCTTAGGCTTAGGGTTCCGTGTTGTTCTCCGCGTGTTTTGTGCTGCGTTGCCCTGGAGCTATGGCCGCGGTCGCGGAAGCCGCCCCTCGACTTGATATAGGGGCTCAACCCACAGGGTCCTATGTACCTTTTAGGGTTTAGGGTTCCTTTAAGGGTTTAGGGTTCCTTTAAGGGTTCCGAAGTACCGATATAGTAGAAGGTAGGGTTTCCATGTTAGGAATTGCTACTATGACTTAGGGAAGTATCCCCCATAACAGTACAAAGGACCCTTTGGGCAAGTAACTCTGTTTCGCTAACACGATAATGTTTCCTTCTTGGGGGTTACCTTATAGGATCCTACATATAAAGTTGGTTAAACCAAAAAAGGAACTACAATGGAGACTATAGGTAATGTGTGAGAAACTGTAAACCAGCACAGAAGTCAGCCTCTTGAGTTGGGGTTACGGTCTAAATACATCCATGGCTTTGGTGCCTCGTGGATGACCGCTGTACGTGTCTGTGGTATCCGGCTCCCTGCGTAAGCCCGGGTGTAGGGCCTAAGCCTTAAACCCTAAGCCCATACCCTAGACCCTAAAACCCTAAGACTCTCAACCCTAAACCTAGAAGCCTGACACCACAGCTCTTGTTCTGGAGGCTGCGCCAGAGATGGGCCCAGGAATGACCAAAGGCGACCTGGACAATGTCAAGATGTTTGGAATTTATTATAGGGTCTAAGCATGATCCCTTCTAGGTAGGGCGTTGGGACATTTTATATTTTCCCTTATTGGGCTTAAGAGGATCTTATTTACTAATATTTTTTCAAAAGCTTTAAAAGCCCCACCTATCCTTTAATTTGAAACCCTAAACCTTCCAACCGCTAACATAGTGTTTGGGTATGAGGCGTGTTTAGACCCTACTACCCCCTGAACCCTTGACTGGTTCAAGGGTTTAGGGGTTTACCTATAGTCTCCATTGTAGTTCCTTTTTGGGGGTTACCTTATAGGATCCTACATATAAAGTTGGTTAAACCAAAAAAGGAACTACAATGGAGACTATAGGTAGGCTTTAATTTAAAGAAGGGTCAGAGGATCTGGTAAGTAGGAAAACCGCGGCAACATATTGATAGCCGCATGTAGGCCACTCATAGCTCTACATAGCTGTCCCCCGTGATCGCTTGAGTATCTATGTTCCCCAGTAATTGGTACCCTTTGGCCTTTTCAGGGTTCCCTCATGAAAACTGAATACCAGGAGAAAGGGTATCCTTGTTATTAAGGGCGCACTCGGGAACCTAGGTATAGCTTGCCGTTTGCCCAGGGCTTATTATCGGTTCCTCGTCGACTCATATGGGTAGTTCTCTAAAATAGGGCCCCTTTTAGGATCCTTTTGAGAAGGGTGTCGTACTATTTTGGGGACCTAAAGACCCGAACTTAGAGAACGACCCGCATGGGGCAGCAGGAAAGGAAGTATGTTGCTTTCCGGGTTCAGGGGTTCAGGAACTCCGGCGTTTAGAGCTGGATAGGGAGATTCGAACCCTTGCGGATACAAAAGCATCAACAAACCCTAAGGCTCCAGGTACTGTTCCTAAGTAGTAGCTTACTAGCCATATAATTCAAACCAGTGGCCCAATACTTTGGTAATTCGAGCCCTGGGGCAACATCCCTGCAGCCCAATACTCCACAAATTGACCACAAAAGAGGCAACGGCCCAAGATCCCAATCTCCCGATACCCTTAACCTTACACCCTAGTCGATTATCACATGGGAAAAAACCTGCACCCAACACACTTAAGAAAGACATATCTTAGGGGCCAGTCTGTACCTGTTATATACAAGTTTTTTAAGGTTTTCATAAAGGGTTATACAGTGGTTGAGGTTCAATACTGTGGGTTCTGCATGATATCTAGGTGGAACTTGGGATACTTGTTGGTTTCTCTTATGTGGTCCAACAATGTCTCATATTCTTAAACTGTTGTGTAACTTTAAACTACAGCCCAGCTATCCATGCAATCGTAGAAATGTCCTTTCCAGTTTATTGGAGTGTAATGCTTTATAAGGCTTCGGGTGTTGGTGTAGGACCTTGCGAAACATGGGGTGGTGCAAGGTGTACTGTCCAGTTGAGATGTACGGACTGTTTGGATGAGGGCATTCTGGGTTCTGATTTCAACAAGTGCCCAAGGTCCCTAAGCCCCAAACCCCATCCCAGCTGTCGCCCAAGTAGAGCATGTTGAAAAAGGAGTCCACGCTGCAGAGAGAAAGATGCAAATCAAGAAGCGGCAGCTCAGGGCACTACCAAGAAAACCTCACAAAGGCCACGCTGACAAGCTGTTTGGACCTTCTTGGTGTGCATGGCTGAATCACGTGCAGACGACTGGACCATCCTGGTTGTGGGCCCTGACTGCATTGTGCCATCTATGCTGCAGTGCCACTGAAGAAGTATTGAGACTGCAGCAACAAGACGCAGACTTGCAGTTGGGCTCCGTGCACATGGTGCTGCTCGAGCGCCAAGGGGAGGTACGGAAAAGCAGTTCCTTTTTTTGGACAGGTGGCTACAGAACAACGCACCCGTCGGTGCAGCTCCTGGGGTGTGGTAGCAAGAGAGTAGGTTAGCTATAACCTCAGAATTTTACAGTAACCCTGATCCCAAACTCCAAAATCCTAATAGAAAATCCGCTATAGAACCTGTACGGTTGAAGCCTCCCTAGAGACCCGTTGAGGCACGAGGCTCTTCGATCCACAGGCATTCCTGCACAAGGCTATGGGCTGCCACGCACTCTGGCCGACGGAGTGCTTCGTATGAATGATGCACCGTATGAGGGGGTTTAGGTTTAGGGGCTTTGGGTTTAGGGCTATACAACTACTCACGAGGGGCAAAATATCAACATGAATCCTGACATTCCCAATGGGACACGAATATACCCGCACTAGCCCCCTGCACCATCCTACCTGAATCCCAAAGTGCAAAAACCCTTAAAACTCAAACCCCGAAACCCCTAAGCTCAAAACTCCCTAAACCAATAGTGCTCTTGTAGGAACACTGCAAGAAACCCTGCGCAGGAACGACGGAGTGGAAACTGTTGGAGCCGTACCTCGTAGAATCGTTGGAGGCGGGTTAGGGAATTTGGGTTTAGGGGTTTAGGGTTTTGGGGTTCTGGCATTAGGGTTTTTAGGCTTTGGGATATATGGCTCATGGGGTTTAGGGTTGAGGGGTTGCAGAGGGGCAGCCTTCCCTAAGTACTCAAAGGACCCCACCATCAGGTACTTGGGTACTTGGGTTTAGGACAGTAGGTTTGCAGGTCAGTGTTTGGGAGAGTATATGGTGATAAGGTATTCTTGGACCCTGAGGGCTTGAGGCTTGGGCTTAGGGTTGAGAGTCTGAGATGTAGGGTCTAGGGCTTCGCTTTTTTGGGGTCTAGGGTGCAGAGTTTCGAGATCTAGGGCTTAGGGGAGTTTAGGGTTCGGTCTAACGAGTTTCTATGGTAGTTTCTTTCGCTTGCTCCGATGGTAGCCACATCACTGGCGATGGGTTTAAATAGTAACTTCATGAGACGGTCCGATTATCCCTAAACCCTGAAACCTCACATCCGACCCGTAGGAACGGCACCAATGTCCAAGTCCTGACGTTTGGTTCTGTGCTATTCGTCGTTGTCATTTGACTACTTATTCATCTCGGTAGTTCGTGCTTTTATTGGTTACGCATGCGCTTAAACCGTTCTGTCTTAGCTGACTTAGTTGTATCATTGCGTGATGTCCTTACGCAGTTGTTTAGGTCTGTCCTTCGTGCGTTGTACATCTATTTCTTTATGTAAGAGTTGCTCAGGTGGTTTATCTCGTTCTCTCTTTCTCTCTCTCTCTCTCTCTCCCTCTCTCTCTCTCTCTCTCCCTCTCTCTCTCTTGCGCTCAATGTACATATGTACACATGCATACATAGTACAAGCAAAGCAGTTAAACTCACATGTATATGTGTATGTGTATGTTTTGATACAGTTGTAAGTAAGATCAAACGTGTATACATACATACATACATACATACATACATACACACATACATACATACGCACATACATACATACATACAGTTTATCTTTACAAGCACGTGCTACACCGACTATACATCTAGTTGTACATAATTATTTTTAATTATAACATATATATATATATACATACGTACACGTACATGTACATGGGAACAGAACAGAGGTGCAACCAAAACGCTATATGTGTGTATACACTAGTTTGTACATCTGTAGGCATAGGTACAATATTCCAGCATACATCTCATGTGTCCAGCTTGTTTGTTCATGTAATATGCTGTGTGTATATATATATACACATGTCTATACATTCATGTAACATTCGAGCATATACCCAGTAAATATGTACGTGCAGAAGTGCATGTATTCACCAACCGTGATTTAGCATAAAGTTGATGCCTGCCAGCCCGCAACTGCATCAAACCCCAGAAATCAGACAGGGTTTTGGGGTTGCTCTGAGGGTCCAAGTATCCACATAGCATGGTTTCAGGCACCAAGAATATTTGGAGATAGCACTTGGGACCTAAAACCCATTCTTCGTGTGTTTGGGCAAGCAATGTTACACAAACCCACACGAACCCGCCAAAGCTCCGAATCATTCTGAGCCCCTAAACCCTGGATTTGCACCCTGCACCTCGGCATTCGAGGCGGCTGTGCTGCCCGGGTCTGTACGGAAGCTGGCCAAGGCCCCATGCGCAGGGACAGGCTACCTGTAGTAGAGGGCTCCTAAATGTGATACATTAGGGGTTTTATACCGAGGGATAGGTTTAAGGGCTCCTAGAGGTGGTATACAAGGGCTTGGAAAATGATGATATTCGGAGGGTATTATAGATTTTAGTATAAACCCTAAACCCTAAACCCTAAAGCTTAAACCCATAGGGGCCTCGGTAGCTAGCATAGGTTTGGGGGGGGAAAGTGTAGTATGCTAAGCGCATACGCAGCAATGTGGCTAACATCTCCTAGTGGTCAAAAGCATACAAAACCCTAAACCGGCTTACAAGCCTGCAAAAAATGCAAGCCGTACGCCGTAGGGTCAAAAGCCAATACCCGGCAACACATAGATGTGCCATCATCCGGGCACAAAGCGCTGAGCTCCAAGATGCCCAAAGACTCCACCATACCTTAATCTCATGAAGTTCCCTGAAATCATAATGTAGGCCCCCCCTTGTTACAAGGTAGGTTGCTTGTTTGAGCAGGTTTGGAATCTCAAGGAATTCAACACGCGGAACCCCAGTTTGAAGCTCCCCAGCAGATCAAAACCATGTCAAACTCCACAGCAGCAAAATGTAATACAGGGGCCTCTGGGCGGTGAATTGTAGTACAGTACAGTATCATGAAAAAGGGAATCCACGGGAATCGTATTAGAACTTGTTTAGAGCCCTAAATTATAGAGCTTCAGGATCTAAGGTGGCACGGGTTAGGGCCCAAAGGCGTTTAGACAAGATATGGTGGAATAGGACTCTTAGAGGACCCTAAGCCCTGAACCCGTAGACCCAAACCCCTAAACCCCGACACCAACCCTGACCCTAAACCCCAAACCCCTAAGCAATTTTCCGCGATTCTGTTTCAAGTGCAGGGATGCGCCGGCATGGTCTTCTCCTGCCGCGACCGACAAGGGGAGCAGGCCGCTTGAGACCTAGTAAATGGATCGTAAATAGACACGAAATGGTACCAGTAGCCTAAATGTTGCCCCCATTGGGCATTTTCAGCAATGTGAAATCCCAGTATGGAACAGGATCCTTACTATACCCACCCCCAAAATCAGGTACCCGTAGCTTAGGGATAGGAAAACGATCCTTTTGCAGCTGTGAGCTCGGAGGACAGACTGTGAAGTTTTGAAGCTGCCTACAGGGTTTAGGGGTTTGGGGTCACTCACTCAGGGGGTCTACGTTTTAGGCCCTATGCTACTGAAGGGTACTTTGTAAGAAGCCCCTTCACGCATCCATTTGCTGGATCCTCCGAGGGCTCTGGGTGATCATCGGCCTTGGACTTGAAGCTCGTTGCTGTAGATGTGGGAGTTTCCGAGAATTCGGGGTACCTTATTTTGGGGTCCTTATAATAAGGATCCTACTATTTATGGTACTATATTTGGGTCCCCTATTTTCGGAAACTCCCATTTCGCGGCTTTAGAGTCGCTTTTGTCTGCCTATGCCAGGTCGTGATGAAGCGGAGCTTGACGAGGCTTATGATGAGTTGGAAGAACGTCGGAGGCCAAGAACTGTAACCTCAGGCTCCCAGTGCCTGTATTATGGGGGGGGGGGCCTTAATAATTACCTATACTACTTTGGGGGGTTCCTTATTATAATTATAGTATGATGGGCCCCAAAAGCCTATTCTAATTATTAAGGCCCCTGTAGTAGTCTTTCCTTGTATCTTAAGACCTGCACCCCGTTACCTGCGTCGTGACACAGAAGCTCATGGTGTGGTGTACGCCGCAATCATTGCACCTAACGCGTCTAAGCGTACCCGGAACACCAGGAAGTGTGGAAATGCAGACATGACGTGCACAGCAGGAATTCAGGGTGTATGGTTTCTGACAGATTTCGAGGTTTTTGAAGTCCAACAGATGTAGAAGGGTGAGTTCCGGCTTTAAGGCTTAAAAAAGGTGTTGAAGTTTTAGGGTTTGTGTAGCATGTTGAGCTAGTATGTTTGAAGGGTGAGTTTAGGGCTTTACGGCTTTTGAGGTGTTGAAGTTGATGGATTTGTTTAGCATTTTGAGGTTCCCCAAACCTAAAACACCCCAAACTCCTAAACCCTAAACCCCAAATCCCCTAGATAGATCCTGACCCTAAACCGTGAACCCTACACCCCTGAACATCTGGGTGGTTGTCAAAATTATGGTCCTTTTTTGGGTCCCTACTATAGTACGGCACCTATTATTTAGGGTACCCAAAAAAGGACCCTAATTTTGACAACTACCCAGTTGGGCCTTGGTGACTTGCATGTGCACGGAGACTCGGAAGTTCGGTTGCCCCAGGGGCTGTAAAGCCCTCGGTGCTAGAGATCAGATAGAGTTTAGGGGTTTAGTGTTTAGGGGTTTAGGGGCTTAGAGTTTTTATGGTTGAACTTTGCCCATACCTTACGGACCGAATGACCCTTGAAAGTAGGGTAACTAGGGTCTATTTACCCCTATTAAACATCCCTGGATGGTATATGAAGCTTAAACCCCTTTGGGGCTCATTTCGTCCTAAAGGTGCCTAGAGTATCCATTCTAGTTGCTTTTTTCGGTGAACCAAAAACTACACTATAGGATCCGAACCATAAAACTGGTTAACCGAAAAAGGAACTACAATGGAGACTCTAGGTGCGCTCAAGAAGGAAGTGGCGAAAGTCTCGGAGCAGCTTGTGACTCATTGTACTGCTCGAGTCTGCAAGACCCAACTCCGAAACTCGAGAAACTTTGCACTTAAGAAATGAGCCTAAACTCTACAAAGAGAACCATCCAAAACCCCCAAAACCCAAATCAAAATCCTACGCCTTGGACCAACAGAGTCCCAAAGCGTCTTAGGTACCCGTATATGGGGGATACTTACCCAAACCAATATTTGTTCCTATTCGAGAAACCCTGCATTCTACTATGATAGGTGCTTAGAGTCCTTTTACCTGCAAGACCCCTTTGACCGCTCTGAGGACGAGCACGGAAGCATCAATCAGCGCCTTTGGCCATTATTTGTTGGTCTAGCTTAGTTTAGTTTAGTTTGGGGATTGGAGATTCAGGGTTCAGAGTTTAGGATATTCGCTAGGTTTCTTCTATCGTAGTATAAGAACTTATGCCCAGGACCTTGGTTTTAGCGGTAGGTTTCAGTCCTCCCTGCCGGGGCGAAGTCGTCCCAACTCCATGTGCCGCAAGGTTTGGGCTAGGTTTCCTTGCCTCTATCATATCTTGCGGGACCCTCGCACAAGTCGTGCAGCAGAACATAATACTGTCACTCGCTCAACTTCACGCGAGGTCAGCTGGTCGTGCTCGAGCAACAGCTGCTCCAGGTCTACGGTTGCCTGTTGGAT
>BGNK01000110.1:282289-337382 GCA_003297005.1 Symbiodinium sp. clade A Y106 | reverse complement strand
TGCCGGTGCGACTGCGTTACCGACCCTTGCCCCGAGGCATGCATGGAGCGACTGATTTCGTTGCTCCGAGCCTGGCTCCAGGCAAACGAAACAGGCCGGGACCCTCGCACAAGTCGTGCTGGCGAAGATCAAGAACAAGACGAATCAGATGATTGCTACTTCGATCTGAATACACAGAGTGGCACTGTGGGCCTGATCGAGTAAAAAGTGACACAGAAAGACTTGGAGGCGTGTGTTTCCAATCTGAAGGAATTGAGTGCAGTCGACCGCCACTTTGTCACGCACTTGCAAACGAAGAAGCCCAAGTCGGCTCGTCTCAGCGATTGGTTCTGGATCCAATCCTGGGATAAAGGTGATTTTGATTCGACCAAGAAGCGCGGTGAATGGTTGCAGCTTTGGCGCACAGACTTCAAGAAACGCTATGTACAGAGGCTGTCAGTGAAGCAAGCAAAATGACAAAGCGCACGTGGCAGCATGCTTAAGTGAAGCTCCTTCTCTTTCAGGGCTCCGCCCAAGACCGCGCTCCTTCGTGGGGGGTCCTAGGTGTCCTGCCTTTTGAGAAACCCCCACTATAAACGTGCCCTAACGCGACTTAACCCCACCGCTTGTACCAGGCGGCCTTCCAAGATCAACACTCGGTACGCGCACTTCGCGGGTGTGCACCCAAGATCAACGGTCGGTACGCGATCAACGCTCGGCACGCGCACTACGCGGGCGCAAGATCAACACCCGGTACGTACTCCTAAACGACCAACCCGAAGGGGAGCCCGTTCTGAGCCTCCTAAAATTTAATCACAAGACCCTAAACCGTCTGTGTTGGGCGTCATGCTGTTTCTGGGTGAGTCTTGAGCTTATGGTTTGCTTGCTTAGGGAGCCCGATGCCCCGCTTTTAGGGTGTAGGGTTTAGGATTGAGGAATATACCTTGGATTCTAAGGAGCTTCCTATAATTCTCATGTTGGGTATACCTGGACCCTATGAACGACCTACCTGGTTCAGAACTGGCAGTTGCCAAAGAATCTTGTTCAGGAGCCCTAAAAAGGTAGGTTGTAGAGAGTTCAGGTATTTCTTAGATCACGGGTAGTGGCTATCTGGGATACCTTCATTGCATCAGCGATTATGTTTCGGAGTCCGTAAGCCACAGACTGACTGTTAAGGTTTAGGGCGTTGGGTTTTGGGGGGGTCTAAGTTTTAGGATTTAGATACAAACCTTCTTTCCAAGTGTTGTCTTCATGTTCCAAGCACCCGCGATGAGCTAGCTCGCAGCAACAGAATGTTCGTGCATTAGGTAACCCCCAAGACGGAAACTCTAAGAGTGCAAAGGATGCAATAATTAGGTACGTTACGGAGAGTAAATTTGTTGGTTAGTAGTTGGGAAAGTATGTGATTGTAAGGCACTTGGACCTTTCGGGAAAGATCCTTGGATTCCAAACAGACAACCTCCAGAGTCTGTGTTGTGTAGCCTTGAAGCTGGCACCGGGCAGTATGACACTAGTCATTTTGATAATCAAGAATCAGGTTACCTCCATCGTATTCGATGTTGGGGACTCTTTCCAGGGGTTAGTGTTCGGGTTTAGGGGCTTAATTAGGGTTGCCGGAGACTCCCAATTGTTGCAGGCAGCACAAAGAGTCTGAGAGGCTGCCCTTAAGCCGAAACTCAGGGCCATTACGTGATCGTTAAGGTTATGCTTGATCGACCACTAACCCCCACACAATGCACGCATGCAGCAAGCCCTCAGAACAAAAAACCAAAACCTCCCAGACCCTCCAAAATCCCTTAATTAAGGAAAAACCTTATTAAAAAGGGTTCTCTAATTTGATTTAAGGTACTGAGATTCTTTAATTTCAGGGATTTTGGAAGGTCTCTATGCAGGATGCCTCGAAAGCTTATGTTCATGGTCTGCAGTTTGGGGGTTTGACTCGGTTTGAGATTCCTGCTGGAGCTTCGCCTGAGGGTTCAGGGTTGAGCAAACCAAACACCGAACACGAGAAAAGATCAGTTCCAAAAGCCCTCTAAGGCCCTAAACCATAAGGCATCCGTGTGCAGGCGTTGGCTCGTCCGGGACTGTCCCGCTATGCCCGGCCACTTTGGTGGCATCTCAGGTCTGAAACCCCAAATCTACTGATATGTTTTTATTGCTACTGCAGGGTTATATACAGTGCGGTCCTCCATGCTCAATTAGATGATGGTGACCTTGCTACGATTCAGCATGATCTTCAAGCTAGATGCGGTGGACGCCATTGAGTGAGGCAGCCATGACGCCGCGATTGCCACTGATGCTACTTCTACGAGCCTCTAACCCCAAACCTAATTACAATCCAAGCCAGGATGGAGCCTTCCCTAAGGGTCCATGTACCCAAATAGTATATACTTTGGCCTTAAAGTACTCCCTATATAGGTACCTTGGGCCTAAAGTACATACTACTTGGGTACATGGACCCTTAGGCTTGGGGCTTCACCAACGAGCTTTACACCTCCAACGGTCACCGGTTCGTCGATCTACACCCCACAGCCGTTTAGTCGATGTGAAGTCCTCAATCCGTATAGAGCTCTTATGGCAACTTTCCCGGTAAGCCTACACCATCTCTAGAGCCCCTAGAGTATCCCCTATAATCTCTAAGCCTTACTTAGACCATCTGAGAGCCTAAACTCTACATAGACTCTCAAAGGTCACAAAGCATGAATCTCCTGAGGTTACTTCAACCTCTTCAACGAGGCTGTCTTAGGGATGTTAAGGTATTGAGGGTTCCTATGAATGTTTTATATCAAATAGAAAGATTCAAGAAGAACGGATATGTAGGGTTGAGGTATTTATTTGAGGCTGTTCGAAAGAAGTCCGTGAAACTTCTGCAAGTTCATAGGGGTCGGGGACTTCGGCTCCTGGGTTTCTAGGGTCTGGAGACTTCGGCACATGGGTCTCGGGTGATGGAATCGTGGCCTTTAGCAGAACCCCAATTGCAAAGCCCTAACCATGAATCCTGAAGCCCCCAAAATAAAGACGCCCTAAATCCTAAACTCGTTCCTAAAGACGGTGGGGGAGATGCCCTAATAAACGCAAAACTCGTCCTTAAAGAGTAGGTGAAGCAGTGGGGGGCACTCAACCCATGCACGCAGAAACTCTAAAGGAGAACTTTGTCATTGGGCCTATATGGCCTGGGTAGAACATTGAAAAGCCTTTTACAAAAAGATAAAGGCAGAAGCACATGAGATCGAACGAACGAATCGGCAAAAGGGACATCAACACAAGCTGCGAGAAATTAAAAACAGAGTGTTCGGGATCCACAAGCATTTTTCCTCCTAAACACTAAACCCTTTAAGCTCTATACCCTGGACTGTAACTTCGAAGCCGTATAAACCTTATTAACCCTATAGATCCTAAAGACTTCCCTCAACTTCCCTAAGCCCATGAACCCCTAAACCCTAAACTTCCTAAACCCTAAACCCTATACCATCCTTCTGGTAACCCTTATAGGTCCCATAAAGGATCCCTTACAGAGAGCCAGGCCTTTCCTGCTCGCGCACTGGCCGCCACCACGCAGGCGAGCGGTTGCTAAAGGAGTGTTTCAAACAACCCCCTAAAATATAGTTTTTTTATAGTATCTGGTATCTAGTATATAGTATATGGTAGTTTTACAGTACATAGTACATGGTACATAGTACATAGTACATGGTATATATAATATATAGTATATATATATATATACTCTGAGCTCGACGGTTCCAAACAATGAGGTACTTAGGTTTCGGTCCTTATTCAAAGGTACGGTCGGAATAGGTGGGAATAGCTTCGTCTTCGAGTCCCGCGATAATTTTACTATAAGAACACAACATGTCCCATAACCCTAGTCTAAGCTGCACGGTCGGGTTTCTGGTAGCCAAAAAGCATCCAAAGTCCTAGAAGAGTGGAGCATTTGAACTTGAACCCTACCAGCCGTCTAAGCCCTATGAAGCCCAAACTCTACGCCTTACACCTAAGCCCGAGAAAGGCGTCGACAAAAAGCAACATAAACCAGAAGCCGTAGACGGTTGTCCCTCTTTTCATGCAACTAGGACTCTAGGACACGAAGACCAGGATGTTGTCAGTTGACCGAATGGGGGGTCAGCTCTGGCTCGGGGGCAAACAGCTACAAGTGAACATGTCCGACGGCGCCGTGTGACACATCCACATCCCTCTCCAATGTAGGGCACCAGCGATGCACCTTCTAGCTCTCCTGGACCTTCTGGTCCACAAAAGCATTCGCGACCTCCGCAGCCGAGGCGCACCTCTGGACGAGACTGCACGACCAGTCGAACAGCATGTGGCAAGGAACCCTTTTCTTTGGGACCGCATCTGCGCGCGGTGGCGCCTGCCGAGATGGGCTGGCGCACATGCCGATCGTTTCTTCGTGTCTGCTCCCCTGTTCATGGAGGCCCGGCATAGCCACCACGTAGCACCTGGCCAGACGCATGCTACCGACTTAGGCGGCTGCACTTTGCTGGCTGCTAACGCTGCGCCGCATTGTCATTGCAGCAGCCCTGCACGTTGGCAGGGGCCTACGGACAAAGAAGAAGTTTTCTGCGAGTGTTTATCGCAGACTAGGCTGCGCGCGACAGTCCTCCAACCCGCGCCCAACCTATAAAAGAACAGAAACAGGTATGCCGCGTATTTCCAGCCACCCACCCCCCCCCACCCCCACCTCGCTGAAGGGGGGTTCTACTTCAAATCTCTTCGGGAGCTACGCCATGCTACACCTACAGGCCTCTTGAAGCTTGCTGTTTCTTCTGCTAAGCGAAGAAACCCTAGGCCACCCGGTACATCGGAAACCTCAAATAACATTGAGGTCGCAGATGATTATACAGTATTGGTTTACAGTCCTAATACTTGCCTTCACGCATTTGTAGTAAAGCATGCCCAAACCCGGGTTCTGATTATTCATGTCCCGATACCCAACTAACTCTCAACCTTCTGAGCCGAAGCCTTAAACCCCAAACCGGAAACCCTAAACCCGAAATGTGAGGTTAAGTGCTAGGGCCCCAAAGCTTATGCCCAAGCTCCAACCTTCAAGCCTTACACCCTGATCATCACAGCTTTTGAGAAAAAGAAATTAGGCCTTTTCAGCCCAAAATCTATAAGAACACACTCAAACCGCAGGCCCACCGCAAACCCAAAATCTTTTCGAGAAGCCTGTAAATCCGAAATAGGAAGACCCTAAAGGCAGTAAAACAAAACATAAACTTAGGTGAACCTGAAGGGAAAGCTAAGTCTCAAATTATGGGTATAAACTGAGGCTGAAGCCTAAACTAGAGTAAATACCTACAACTAGAACTGGAGTGACTCCTTAACCTAATAAAACCCTTGGCCTGCTACACGCTGAAGCTTCGAGGGAACCGCTGAGCTCCGCGAATATCGGCCGAACGCGCATTGCCAGATCTGGCGTCTGACATCAGAAGGCCTTTTTTTTGTGTCTGTCTCCTTTTGCTTTAGGGTTTATACGGTTTAGGGGTTAGGGTTGGGCGGGGTGTTCGTTTCTTGGGGCTTCAGATTTGGGGAGGCTGGGCTCGCGGTTGACGTGGCGGGGTTTATGGCTTATGGCTTTAGAGGAGTTTACGAAAGTCTAAACTCTAAACCCTTTCACCCTAAACTCCTCGCCCCACAGCCTTATGGCTCATTCTTTCTGAGATTACTCGAGGCGCAGACCACATCGTAGAGGGTTCTCGGCAGGGATGTGATTCTTACCGAGGATCGCGGCACATGATCGGGTTCGGGTTGGGTAGGGTTTGCCTGGGTTGTCAGTGAGGGGATCCCTAAACCCTAAACCCTCAGCCGGGATCATTGGTGAGGGGAATCTGGGTTCGTGATTTCAGGTTTGGGGTCGGGGTGTGTTGTGGGGTTCAAGGCTTGCTGGGTGGACATGCATCAACTGCAAGGTTAAGATTTTTCTGCTCCTATCAGGATGTCTTTCTTTATGTGTTTCTCCAGGGTATCGAATTCAGGGTCGAAAGTTCAGGGTATAGTTATAGGTTGGACTATCACATCGAATTGCCGATTGCTTCATGCTAGAGCCCGCTGCATTCAGGGCTTCGTCTTGAGCGTGCAACAAAAGATAGGGACTAAGAAACCTTAAACCCTTAAACCCCTAAGCCCTAAACCCCTAAACCCACACCCTTAAACCCTAAACCCTTAAACCCTAAACCCTTAAACCCTACACCCTTAAACCCTTAAGCCCCAAAGTTTGCGCCCAGAAGGCTTCAGGACAGTCTCCCAGGACCAAGACGTGTAATGTAGGGGCCCTAAAGAATTACCAAGACTCTTTAGGGGTTCTGCGGTTTAGGGTTTAGGGGTTCCACACTAAATTGCTCCAAGTCTCAATTATAACTTAAGGACCTCTATTTTAGGGTTGAAGTTTGGAAAGAATTAGCAGTATTGCAGCAGTGCAAGAATCATGGTGACCACCGTTCTGAGTATGTTTGTGTGGCAGAACACATACCACAAGTAGAAAGCATATCGGGTTTTCACAATAGTACTTCGGACCGTTTGGGATGGCCTAAGAACAAGCTCAACAACCCTAAACCCTTAACCTAAACCCTAAACCTAAACCCTAAACCCTAAACCTAAACCCTAAACCCTAAACTACTAAGAACAAGCTCAACTCCAGGACAGCTCGTCTCCAAGTTCCGTGTCCCTCGGACGGCAAGTGTTGGTTCTGGTAGCATCATTCGTACGATCAGGGGCTGGCCCTATTCTACAGTATATAATGGGTATAATTTTAGGGTTCCTTTTTAAGGGATCTTTTGCCCAAATAGTGGGGTTTTAGGTCCCAAAATCCATACTCTGAATGGCTTTTGGGACCTAAAACCCTGTTATTTGGGTACTTGGACCCTCTGGGTCTGGCAGCATCTTTCGTACGATCAGGGGCTGAATTAGGCTTGAGGGTTTAGGGCTTTAGGGTTCAGGGGTTTACGGGCTTATATTTTAGGGGTTCAGTAAGTAGCTAGGCTATATTCGGATTGTGTGCAGCCTGAGTGGGAGAATACCTCCTGTTGGCCATGATCCGCTTTAGGTTTAGGGTTTAGGGTATGTAACCTAAACCCTAAACTGCCCTAAACCCTAAACCCTAAACTGCCCTAAACCCTAAACTGCCCAAAACCCTAAACTGCTCTAAACCCTAAACTGCCCTAAACCCGAAGCCCTAATGAAGCCCTGGACCCGTATAGCCCTTATGGCATGCCCCGGACTCCGGCCTCATGATGTCGTGTTCTTAGCCCGTGCCGTGTCGGCACGGGCTAGGGGTTTAGGGTTTAGGGGAGTTTAGGGTTTAGGGGTTTAGGGGTTTAGGGTTTAGGGTTTAGGGATTCATAATCCATCTTACTAGGCCTACAAAGAGCAACCTGTAGCATTCGGACCGCCGTGTCGGCTTGTATCGCCTACTCTGTTTCTTGGTACTTCGGAGGATTCAGGGTCCATGTATCCATATATATATATATGGGTGGTTGTGAAATTACGGTCCTTTATGGGTCCCTATTATAATACGGCACCTAATATTTAGGGTACCCAAAAAGGGACCCTAATTTTGACAACTACCCATATGGGAGTTTCCGAAAATTAGGGGTACACCTTGTTTTTGGGTCAACTCCCATTTAGTATACACTTAGGCCTTAAATTCCTATACCGGTGCTTTAAGGCCTAAGCATATACTGCATGGGTACGTGGAGCCTTAGGGTAGTTAGCATATAAGTGTTTACAGGGCTTCGGGTTTGGACTTACTTTACTACGTCTACTTGGTATCCCTTAGAATGTATTCGGGACCCAAAAAGCACATAAGCATAAGCATTTTATAGGGATATCCCCACCATATTGGGCTTCATTATAAGGGGTTTATATGTGATATCCCTATCCTAAGTTTTGCTTATGTGCTTTTTGGGGGCCCTATTCTATAGTATATAATGGGTATAATTTAGGGTTCCTTTTAAGGGATCTTTTAGGGCTCTCTTATAGGGTTCCCTTTAGGGTTCTATGGTATATAATGGGTATAATTTAGGGTTCCTTTATGTGCTTGTTGGGGGCCCTACTGTAGATTAGTGTGTCTACTTGGTCTTCGTGGCCTCATAACCTGGAAGATGATCCTCATCATCCTTCGGTTTAGGGGTTTAGGGGAGTTTAGGGTTTAGGGGAGTTTAGGGTTTAGGGGTTTAGGGTTAGGGATTCATAAACCATCTTCCTAGGCCTACAAAGAGCAACCCGTAGCATTCGGACCCCGGCACGAGCTCGAAGCTCTGAAACTCCACCTCCCTACAGGTAACAAGCCCCAAACGGGAGGGTGTGCGAAGTTGGGAGTTTCGGAATACTTATGGGGTTTAAGGTTTAGGTGTTAGGGCTGGGACAAGCAATGAAGGCATACATGGAAACGGTGCGGAAGAAACTGCGAAGCCAAGATCAACATCTCCTAAGGCTCTGTGTACCGATGTAGTATGTAACTACTTTGGCCGTCAAAGAATCCGAACCTCAGGAAAGTCGTGTTCGAAAGTTTAGCAGCCCGGCCACCCCTACAAAGCACCCTGGTAGAAACCCTCCTAACTTTTTTTTAAAGTTATATCCGCAGCAGCTGCAAAGCTTTTGTTAGAGAATCATGGGGCTTAGTAACGAGGGCTACGAATTTGCTAAGTCTAGTCATACTATGATATGTTATAGCCACTGATAACTCCCGTTGGGGTACTTACAACCTTACTTACTAAGTCCCATGCTTCTCCAAGTATAAGACCCACTGAACGGAGCCTTATAGCATCATCTTCTGCCATTGTCCAAGGAGACACAACCGAGAGGCAGACCCTCCGGGATTCTTGCGGGGAGCGGGGCACCTCTTCAGTCGTCAGGCATTTAGTATGGGTGTAGTGGGCTCTTATAAGGCCTTCATAAGGGCTGTTAATTTTAGGGCCTGGGGCTTATAGGGTTGTGAGTTTTAAGGTTTGGTCATGCAGGGCTTTGATTATTGTAGGTTTAGGGCTTTAACAGCTACGGCCGCGAAGTTGGAGCCTCTATATAGGAGCAAGTCACACGGGGTTGCAGAAGCGTGATTGCTCCCGTCTCCAAACAGACAGGGGCGTAAGGTTTCGGGGTGTGTGGCTTGAGGGTTTAACCCTGAACCCTAAGTTTAGGCTTTACGGCTTTAGGGCTCAGGGTCGCAATGGCATTGCCAAGGCTTTAGACCTATCGGCCACAGGTTCCATGAATGCGACCGTTGTGAAACCCATGTGCAACGTGTACGGCATCAATACCACCCGTCGTAACGAAGCCCTAAACCGCGGCTACATTATGGGTCTGCAGGGGTTGAGGATTCAGGGCTTAGAGGTTTAAGGCTAAGGGTTTAGATGCAGAGCGTCTATACAAGTACATGGAAAATAAACTAAACATCTAAACTTGAAGGCTCAGGCGGCACAGTGAGTAGGTTCCACGTCGAGTTCTCATACCCACCACGCTTGTGACGTGCTCACTCAGTCCTCTGATCCTTTCAACAAACATGATTATAGGGTTTAGATGTCGGTTTAGCTACTATCACCATAAACCCTGATAGTCCCTACACGACATTAAGCCCTGAAACCAACGAGGATCGGGCCTTGGTTCAGAGGTAGGTCTTGGCCTCTAGGATTCAGGATTGGCGCCGCGGCTTCAGTTGAAAATCCGTATCTGTACCCCCCCCNCCCCCCCCCCCCCCCCCGAACCCCCGTCGCTGTTTTTTCTTCTGGTGCTTGCATTACCTTTACCTTTCACATAGCTCAAAGTAGATGGCCGTGGCAGACTTCCGATTTCAATGTAGGTCTTCTTCGTATACTTGAAATCTGAGGGGAAACCCCTCAAGGCTGAGCACGAAACCCTGGGTTTAGGGGTTTCGGGCTTTTGGGTTTAGGGGTTTAGGGTTTTCGGGCTTAGGGGTTAGATCCCTTATGGAACCTTTCAGAGCTACGATGTTCAAGTGTTTTCGGGTGTGTTAGGAAGGAGTCCTTTGGAAATGCCGCCAATGATAGTAGTGATGAAATGAGTAGCCTACCAATACTGACTAGTTTGTCCATGAATCCCAAACCGTAAGCCCTAAAACCCTAAACCCTCATTTCACCTTAATCTCTAGACGCTAGACTCTCAACCATACAAAACCCCCCCGGGTCTAAGTACTTAATAATCATATACTCTCCAAAATCCTAACCTACATAACTACTATCCTAAAACCATGTCCCCTTTTCTTGGGTCGTTTGGACCCTGAGGGCAAGCTTTAAACTTTAGACTTTACTTGAAGGGGCAGGGGACTTAGCCAGTAGGTTACAAGTAGAGTCCTAAGTGCCCTAAATGGAGTAACCCCACTTATAACCCTTCTTATAACCTACTTACTAAGTCCCCTGCCCCTCCAGTTAGACCCTAAACCCTAAACCCCATAGATCCCTTTAAGGAGCCCTTTAGGAACCCTTACTAAGTCCTCTGCCCCTTCAAGTTGACAATACAAAAGCCCCCGAGCAGCACCGGAAGCCAGGTTTGGCGGTCCGCCGAGACCTCCAGGGCTCCAGCTTGACTGTGGAGAGGCTATTTTTGTGCCTTTAGGGTTTTGGGAAATTTGGAGTTTCCGAAAGTAGGGGTACCTTATTTCGGCGTCCTGATAATAAGGATCCTACTATTTAGGGTACTATATTAGGGTCCCCTCTTTTCGGAAACTGCCATTTTTGTGCCTTTAGGATTTTGGGAACTTTTGGGGTTTCAGGGTTTTAGGATTTGGGGAATTTCGGGTTTTAGGGTTTAGGTTTTTGGGTGTGTAAGATTAGGGTTTAGGGTTGGGGAGCTTGCGGGTCTGCCGGAATTTAGAGTTTAGGGCTTGGGGTCTGGGGAATTTGGGGTTTGGAGTTGTTGGAATTTAAAGTTTAGGAGTTTGGATTTTAGGATTAGCGATTTAGAGTGTAGGGTTGAGGGTTGAGGAATTTAGGGTTTATCGTTCTATGAATTTGGAGTTTAGGGGTGTTGAATTTTGCGTTTACGGTTTGAGGCTCGATTGGTTTTCGGAATCCAGAGTTCAGAGTTCAGACATTAGGGTTTAGGAAATCGGTGCCTTTAGGAATTTAATTTCAGAGTTTAGAAGTTCAGGGTTTTAGGTTTTTTTGACTTTGGAGTTTAGCAATGTAGGGTTTGGGATTTAGGGTTTTGGGATTTTTAGGAATGGAGGGTCGCGGGCTTCAGGATTCTGTTGGAGTTTACGGGACGAGGACTTTCGGATTTGGGGTCTTAGGACTCTTGCTTGGACTCCACACAGCGGAAACTGTAAACTTTTGGGGTTTGTATGTATTTGTGCTCTTTGGAGAATGTGTTTATTGAAGAAGAGTGATTCAGTAGGGGTTTAAGCAGGATAACCGTAATATGTGTTCCTTGGCTTTTTTTGGGTGTTCATAACCCTACAAAGTATCTTTTTGTTTTACTAAGTCCGCCGACCCTCCAAGTGGGGCTTGTGGGAGAATAGTGTTCCACAACTTTGTATATGGGTTTTGTAGTAGAGTTCTAGGGTTCTGGGTATACTGCAGACACCTTTCAAGTTGTGAGTTTCAATATCTTCAGAGCATAACAAAACTGGGCTATGCTGTTGGAAGTTTTTACTTTCCGGTATTGTAACACAGAGGACTCTATCTACAAGTAAGTTTCACCGGAATTAACCACGACCAAGAAAAACAACAAATAATATATACATAAATATATACACACATACACATACACCTATACATACATATACATATACATGTACATGTGTACATACATGCATACATACATACATGTGTATATATATATGTATATATATATATAGATAGATAGATAGATATACAAATATATAGGTATATACATACAGGTTATATATACATATATGCATGTGTCTCATCATCTACAAGTATAGTTTGGGTTTAGTGTAATGTTTCACCCTGCTGCTGGCGAGGCTGCTGCGGGAGAACGAGCGCCAGAGGCGAAGAAAGTTGGCTCTTGAGTATTACCCTATGCTATGGGTCCAAGTACCTAATAGTAATATGCTTTCCCAAACAGTACGTAACCTACAAAACTACTATCCTAAACCCAAGTACCTGATTCTTGGGTCGTTTGGACCCTTAGGGTTATAGTTGCTAGAACCACCGTTTTGGTACCCTATACTGCTCATGGGTGGTGCATAGGAATAAGGTAATCCGTACAGACTCCAACCTTGGCATTGCTAAAGGATCAGACTTTCAATCATAGTCGTAAGGTGTCTATCTGGTTTGTTTTCATGGTGAGAGAAGCTCCTCATTTCAGGGGTGTTGGAGTCTCTGGGTATCTTTGACACTGAGAACCCTCAACCCTAAACCCTCAACCCTAAACTGCTCTAAACCCTAAACCCTAAACATGGTGGAGATGATTCATTGGACCGGAGGGTTTCCGTAGTCTCCGGGAACTACACCCTCACCGTGCTGTTGTGCAGCCGCCACTTCGGAGGTTTAGGGTTTAGGGTTTTAGGGTTTAGGGTTTAGGGGTTTAGGGTTTCGGGTATACTTATTAAATTATAACATTCTTCACTAAGTCCCATGATCCTCCAAGTAGAAAACCTGGGAAGCTCACAGAACCCACAAAGGCAAAGGGTCCCAAGTACCTACCTGCTAGAAGTAAGGTTTCTATAGTAGGAAGTATCCCCATTTAGGTGGTTCGGACCTTGTAGCACGAAGGCTCCCAAAAAGGATCCAGATGGTTCTCAGCCCTACAAGCCCCTAGCTCCAACAAAGCAGAGCTAAAAAACCTGCACCCGTGAACTGTGAACCTTAAGCCCTAGAGTAGACCCGTAGCCCTAAACCCAATGCCACAAACCCTCAACCCTGAGCCCTTAAAGGAAGTCAAAAAGGAACCCATACAAGACCAGAAGCAGGTGGGAACTTCGCCCCGCAACGGGCGGTGCTGTCTTGGTGGAGTCTACCCTGAATGGCCTTGTGTCACCTGGTTGCACTTGGGACGTTGCGTTTACTAGAACCCAACGGTTCTTCAAAGGGTTCTGTAAGGATTAGTATAAGGGATAGGGTCTAGTATGGAAGCAGGAGGATCTCCAACCGAACTTGAACCCTAATCCCGAAAACGGACAGACTTATACAAACCAGAATATTTACCAACGTGGTTCCTTAGAGGTCGCCTAAGTGTACTGCATTCCGAAGCCCGATCTTGACTATTACTTGGAGGGTGGGAGGACTTTGTAAGCAGGTAGTATGTAGAGTCCTAAGATCCCTGAGTGGGATCCTACTTGATCTACTTGTTGTTATGGTACTTAACATCTTACATTCGGGTTGAGGCCTTGGCATTTCAGGTCTGAAGAGCAACCCAGAGAAACTACAACCCTGGCAAAACGCTCTGTAAAGTAGCTCTATAAGTCTAAAAACACTATGTATAGCCTTAAAAACAGGATTCTTGTTAGGGGGTTGAATTCAAGCTACCCTAATAAAGAAACCATATTATTTACTATAGATCCCAGTTATGGTACCTTAAACTAAACTCCTTAACAAGAACCCAGTTTAAATCTCATCCGACTGTCTATAAAGACCCTTGGGAAGATATGTCGTGCCCCGCTCTCGATGCATTTCCATACACCCCGACATTTTCGCACAAAGCTCCAGCACAAGAGTTTAGGTTTTAGGAGGGATTCCCCGAAACTTTTGATTCAACCGCAAAGTCCTTAATTTTGCAACTGTTCATGGAAACGGAACTGCAGCTCAAAAGAGCAAGTTTGCAAGAGACCCGACACTCGATTATAGCTACACTTGCACGGTCTTGTCGCGGGTTCCATGCAATGCCACGAATTTGTTAGGCCTCGTCAACCGTTGCTTCCCTACGAACCAACTGCTGAGGGTCGACCTGGCTGGGGACTATGCACTGGACTCGGCGCGTTTGCATTCAGGTTTTCGATTTCCTGGTTTGGCAGGTTGCCTTCTTGCGATGTGTGTGGTTAAAGGCTCGAGGGTGTAGATACAACCAGGGTGTGGGACTTCTGTGGTTTTGTGGGACTTCTGTGCTTTGGTATGTTCGTCGCAGATCTTCTGCATTTTGTGCAGGTGCATATTATGAATTCTGTGCAGGGCATTTCGGGCGAAGCCTTCACAGATTACGGCCATTCCTCCCCAGTATCCGACCCGGCCGAGCCACTACCCGCAAAGATACAAGTTCGTGTGGCACAGCGTCATGCAAAGAAAGCAGCACTCTAAAGCATCCCACTGTAAACCAAAGCCCAAACACCAGATCCTCCGTTGTCTGCTTTGCATGGTTTCTTACCTGTCGGGTGACCCTGTGTAGCACTCCTTAGAATGGAGATCCTATTGTGCCGTTGTTTCGGGCCGTTTAGGGTCCTGGCTCCTCTCTCTGAAGAAGCAAGAGGGATGGCCTCGTTCATGTAGTACTCCTAGGTTTAACCCACAGACGTGAGCGCCTGGTCATCGTCGGACAATTGAGCTTAGACCAGTGTCCAAGCTTTGTGTGAATATCCGTCACAGGCTTGCTGTTCATGAATTCAGGGGGTTGGAGTTTAAACTTACTAAGTAGAAGCCGAAAAGTTGGAGACCCAAGAGCCTCAATCCTTAAGAGTAATGTATAAGGAAGCCCAGCACTATTTGGCCTTTATCCGGTTTCCAACTCTTTGGGGCTTACTGTAAAGAGCGATGACATGTTGAACCCCTGAAGCGGTATAGGGAAGCCGTCCTTGACCCCCTAAGCCTCCAGCACAAGCCCGACTTGCTGGGAATCCTGAAGCCCTGAACCCGAAACCCTAAAGCCCTCACCCCGCGGCCCTGGATCTCAACCCTCTAAAGCCCTAAACCCAGCGCACTACACCGAGGCACTGAGTGAGTTACACTTCCTGGCACGATGGGCCGAAGAGCCAGGCAAGGGTGGATGTTCTGGGTTGTTGAATGTTAGGATTCAGGGGTGTAAAGGTCCTACAGTAGGCCCCAAAAAGTTGGAAATTGGAATAAGGCCAAATAGTGCTGGGATTCCCTATACATTACTCTTAAGGATTGAGGCTATTGGGCTTCCAACTTTTCGGCTTCTACTGTATAAGGTTTCTGCAGGGCCTTAAGGGTTTAGGGGATACAGGTGCCTTCATCAATGGAATAGGGTTTCGGATGGTATTGTACCATGGTTTCCGATTCTGGTAATCTACTACTGATTTTTTAGGCTCCTTTTCAGTCAGAACAAATCGTGGTGCGAGCCCCTTTCTAGTCCAGCCCGGCTTTCGGGGGTTTGGATGTTTGCGGTTTTGGGATGATGCGGTGCAGGATTTTTGAAGGTTGGGCTTCGGAGGGGGGTAGGGTAGAGATTGTAGGGTCCAGGACTCCCAGGACTTAGGGATCGGGATTGCGATGTTAGGGGGCTTCTATGATCAAGTCAGGGTGCGCCTTGGCGTTTACGAAGGATCCTGCTGTGCTGCATTTACATTTCGGGATCCCTATGTTGCGATGCTCTCATGCAGAGTTTTCGAGTCGTTATATAGTCCTTAATTGCTGTAGACCTGTTGATGTCATACATGCTCAGTCAGTTTAAGCTGGGGCATGAAATTTTGATTGGTTTGTGGACTGCGTCAAGCCGGACATTCCTGAACCATCCGAATGTAGATAATCGATTAGCACACCGTTTCTGCTTGTAGGGGCTAGGTAAGTAACCAACCCGATGTTCGTTTTCTACTTCAGATTGCTCGCTTGCACACTTCAGATTGACGTTTTTGTCGAATCCAACAGGCACCTGAAAGCGTAAAGCCCTTAAACCCGTGCCTGTAGGCTCTGTGCAAATCAGTGCTTTGCTGTAGTAGTTAGTAGTCAACCTAAGGCAATCATGAATCATAGTATAACATACCCCGCATTCCTGTTTAAGTTATCAAGGCTCCTACTTTCCCCTTAAACCCTTTTCCCCAACCCTAAGCCCTGAGCTGGCCCCAAGCCCTGAACCCTAAACCCTAAACCCAAGCCCTGAACCCTAAACCCTAAACCCTAAACCCCAAGCCCTGAACCCAAAAGAACCTCCTGATTATGAACTCCTTGTATACGCCCTGACAACGGGTACCCAAGAAAAGCCCGAAACCCTAAACCTCTAAACCTTTGCCTTTAACACACTAAAACTTAAACTCTTAAGCCCTAAACCCTAAACCCCTTAAACCATAACACCCTAAACCATAAACCCTTAAACCCTTACACCCTAAACCCCCCTCCCAAAAAAAATAAACCCTGAACCCAAAACCCCCTAAACCCTAAACCCTATCAACCCCAACACAAAGACCACGCTCGAAGGCCTGGTGCCTTTGCGACATGTCGTTTGCGGTCCCGATGCTCTGCTCGGATTCCTGGAAGGGTTTAGGGTTTAGGGTTTCATAGAGGGTCATGGGACCTACGGTTGATGGACAAAATCCTGCATTACCTTCAGGACCCTAAACTATGGGAATTATGGTATATTCCTTATTATGGGTCATGCAGGATTTTGTCCATCAACAGTAGTATCTAGGGATATAAAGAAATTAGTTAACAATACTTACAACAACTTATAACGCCCAGGGGTTCCTTTAGCGGATCTATAAGTTCTATGATAAAGGTTTTGGGTGTAGGGTTTACGGGGCTACTTAGAGGATCATGGGACCTAGTATCTAGTGTTTAGGGGTTCCTTTCAGGGACCTAGAGGGGTGCTAGAAGGATTTAAGGGTTTGGGTGTACTTAGATCGCTAATTGGAAAAGCATTGAACTTTTTGGCCTCATATGTTCGGGCCATCTTGGAAACTTTGACTTTTTCGGGTTGCAGTGATGTTACGGTTCCCTAAGGCTCCATGTACCCATATAGTATTCAGCCTGAGGGGGGTTCCTATACTGGCACTTTAAGGCCTAAGTATATACTGTTCTAGGGCTACTATACTTGCAGGATCATGAGACGCAGCAACTACGTCCATAAACAAGGCAACGGAGCAGCCGATTCCATGTATCCTCCCTCGCATCTTATCGAGCCAGCTCGATAGAAGTTGTGTGCTTCTGGAGGTTCTAGCTAAGTAAGGTTTTTGCAAGGACTGAATACGATTATGAATTGGATAAGTATTGCACATAAAAGGCTCAATTAAAGGGAAATATTAGGGTTCCTTTATAGGCACTTGGGACTCTTTCAGATTAAGATTTAGGGTTCAGTCTTACCTTGCATGGCGTTGCAGGAACTCCCCGCTCCTAGGTTGTTCAACTCGCTGTAAGCGGTTCTGACGACAGCTTTTCGTCGTACCCCTAAGGGTCCATGTGCCCAAATAGTATATACTTTGGCCCCTTCGGGGCCAACGTATATACTACTTGGGCACATGGATCCTTAGGGGTACTGCTCGTTGTGTAGGTTTAGGGTTTAAGGCCTGGGGTTCAGTGATGTTTAGGATCCGACCAGACCTTCCAAGTTCGCCCAGGTCCTCTCCGATTATCATCAAGCGCTTGAACAAACAGCTGGGACCCGGGACAAAGTACGACGACCTTACCACAGCAGCTTGGACGTGGCAATTGCGGTTCAGGGCTTCGAGTCTACTCTAGGGGCCTAATTAGTTTAGGGTTTAGGGTTTAGGGGTTTAGGGTTACTTTCCTATACTATTTTAGGGGCTCCTCATTATAATTGTAGCATAATGGGCCCCAAAACCTAATTCTAAGTCTTCAGGCCCCTATATTATTTGGCAATGTGGGTGGTTTTGCCCTGGTGCAGAAGACTTTGTCCGTGATCTCCTCGGTTCTGAATTCCAGGCTTCAGCTTCTCAGGTTTATAACGCAGACGCCTTAAAGGATAAAATAGAATCCCAAGAACGTATCCTACCCTGTTCCCTGCAATCTGTGACTATGGATCCTGTAAGTATAGGAATCCTGTACATATACTGTGTGAGGTTTCTGAGGTCCGTACACAGCCTGAGCTTACGACACAGCTCAAATCTTATGGATTCGGCCCCGAGAGGACTAGATCCTACTACTGTCTTGAAACTTCCAAAAGTCCGCTTCGGCTTTTCCGAGAGGTCTGGGAGATTCCACAATCTGTCTTGTAAAATGCTATGACATTAAGCATACCCCAACAGTCTATCTTGGTTACCAAGGCCCGTATATCAGCTTGACGTGTCTATGTTTGAGATTCTTTTGGAATTCAAGTAGTTCCTATACAGGTACTTTAATATATACCAGATCGGTAGATGGACCCTTCGCGTTCTTCATGGGTTCTATGAGGCATAGAGGGTTTAAGGCCTGATGCTATGTGTTCAGGGTGAGGTGCCTCGCCTTCGGGATTCATGGTCTACAGCAGAACTGGGGTTTAGGGTTTGGGTCTTGAGAGCTTATGGCGCAGGCCCTTAAAGCGAAACCATACCACATTACCCCGAAGCCGTAAGCCCTCAAAGAAGCCCCTCTACTGAAGGAATGCGTGCTGAAGGACATCCACGAAGGAATGAGTCGCAGGCCCTGACTGAGTTGGCTGCGAGCTGAAAGGATGAAGTGACTTAGTAACTTAGTAGCTAGAACTAAACATAAAGCGGCTTAGGGAACGTATTCTTATTTTGTCATACTTGTAACTCCGATTCAGGTGCTTATAGCCTTACTTGCTAGGTCCCATGACCCTCCAAGGCCTTTGAAGATCCGAGACCTCTGATACCACGTAGTTAGGGGCTATACCACAAACTTGAAAGGGCTTCTGAGGTGATGTAAGGCATATTCAATACTTAAGGGGATCATTGTGTTTGTTGGGGAGGAACAGACGGATGGATTCAGGTGCCTTGTGCAAGAACTTCTTATATATGCAATCCAGGAGCAGGGTATTCAAGCGTTGTCTGGTTGGAGGGTGGAGGGACTTGGCAAGTAGTTATTCAATTCAGTATGGCTAAACGCAGGAGAAAACCCAAATCGGGTCTCTGTCAGGGTACTTGTAAGACTCTACTGGTTACCTGCATGCCAAGTCGCCCCAAACAACAAAACCCTTTACAGTACCCGTATGATAACCCCTAAAGGAACCCTTACCAATCCCCCCGTAAGACAGGACCCTTTTGCATTCATTGAAAGAGCAACATTCGGCTCGGGAAGCATATCCCAGAGCGTTACACACTACCATTATGGAATTAGGTCCCCAAAGACCATAAGAGGGAAGGTGTTTGGGGACCTAATTCCATACTGGTAGTGTATATGGACCCTCTGGGTATAGGGTGATTAAGGTATCTGGGTTTACAGCTTGGGGTTCGGGGTTTCAAGATTTACGCTCAGGGTCTTTAGGAACAGGGCTCTAGGGCTTTAGGGTTCAGTGTTTAGGGATCAGGCGGACAAGGCTTTGTGCGTGAGAAAGAGAAAGACAAAAAGGAGCGGGACCGCCGCGTGCCCTCCAGACACAGGCGCGGCTGGAGCACGACCGCGGCCGCCGTTCTCCCTACGGATTTTCAACCTTCACAGCGACTGGGAGTGGGTTCGGAGCGACGAGCCCTAAACCCTATACCCTGAACCCTAAACCCTAAACCCTCCAGCGTGGCCGCCACTTCGGCGCGAACGACCTTCGGCTCTGGAGATCCTCCACAGGCCCGCACCTGGCCGTGAAGCTGTGTCTGAAAAGTGAAATGTAAAAGTTCCAAAGTCCGAAAAATCCTGCAGAACCTCTAAACCCAACTCCTAACCCCTGAACCCCAAAAGCTAATTATGGGACTCCATGTTTGGACACCCCCTGATAAAGCGGTGCGCCGACCTTATGCTCTGCAACACCTGTACTTGGAGGATTCTAGGACTCAGGGTTCCTTAAAGGGTTGCTTAGAGCGATTTATAAGGGTTCTAGGGTCCCATTCTAGGGTTGCTTACAGGGTTACTTAAAGCGATGTATATGGGTTCTATGATTCTACAGTTCTACATATAGTAAGGGTTTTAGGGCTTAGAGTTCCTTTTAGGCTTCTTTAAATGCTACCCAGGAATCATATTAGGGATCCTACTATATTTCTCCTTAATCCAGGTATATTGGAAGCTCTGGGTACTTAACACGAGCTATATGGGTTCTATAATACTATGGTAAGGGTTTTAGGGTTTACGGTTTATGTGATGTGGTATCGGAGGAGAACGCCTCGGAAAGCAGCCCATCAGCTACTGCAGGCGGGGTTTAGGGCTTTAGGGTTTAAGGGTTTAGGGTCTTAGGATTCAGGGTTTGAGGGTTGTGGGTGTAGGGGAGTCACCCCGGTACTCTTTTCGGACGTTACTCTCGCTGTTGTTTAACATAAGCTCCATCTTCATAGAGGCTTCTTGTTCGTAAGATCAACCTCTACCAATTTAACTAGAGCTCCTCCGCGGTTTCTATGAGGCTCGCATCAGACTTTCCTTTCTTTATCGGTTATATTCTGGGTCCATTAGCGTTATGTAAAGGTTCTGCAAAAAGTTCACAGTTTTTTGAAGGGTCTTTAGAACTCCTAGGGCTTTGTCTAGGTTTGGGCTTTAGGCTTCAGGCTGGGCTGAGAGTTTCGGGTGATCTGTTTTGTGGACTTTCAAGGAAACAGCAACGAAGGAGACAACCAAACGATTATTGTTAATTGTCACAAGTGAAGCGCTTCGCTGCCGTAAGAAACGCAACAAGCAAACCACGGCATGTGCCGATGTCGATCTTTGCGAAGCCAAGCCGCTAAAGCCAATACTTCCTTCTGCATGGTTGGTTGTTAAAGGACACCAAAACCTAAATGTGAAACCCAAATATACCCAACTTCGAATCTCTTGTGGTTCCACATGTGGGTAGTACACGGGCTGGAGTATTTTGTAACAGTATGCCCGCGTCGCCCCCCTCTTTGACTTTTTGTATAGTATTTTCCAACACCCCGTTGTAAGTACTAAGGTCGCTACAGTAGGTCATGAACCCTAAACCCTAAACGCTAAGCCCCTAAAGATAGTAGGAACTCAGACACGCCCAGAGGTAAGTTACTTTACCTACAGACCCGGTGACGTAAACCCTAATGCCGCAAACCCTACTCACTAAACCCGAAAGGCTCTCTAAAGGGGCCAAGCCGGAAAGGCCCATGCTGTAGGGTCTAGCGTTAGGTTAGGGTTTAGGGTCCCTCGTAGACATGCAAGATCCGTGATTTGCCGCAAGGTTGGCCGCTTCCTCGCGCGCTTTTCGGCCTGATAGGGGAAGCTCCTTTCGAAGTTTCGGATCATCGGGTCCCTTAAGCTACTTCGGTGTGTCAGTTTGGATACGGTCTCTATGACGGCTTGCAGCAGCTTAGGGTCATGACTAGGGTCTCAAACGGGGCTGTTGGCCTACAAGTCTGTGGGAGGCTTTCGTGGCCAGGGACTTGGCATGCAAGCTCAACAAGGGGATCGGCTCGAGTAGAAGTGGACTGGCTAAGGCATGCAGCGTTCAAGATCACTTGCTGTGGAAACCTCTTTACATTCACGACGACTGGTGACGCCTGCTTACAAACTTCTGTGTGCCAAGGAATTCCAGGACCCTCCTTGTACCCTCAAATTGGGGCATATGGTCCCAAATAGTGGGTACTTAGGGTCTAATAGAGGGTAGATGGAGGGTCTAGGTTTATTGTATTCCCACTGTTGAAGCTCCGTGAAGCCGAAGGCATCAACCTGGTCCCCGAAACCTCGATACACGTGGGGTTTAGGGTAATATCCCCAGAGAGCCCAATACCCCTTAATTAAGGAATATACCTTAAATCATTAGGGGCTTCATATTATGATTTAAGCTATATTCCTTAATTAAGGGGTATTGGGCTCTCTGGGTCTTTCAATGATGCACGAGTGTGTCCATCGGCTTTGTTGCTGCGAACGCCGCTCTTGCTCTTCCTTTGTGCCGTCGTACCGTGTTTGGAGGGTCACGGTGCCGGTTTAGGGTGAAGCGTTGAGGCTCTGGTAAGTAGATATTCAGTAGGATCATAAGTAGGGTAACGGTATTAGGGTCCCTTTTAGGGCGTTTGCAACTTTACCCACTTCCTATTTACCCTCCAAGAAGTTCTTGTTGCGATGATGGTGATGGTGATGCTGGTGATGATGGGTAGACCAGCTTAGGGTTTAGGGTTGCCAACCCTTGGCTTTCTGTTTGGCTGTACACTTAGATGCTCGGACATGGCATCCACAAGTCTCACGTTGCCAACAACTGAGCAAGCCTCCTTGGCTTGGAGTTTCAACTTATGTCAAGACTTATAGTAGAAGCCAGAAAGTTGGAACATCATTATCCTCATGCCCTTAAGGTAAAGTTCCAAAGCCACCATTGGGTTGCGGGACAAGTGTTCTTAAGCTCCAAGTTGAAGAATCACGGGCTTCGAAGTTTGCTTTCATGGTACTACATAGGGATCTGAATAATTATTGCTAGTGTGGCTGCGACGTTGCTTCGGCGCATTGGCTGGGAAGAACAGCCAACACATCTTGATCTTGGTCCGGCATGGCATGCCATCGCAGTACAGATGGCCATGTCTTGTGGGCCTTGGTGCCCAATGTGGGAATTTTTTTTCTGGCGGGGCGGTTCCGCCTGACCGCTTTCAGAGACACGTCTTGGCCACAACTGCTGCGGTGGCATGATGAGTTGCGCGCAGCCCGCAGTCAGATCTTGCTGGACTTCCCTGCTCCAGAATGTGAGGGCTTGGCAGCTGTTCATACCAGCAAACTAAACCCCAAACCCTATAAACCCTGATAATTTTGCATCATAGCTCTTCGCACCGGCAGTATGATTTGCCTTCGTCAAACCAAACCTGGACCCTGAAAAACCTACCCTTTTCAGGACTTAGAGTATAAGGAAATCATGATATGGAGCCCTAGGCTGTGCCGGCTATGCAGGGTTCATGTAACCCCTATAACTATAACCTTAAACCCTAAAGAAACTCTAAAGCCCTAAACCCTACCGCGCTCTCTAGACCTGTTGCGGAATAGAAAGAGGCCCTAAAAAAACACACACACCTACCGGGTTACGGTTACGGAATACGCACTTATGCAGGCCCATTGACTACAGGTGCCTCTGGTCTAGAGATGCAAGAATGTGCAAGATTTCAAGCTAAGTGGTTTAGGATTTAGGGGTTTAGGGTTTATAGGGGTTCAGGGCTTTATGGGGTTCCTGGGGGTTTAGGGGTTTAGAGTTTTCGGGTTTAGGGGTTCAGGGTTTGGTGGTTTTGCAATTTCCGATGTCCCGTCATGTACAAACCTGAGTAAACTTGCAAAGCGATGGCAGTATCATATCTCACAGGATCGTGGACATGTTGTAGAAGAAAATCCTCTTTTTCCTAGATCACAGCTAGATCCCAATGATCGTCTCCATGTGACTTCTTCCGCTTAGTAGTTGAGCTTACGGACTTCAACTTCTGGATCTTCTGTTTGAGAAAACCCGCTGTGTTTGGGGGCAGCATGAACTAAGCAACTAAATCTCGAGCTTACAACCAATCTCGAACCCCTGATGGTGTAGGCCTGGGGGGTTCAGGCTGCTGGATTGACAGGGTTTGGAAGTTCATTGTTTGTCAGGTTTCCGGGGCTCAGGGGTTTAGGACCCCAAAACCCTATCGCTGTCCAGTCCAAGGCATTCATCAGGAACGTCGGCTGCAGCTTGAGTGTCAGAAGGGGTTGCTGTGAGCTTGAATATGTAGTAATGGCACCGCCTTTGTGCCCCTTTGTCAACATAATACGACATATCCTAAAGCCCTATATTCTAGTTTTAGTTATTAACGTCCGTAATGCCGTGCTGGACTTTGGTTTTCAGACGCTAAACCTCTCCGGGCTTCCTGACTTTGTGGTGACTTAGGGTTGTGGGTTTCGGGTTTGAGGGTTACATGAGCCCAAAAAGACCTACCCAGAGACTCCAATATCCCTTAATTAAGGAATATTCCTTGAATCATATTAGGGATCCTAGTATGATCTAAGGTATATTCCTTAGTTAAGGTGTTTTGCAGTCTCTGGGTACTTTTTAAGGGAGTCAGTTTCTGAAGTTCAGCTGGAGTGGTGGTTGCTGCAAGCTTCAGTTTAGGCAGGACCGGGAACCCTAGAACACCAAACCCTAAACCCTACCTTAACCCTGAATAACCTACCTTTTTGGGGGGCCTTATTATCATTTCCTTATATAGGTGCTTAAACAGGTAGTTTTATTCCGGGTTAAGGTAGACCCTATCCCTAAACCCCAAGCCCCCGAGCCCTCGAATCCGAACCCCCAAAACTCTACACCACGAAAGCATACACTCCCAAACCCATACTATTCTAGCTATTCCGGCCCCTATACTATAGTACCCTTACAGAACCCTTATAGATCCCTTTAAGGAACCCTTTTAAGGAACCCTATTCTAACTATTCAGGCCCCTATAAATATAGCCATGTTGGTGTTCAGGCTTTAGGTCTAGGGTTTCGGGTGGGTTTTAGTTATGTTGGCCTTATGGGTGGTTGTCAACATTATGGTCCTTTTTGGTCCCTAATATAATACGGCACCTATTATTTAAGGTACCCCAAAAGGGACCCTAATTTTGACTCCCAAACCCATATAGCCATATACAGCGATAGCCCCAAAACCCTAAACTTTCCGGTCTGAGGGCTAAACTAAACCCTAAACCCTAAACCGGTAAACTTTAGAGCTTGGCGGCGCGTGAAATGCTGCATGGGCTGAGTTTGGGTTTCTCGTATTCGGTACCTCCTATCGTAGCTCACAGTGAGCCCCAACCAGCCCAAGCTTCTAGGACGGCGAATCCAAAAGGGGCCTTAACCCGAAATATCCAGCGTCTGTCGTGGTGGCGCTAGACGCTGAAGGCATGCGCATCTACGTGGTCGTCAGTGGGCCACGGACTGCTTAGCCGCTGCGACGGCTCGTCTGTGGGCTCATGACCCTTCAGGGCCCAATGCTTTTCCATTGACTTGGAGACAGATAGATGTGCATTCATGGCTGCCTAACCCTAAACTTGCAAGGCTTACGCCGCCCCTTTTTGGGGCGGCGCTTGAGCCCCTTTACCTCGATGGCGCGGAACTGCTGGTCCCTCTTTTAGTCATTGCCCTGAACCCCAAGCTCCACACCCTCAAGGCACTGGCCGGTCCAGGGCTCCCTGAAAAAAGACCCCTTCAGGGGGACCCTGGGGCATCCACCGAGCAGGGACCTGGTCAAAAATTGCGGCTTTGGGCAGCCATGGACACGATCCCGGAGGGCAGACCGCCAGGAAGCACCCCGACACCGAAGGCAGGAGCTGCGGATGGCTAATATAGGGGCCTTAATAGTTACCAATACTATTTTGGGGGTTCCTGATTCTATATTCATGAAGACATCCGCACAGGATAAGGCGCTGAATGCTCTCCTGCGTACAGGAGAAGTTCCAAAGGGAGAAGTTCCTGGTGAGGGGTAGCCATACGGAGACAAGCTGGGTGCTTACCCTACTTTGCAATGCTGCGCTTACCCTACTTTGTAATTAATGCTAGGGGTTCAAGGTTTCCAAACCAGTCAGCAGATGGAATTTGGGAGCTGAAACCCCACTATTTGGGTACTTGGGCCTTTTCCGAGGGTCCAAGTACCTAGTAATCATATTATAATATTATACTCTCCCAAATACTAAGCTACATAACTACTATCCGAAACCTCAGTACCCGGGTCCTTTGGACCCTTAGGGTTCCGTGTGGGGTTATTTCTTTAGGATCCTGGTTCTAAAACTGGTTAAACCAAAAAAGGAACTACAATGGAGACTATGGGTGGACTTGAAGTGCGTCCAGGTCGACCTGCTGGAGACGCGAGCAGGCCTAAGTACCCAAAGGGTCCTACGTACTGTTATGGGGGATACTTCCCTAAGTCATAATAGCAATTCCTAATATGGAAACCCTACCTTCTACTACATAGGTACAGAGGACCCTTTGGGTACCAACGGCCTAGTAGTCTTCGGCCTTGCACTGCTGAACTAAAGCGCTTGACACGGGAATAACAAATTGCTGTTTCGGGATGTATATTATTTCCGGAACCCTATGTAAGCCCCAAATGCGGAAATGCTGAACACTTTTGCCCATAAACACGGTTCAGGGGTGATCTCCTCCCGAACCCAGCTCCTGAACCTTGGCCTTAGCCCCTTTGTCAGGAGGGATACACTCACAATGACCTTCACAGCGGCAACGTCCTCCGAAGCTCTGGCAGTGACTCCTCGCGCCTCTTGACGAAATCGGCTCAGGCCAAAGGTCGAGGGCGTGTAGTGTAGGAACCTGATTAAGAAGCCTTGGGCCTTTATTATAGGGTTCCGTATATGAACCCTACTATTTGGGGGTTATAGGGCCAGGGTTTCTTAATCAGGTCCCTATATTAGACCTGAAAGTTTCAACTAGGGTTTAGGGCCTAGGTTTGGGGTTAATGCCTTAATTAAGATTTTAGGGTTAACGTCTTGAGGGCATGAGGGCTTTAGGGTTTGTTGTGGCTTAGGGTTTTACAAGTAAGGTTTTGATCTTAAGACCCGATTTAGTTGACATGAATAGGACTGATGAAGTAAAGCATCCTTAGTCAGTTTGGGTTCAAACAAATCTAAGGTCTAGCGTTTGGGGTCGTGCCTGAAGTCTTAACCGGCATGCAACCTCAAGCAGAATCCTTTTGGGGGGCATGACCCTCGACTTCAAGGGACTGGGGCATTCGTAAGTGGCTATTCAGTAGGGTTACACGTAGGATGACCGCAATTAGGGTCCCTCGCAGGGTCCTTCTGGGACTTAGAACTCTACTAGTGTTATACTCACTTACTACGTCCCCAAAACCCTAAACCCTAAATCCCTAAACCCTAAACCCCAAGCCCTAAACCCTAAATCTTAAAACAATTCTAGCTACCCTTGCGGAAGCCTTCAAAGCGCATGCGCAGAACTCCTATTCAAAGAACCCTGGTAGAACAATTAGGGTCTGTTTGGGTTAAGAGGTAAGGGAAGTTAAGGGTTTAGGGGAACCCTTAAAGAGACCTTTTACAGAATCCCCCGTCACTGTATGCCTCTGTACTAGACCAGATCATGGCTTTGTGAGGCCTAAGCTCCGCCCTAAGGCTTCACGTACCCGTATGGACTAAACCCTAAGACCCTACAGCTCTACACCCGAAACCTTAAAAAGTGAAGCCCTGAACCGAAGACCAAAAGCATTGCAGCTCGGTAGACGAGACAGGCTTTCGGGTGATCGATCTCGGTGCTACCTGTGAGGCTGTTGGGGAGATCCAGGGTTAGGAGAAGGGCTCTACAAGGCTTCCTTTCTGGGTATACCAGGGTACCAAACAGGGCCCCGTAATGGTTCCTAAATTACCGGATTTTGGCTTAGGTTTCAGGGTTGGGCTTTAGGGTTATAGGACTGTGGGTTTCGGGATTCAGGGTTTCATGTTTGGGATTCAGGGTTAGGGTCTTGAGGGGTAAGGCTTTTAGGGTGTCGGGTTATAGGGTTTAAGGTCTTAGGGTCTAGGGTTGCAAATTCAGGGTTTGAGGGCTTCGGATTTAGCGATGCAGCATGAACCGCACTACTAAAGACCTTAAGCAACGGGGTCTCTACTATACTATGAATATTGTACCCAAAATTTCAAACAACCCTTTTTGACAGAGTAAACCCTAAGGCCTACACCTCTTTTGTGTGAAGGCAGCTCCTTCCTCAACAGGAAACGCTTTACTTTGCTGAAGCATGTCAGTTTCATCCTTCGCAACCGAAACCCTGTTACCACCAAACGACTTAGCAAATTTCCCCACCAGCAAGTAAAGTACAAGCCGAACACCCTGATGTGGAGTCTTTGTCTGCTGCTAGCTGTTCAAAGAGCTATCATGCTACCATGGCCCTTAAATTAAAGCAAAAATCTCTTCCTTGATGGGATTTCGTATCAAGCCAGAGCCAGGCGGGCGTTTGGCAAGACATCCTTGGCGAGGGCTATGATGACGATCCATGTCTGGCAACAGTAAGTTTGTTTGAGAGGACGGCTTTTAAAAGCTTCGAAAATGAAGCGGGGGTGTATCGTGTTCGGTTTTTAAGGGGTCTATGGCCTCAGGGGATTTAGATTCTAGGCTTCTGGCTTTGAGGGCTTAGGATTTTGCGTCTAACTGTTTCGTTTCCAGAGTTTTATCTGCTGGACATGCCGAAACATGAACCCTAGAGTTTGCCATCGTTTCAGACTCTGTAAATGCTTCCAACGAACTTCAAACGACGGTATATATCCGATAGAGCGGCATTACCAACCTACAAACTACGGCCCTAACCTTGAACCCCTATATATATATACTTCAATGCTAAAAAAGAGACCAGGGCTGTACTGTGACTGCTGCTACCTGGAGGTGACCTCTTAGACAGAGCAATCCGACCCTAAATAAACTAAGCCCAAAGCCATAAACCCTACGCCCTACACCCTAAGCCCTACTAGCACCTTAGACTCTTCGACTACCACCACCTGCTTTTTTGGTGGGTTCCTATGTTGAACCTTGATCTGGAATTTACAAAGGACGCTGCAACAAGTAGGTTTTTAGAGGTTACTCCAAGGGTCCAAGTACCTAATAATCATATACTCTCCAAAAATCCTAACCTACATAACTACTATCCTAACACCGAGTACCTGATCATTGGGTCCTTTGGACCCTTGGGGTTAGGGTAAAGCAAGTAGACCGAACAAGAGACCCAGGGCTGGTCGATAACACGAGACTGGCGCGCATTTGCTTCGCACCTGCTGTGCCTGGGCGCGCTTTGAATGTGTTTGGGCTTTAGGAGTTTTTGGGTTCAGGGTTGGGTTTTTTTAGATTTAGGGTTTGCGGTTTCGGGTATATTCTTATATATATATAGAGAGATATATATATAGAGAGAGAGAGGGAGAGAGGAAGAGTGAGTGAGGGGAAGCTGCAGGACGGTCCCTTGAATTAGAGCTGGGGGTTTGCATTTAGTTTCTGTTGTGGTTCCTTCTGAGTGCTTACCTCGTTCTAATGGAACGATTCTCAGGATACATTAATGGAGACTATAAGTAGGCTGATAGGGCCTATAGGGTTTTGGGTGGCTGAGCCCGTGCAACCTTGCGAATGGAACTTTTGGTGCCGAATTGCTTATGTAGCAACCTTCTGCTGCTTTACAGCGAATCTACGCTGGAAAAACAAGGACTTGTGGAAGCAATTCTCGGCAGAACTGTTCATCAGCTTGGGTCCAGGGCCCGCGAATCAACACCCCCATCTGCCGAATCAATGTTGTAGCTATGAAACATGGACTTTCGAATGATGATTCCCGCAAGAGCAAGCTTGAAAGATTGTAGAACCATGTCATTCCACAGAAGCTACGGAGAAAAAGAGGCTGAGAATCGTGGGGCCGAAGCCCTGAACAATCCTTAGTTGTAATCGCCTGGAACTGAGCCAAGGAGCTTGATCGACGGTGAGCCACGTATTCTTTGGGTGCCTTTGCTGCATGAAGAACTGGTTGTGTTTTCCCGAGTATCGGTGCTTACTGACGGGCCTGAATCACTAGTCACTAGCCAGGGTTTGGGTAAGTTTTACAGGTTGCATCTTTCATCTGAGAGATAAAGGCCCTCATGATAAACCAGGGTTTGGTGAGTCCTAAACCCTAAACCCTAAACCCTTTGATTTTGATCCTTGTCGTGGGGATCCTGAGGTAAAAAAACTCCTAGGCCTTAAAGTGGATTCCTATACAGCTACCTTAAGGTCCTAAAGGTACCTTGCAGACTTTAGACCCCAAAGCAGGTACCAATTGAATACTTGGAGTCTTAGGGACTTAGAGGATCATGAGACCTAGTAACTACGGTTGCCAACAGGGTTCCTTAAAGGGCTCCTTAAAGGGTTCCTTAAAGGGCTCCTTAAAGGGCTCCTTAAAGGCTTCCTCCCAGTGGGTCTAGGTATGCTTCGTCTACAGGCTTCTCGGATAGCCGTCGCAGTTAATCCTGTCGGGTCTACATATTCCCACTTAGCTGAAAAGGCGGAGCCTTTTTTGGGCCAGGCCACTCGTCAACTAAGTCAAGTAATAGCCCGACAGCCAGCGATGAAGGTTAGGGTCAATTAGGGTGAAGGGGTTCTTGGTAGGGGTTTCGAAGTTTCGGTCTTGCCATGGAAGATTTTGGGGCTTGGTTGACGGTGTCTACGCGGCTCAAGGCATGTACCAACCTTTGAGCTGAACCTAACTGTGATTACATTGCATGCCAGGGTCGGCACCTAGATACGGATGCCGAGGTTTGAGTTTGGTTAATTACAGCTACAGCTAGAATTGTGGTGCAAGTGCCCTGAACCTCCACGAAGTCCCAACTCCAAACCGAACAAATCTGACGAAACCTTGATAGACCCCTGTCAAAATCCTCACAACACTCTTAACATAAGTTCAAATGAATCTCTTAATAATAGAAGCCTAAACCCTAAAGAATGCGTAACCGAGCCCTAAATCCCTGAACAGACCTTGCATTTTGCTCAGGACTTGGTGGGATCTCAGGTCGGTGCCTTGTGGGTTCGACCTGCAGTTCCTTCAGATGTACTATAGGGGCCTTAATAACTAGACTAGGGTTCCTTTGGAGGGATCCTCAAAGGGGTCTATAAGGGATCTATAGTAGGGTTCTATAATATATAGGTGCCTTAAGAATTAGAATAGGGTTTTGGGGGATACTATACTATAAACATAATAAGGAACCCCCAAAATAGTATAGGTAATTATTCAGGCCCCTATAGTAGGCATTCAGGGTTTTACGGCGTAGTGCTTTAGGGTTTGAGGGTTTACGTTTTAAGGAGGGTCTGGGTATCTTCATAAGTTTGTGGCCTAGTTTTGGCTCCTGCATTGTGACCCCACGCGCGTTTAAAGGGCAATACTTGCGCTAATCTCCTCCCATTACTATACTGTAGCGTTGTTCCAGGGAGGTTGGGGGAGTGAGGGAAAATCGAGCCCGCAGTATTGCGTAGGCACGTTGACCTTACGTTCGCTGTCCCACACCCTGAACCCTAAAAGCCTTACCCTGAGGCGCAGCAACAGCCCAAAGGACCTTGCGCATCCTAGCCCTTCGGCACGAACACCTTAACCCAAAGGGTCCTTCGTACTGTTATGGGAGATACTTCCCTAAGTCATAATAGCAATTCCTTATGGAAACCCTACATTCTACTATATCGGTACATAGGACCCTTTGGGTAAGATATGGCCCTTTCATCCTAAGTCCCAAGCCCTATATCCCCGAAGTCCTGAATCCTACAAGCTCGAAAAGCCCTGAATGCTAGTCCTAAGCCCCAGAAACGGCGAGGACCTGATTAAGAAACCTTGGGCCTTTATTAGGGTTCCTTATATGAATCCTACTATTTGGGGGTTATAGGCCCAGGATTTCTTAATCAGGTTCCTACATTAATGGAGAGGACCTCTTATCGAGAACCCTGAAAGTACAACCGAGTAAAACACTTCAGATTTCAGTACAGCAAACTCTCATTCCGAAACACCAGCAATCAAACCCTGAAGCCTACCCTATTGGGGTCACCAGGACTGCCTGCCGTTCTACCGAACGCACTGGGCTGCGCCACGCTTCGTCTCGCCTGCAGCCGCGAAGCGCACGGGGAAGGCGCCAACTTCAGATTTCCGTAGCCGTTTAGGTGTCCCTTCTTCCCTTTTTGGGTGTTTTTGTTGGTTTCGAGTAAGGGCTCCTTTAAGGCTTTCTTCTAGGGTCCTGTTCCGGTGCTTTTTGTCAAAGGCCTTTTTGAGTTTGTTTTTTCTGCCTCATTGGCTCTAGAACGGCTAACAAGAATGGGCCAGCATGGGCTTGCAGGTGTTGCACGGGTGTGTTAGCGTGATTTGTGGTATTTTGGGTTCTTCAAGGGCTTGAGCAGGAATAAGTCATAGTCACCTCTTACCGATAGTCATACTCATATCATGTACGTTCTGTGACTGCAATATGGTATCGGACAACGGAGCCCTTTTGGGCCAGTGGGTACCTGAAACCTGATGTATAAGCATCTCAGTATGTCCCTTGGTCCTAATTAATCCTAAGACCCTACGTCCGAGCTTAAACCCTAGAAAACACAATCTCAGCCCGCCAGGCCCTAAACAACCCTTCTGGAATCCTTGTAGTAGCCCTTATGGTAGTAACCCTAAACCCTAAACCTACACCCTAAACCATAAACCGTCTTGTAAGCCACAAAAAAACTGAAAACTCGTCCTCTTGACCAAATAAGCCATGGGAAGGCGTCCCAGCAGTGGGAACTTGACATGCCGCTCGCCTGCGAATCTGGCACCCTTATTCAATCGCGGAGCTGTACAGTAAGTATGCATACCTAGGCCTTATTTTGGATAATCTTATGTTACACTGGGATCCTATATACAATGAGAAACTAGGGTAACTAGGCAGGGCTTCTGGTCCAGGGAATGGCTATCTTTGCTTTTCTTGTGTAATATATTGGCAACTGTCAAAATCATGGTCCCTTCCGGGAACACTACAAAAATACGGTTCATAATGTGGCACCCTATAATTTGGGAGCCCCAAGAGACCCTAATTTAGTGTGGGGTTGAAACCATTTGTTTGTAGGGACCGAGTATAAACCCAAATGGGGAGTTAGGGAGACAGAAATTGTTGCAGTTTAAGGCACACCATGGACCCTGAAAAGAGCCCGATCACGAAGGCCATTGAAACTTGCAGGATCCCCTCTTGCAATCGGCAGTCGGGGTGGGGGTCCAAGATGTATGAGTCTGCAGTAGGAGCTTAAATAGCAATGCCTTGGAATACTGCTACATATATAACTACATATATATATATGTATGTATGTACAGAAGATGGTTAGATACACATGCATATTTCCCCACCAGCGACACACAACCGAAGCATCCCATGTTGTGATTGTAGCTGGTATTGCGGCATGCCCGGGTGCGGTATCCAAAGTGATTGTCTCACGGTTCCTACACCCTTCGGTAACAATCTGCAGGTCTAGGGCTCTAAATACAGTGAAATCCCTGTATAAGAACCCCATTCCGCGAGAGTAGCCCACCCCAAGGCTCTTAGGTTCCATCAGCTCTGGAATCGTCGCCTGAGTGATTAGGGTAGGCTCAGGTTCTTAACAACGCCCTTATCTAGTCGCAACGTGTACCTTGAGCCAAAATGGCCGTGGTGCCTCCTGTTGCCTGTCCTGCCCCCCGCAAAAGCCAATTAGTGTCTGACACTAATTCGTCTTTGCCTTTGCCCCCAACCCACCCCAACCCCTGCCTGCCGCTGCCCCGGGGCGAAATCGAAGTAGTGTTTGACACTAATTCGTTTTTGCCTTTGCCCACGTGATGATTCATGCGCACCTGCGGTTGACACGGCACAATACGTCAATGTGCTGGGTTGCTGCCTGATGAAGGCGCCACAAAAGTCACACAAGACATGTGGTGTGCGGTCGCATTGAGAACAACCTGCAGATCATGTGTTGGGAGTCTAGACAATTTAAGATCATCTGTCGAATTCTTCGATGCCGCGGCAGTTTCCCTGTCGGAGATCTGTGTTATGTGGGAACAGCATGGAACAGCAACGTGTTACTACGGGGCGCAGCAGTGTTTTTGGTAGCTTAGCATTGCGGACCTTCTGGCACCAGTCGTAAACTGTACAACCGAAAGAGAGCCGACGAACATTTCCTGTTTTCAATTGGCCATATCCTTCTGCGGACGGGCAAGCCGACGACATGTTGCGTGTTGATGGGTGTAACGCTGTGGAATCTTTTTCTTCTTCTCAAGCCTTGCCGTGGAAAGCTTGAGCTTTCAGAACTCTGACGCAGGGCTAGATTTTTTGCGGTGTTGGGGCATCGTGCATTGGCGGTTGAGCTGGGCGAAGGTCCCGACATGGCTGCTAGCGGGATGGGAGTCTCTCGGGTTTTAGAATTAGTATGTTTCAGTGAGGGCCCCTGCATAACCAGAACCCCCTAAACTTTAAACCCATAAACCCGAAACCCCAAAACCCTGCACGGCTTAGGCTTTGCGGTTGGGGCTTGGGTGGTCGAAGCATCTTTCAGCCCCACTCGCTAGATGTTAAACCGAAGATCAAGATTTTTTTAAACCTGGCCGAGGGTGTGAAACCGTAAGTCCCAACCTCGGGAAGTCGTAGCGAAAGTTGTTCGGGGAATGCCTGGCTTTGCAATCTGGGTTGCGGATGCCTGATGGTTTCTGGAGGCAGAAGGCACCTCAAAATGCACTAACTTGGCACTACTTGACTTGCACAAACTGTCCACCGCGCATACTATACCCCAGCCATAAATGTGTGGTCCGATCAGCGGTAAAGGTTCAGGGCCCGAGGCTTAGAGTTCGGAGTTTGGGCTGACGGTTTACAGTTTTGGGTTTTAGGGCTTACGGTTTTCAGTTTTCAGTTTCGGGTGACAGATGGGAGTATCAATTAACGAAGGAGACCGACATAGCAGGATGGTCTGTACGATGTTGCGCCTAGCCTAAACCCTTCTAAGTTAACAAACCCAGTGTCCGTCCAGCCCATCTACAGCAAGACCTCAGCAGTTCGTAATGTCCTTCTACCATGATCCCCACTACCCTAAGGGTCCAAAGGATCCAATAATTGGGTACACAAGTTTCGGATAGTAGTTATGTAGCTTAGTATTTGGGCGAGTATATGATTATTAGGTACTTGGACCTTGAGGGCTATTGCAGTTGGAGTTCAGCGTTTAAGATTTCGAGTTTTCATCGAACGTACCCTTAAGTTAAGGGGCAGGGGTCTTGGACCATCAAAAAGCCAACACTGGCGTCATGGAGACCTAACCCTAAAGACCAATAGCCACGAATCCATAAGCCAGGTATCGACTTGGGTATTTTTGAATTCCCCCTATTGATGTAGAGCCTGGTTGAAATCGACACCTAGTAGGGTTCAGCAAGACCGGCTGCAGGCACGGCAGACTCATCAACAAGTCGAGCGGCAAAGCCCTGCAGATTGCCGGGACACGAAGCTGTGTGTCGTTAATGTCACTTAGTAGCTGAATGTCTCCACTTTACACTTTCCGGCATAATACTACGAGTTTAAGGCCCGACGGCCCGGGGACAAGACTGTTTGAGCTGTTTTGGTTCCGGGGATCACTGGGGAGTACCTCTTCGAGGGTTTCAGGCTTGAGGTGTAGGGATTTGGGTTTAATTAGGGTCTAGGTCTAGGATTGGGTTCAGGGTTTCGGGTTTGGGTTTAGGATTTCGGGATTGTTCTTGCTGCTGAGCCCAACAATGAAAGGTCCAAGGGCTGGGTGTCAGCAAAAAACTAAAAACAGTACATGTACAGTCAATGTACAGGGGTGTTCATGGCTAATCCCTAATCCCTAAACCTTCGCCGTTCGGTTTAACTTTTAAGGTTCATGTCGTGGGTTGCAGAGTGTATACAGCCTCTGCAGAACTCTATATAGGGGGAACTGTGTTCGAATCCACACTATCATCCATGTCAAGGGTTTAGAGCTTAGGGTACTAGGAGAGGTGACTTATCATTGAAGGATCTACTTGACTTGTAGCACAAGGAGGCTCGAACTTCGCAAAGGAAAGTAGTAGCCTTCGCGCTTTGGCAGTAATTCAATCAAAGTTTGAACGGTACCAGGCAGTATGCAATCGTGGTTTAAGATTTAAGATTCAACAACGCGAACTCATGCACGAACCGATGGGAGGACTGGAGCCGTCGTGCTAGCCACACCGTCTACATCGGAAAGCCAGCAATTCATTGCCGTGGCCTTATTCAACGATGTGCTGGGGCTTGGTGTATTTATGAATTCGGCGTCCAGATTTGTTGGCATTTTCCCAAGCAGCCCAATAAACCGTCATGAAGGACACACAGCTGAAAGCGCCAAAGGAGAAGCACGGGCCTAAATAATTATCAATGCGATTTTGGGGGTTCCTCTTGATAATCATAGTATATTGGGCCCCAAAAGCTTGTTCTAATTCTTAAGGCACCTATATATTATAGAACCCTACTATAGATCCCTTATAGACCCCTTTGAGGATCCCTCCAAAGGAACCCTAGTGTAGTTATTAAGGCCCCTATAGTACATCTGAAGGAACATTAATGTAAGGAGACGTCTGGCTTTCCGGATTGAGGTTCAGGGTTTTGGTTGAGGTTCAAAGGTTTCTCACCGCGCGTAACCTTGGCTCCGGTGGTTTGGTCCACAGCAGCAGCTGCGCGCATCCGCTTCCGAGGGTGGTACAGGCCATGAAGTAAAAAGGTCGTCACTCGAATGCTCCTGCAGTTGATAACGATCAGTGGTGATGATGATCAGACGGACGTCGTGAAGCTAGTGGGTTGCTGTTCATGGCTGTGGGTATGGTTTTAGTTCTTGGGTTCCAAAACATGGCGAGGGCTCGTGTGCTGCTGGTTTTCGGTTTCGGAGAAAGCAGTTAAAGTCATATGTTGGTTGCTCGACGACGATCGGCGATGCCCCCCAAAAACCCTCAACCACGGATTCCTAAACTCTGACCCTGCTGCATCGTTTTCATTGGGAGTTCCCATGCACCTGGGTTTTGGAGTTTTGAGTTTTTGAAAGTTTTGACTCCCTGCAATCTTCGTCCACAGGGGTTGTTCTTCTCTGGTTTATCGGACTTGTCAATATGTCACTAGGCTTTGTAAGGTGGGCTATCTGGTGGGGCTTTGGACATCGTCCAAGTAGGGGTCGGCTTATGAGTGCATATTGCTACCCCTTTTAGTTGTGAGCCCCTTAAAGTTGGAACAGAGATTACAGTAGGGATGATTAGTTCTGAGATGCCCTATACTATACGATACGGGCACCAGGATAATGATGTTCGAACTTTCTGGCTTCTACACAGAGTCCCCAGAGACTCCAGTACCTTAATTACGGTAGGACCCCTGATTTAATTCAATATATAACCTAAACCCTAAACCCTAAACCCCTAAACCCCTAAACCGTGTTCGGAAACTCCCCTTTTTAAACTACAGCAGAACCGAAAACATTCGCTGGGCATAACTTAGTTAGTTAGTTACAATAATCGGGATCCAAACTAAATTTTGGTAACTTAAATTATAGTAGAAGCCAGAAAGTTGGAACATCATTAATTGTCCTCATGCCCTTAAGGCAAGGTATAGGGAATCCCGGCACTATTCATCCTGAATCCATGTTCCAATTTTCTGGGGTTCACTGTAAATTTCTCAACAAGAACCCAGTTTGGGGGCCGTTGACCCTGAACACCAAACGCAAGGTGAGCGCCGGGTACATCCAGAACGTGGAGTCGATGCTTTGCCTCGAGGTGCAAGAAGGCCTGTGGCATGAGATGCTGGGTACCGACTCGGGATAAGTTCGGTGTAGGGGTTTAGGGTTTAGATTTATTAGTGATTAGTATAATCTGCAGCCCAAATGATCAATGCTTTTGGGTGCTGCTGAAATCGACACAGGCCGTTGCAAGCCAGTTTGGGAGGTAGTTCTTTGAAACGGCGAGTTTGGGAGGTGTTAGGACTCAGGGTTTAGGACTTGAGATTGGGGCCTGAATAATGAAAGGCATGGTGAGGGTGGGGGCTCATATTGTAGTATAACTTAGGATTTCAGGGCTTAAGTCTACAGTTTAAGGTGCTAGAAAATCATTCTGAGTAGCCTTCGTGAAAACCGTAGACAATCCGTTTGTAGCTTGCTCAAAGGGGGGCTTGGGTTTAAACCCGAGACTTCAGACCTTGAAAACCCAGAGCTCGCGAGAGGTCGGATCATCGCAGAGGAGGTGCGCAGCAGTACCTTGGGCTGCAGTCCCGCTACAACAGCGGTAGGGGAACACGAGGCTTTTGCAAACTTGAAGCTTATTCAGATTGTATAGAAAATGTATACAGATGTATTATTCCCTCCTTTCTGTCTTTCTCTCTGTGCGGATCCCTCCTTCTCCCTTGCAAGATCGCGTACCCTAAAAGAATTCCTCGGCCTTACGAACTGGAGGGCATATGCTCTAAGTCCCTAATGGGCACGAACCTCAGCCTGAATGATAACCGCCCTGAAAGGAAACCCTAAAGGAACCCTCCAGGACGCCTTAAAAGAGCCTCGATTGCAAGGCCACTCTATTCCTAAACCCTAAACCCCAAAACCCTAAACCCTAAACCTGATCCCCCAGAATCTCTCCGAGGCCAATCGCAGCAGTGGCGCTTCGATTCATCCACAGGTGGGTTCATGAATGAGCGTGCCTTAATTTACAGAAAGGGCGTTCCACCCTCTTTCAGGGTGCCTTCTAGGTTTTTAGGTTTCTGTAGGGGTTCAGGGTTGCAGGGGTTCAGGATTGTAGGGGTTCCGGGTATAGGGTGTAGGATTCAGCAGTAAGCGCTTAAGGTCCTAGCTATTGCCTTTTAAAGGGGTTTAAACCAACCAGCTATAGTTACAATTGCTTCTAACCCCCACCCTTTAGTTGGGGGGACTCATAACCGTACTTACTAAGTCCCATGATCCTCCAAGTCGCAATATGTGGGTGTCTTCTGTGTGCTTGAAGAATCTTCAGTGTTTTGACTTGGCGGCTATAATCACCTGGACGCTACAACAACAACCTTTTGATTGCTCCTTTGACTGATGTCCTGACACAAGTCGTTAAAAAGAAAGGTTCTTTGCCCTGGGGCTCAAAATAGCCCGAAAGCCTTATATATTATGGTCTTTGGGCCCAAAAGCCTTAATATATGAGTCTTTAGAGCCCTCGGGTTTGGGTCAGTCAAGGGTTTCCGCCGAAGGCTTCGGATGTCAGAGGCATTGTGCAAAATTACTGGCTATGGTGTTCTGAGCACCCGACCTTTACAGATTCTGGGTTTATGTAACCGAGGGGCCTTACAACTTGAATAGGGTTTGGGCGTGTAATATAGTGTAGTAAAAACTTTGCTGCTCTCAGGAATCTTTTGTACTTCATCTATAATGAAGCTCCAGGGGATTGTTTCAAACTGTGTTCTTGGTGTGGATCGAAGGGCACTTAAGCCAAACGGACCATGAGGGCGTACTATGACTCTAACTAAATCAGCCTGACACCTATGGTACACCACGGCTTGGACTGTTGGGCCTGGGCTTTATTGTAGGATATACAGACTTAAACTTAGGCTTCAGGGTTTTAGGGTCACAGCTTTCAAGGTATAGGGTTCAATTGTTACTTTGTCCGTGTTCTTTGGAGTTCCTAACTCAGCCGAAGAAAATCGAATTCAACTTATTCAGGCCCCCTATGTTCAGTTGTAGCGTCGAAGTCGACGCTGTAGGAGCTTTGTAAGAGATCTTTTTAAAGGAAGGACCATTGAGAATACGTTTCTTCATACGGAGATAGAACCCAAATTTTCTGCAATCCTAAGCCCGGCATACTTAAACTAACCCTACGGCACCTAAAACACCGGAACCGAAAGGAGCCTAGCGCTTTGCATGCCGGTACGCTGGTTACCCCGAAACTCTAATTAAGCAAGCCCAATGCTGCGAAGGAGAAGTTCTGCACCCCGCCAGCGGGGTTGCTCTGGATGCCGCTGCGTCCGAATGACACCAAGCCCTAAACCCTTACTAAACTCCAAAAAGGCCGACCACATCTCCGAAGGACTCGTTCCTGCGCCCTAAATCCTAGCATCTATCAGCTCTAAACCCGACATCCCAAGCCCGCAACAAAGAGGTTTGCATCCTAAAACCCTAGACCCAAAGCCCAAGCCATCGGAGACTGAAGCCCTAAACATCGAAGTTGGTCGTGGGTTTGAGTGTTTGGCTGTTGAGGCTCCGAGCAAGTAGGGTTTAGGGTTTAGGATTAGGGCTGAAGGTGTAAAGCCGGCAACGTTTAGCATCTATGGGTTTATGTTTCAGAGTCTAGGGTTTGGTTCTTGATTAATAAGCGATGACTAGTGGCCGGGAAAGTTGTATATTTGCCGGGTATGTCACGCGAAACCTTGCAGCTACTATGTAGCTGCATTATCCGGTTTAGGCTTGACTTGTTTGGGCTTCAGTGCTGGGGATTATATCAAAGCTATATCCTGAGAACTCTCCGAAGCCCTCTAACGCCAAACCCCTACACCCAAACGGCGCCGTCAACCCAGAAACGTAGTATGTCCCACAGAACTCTCTGAACTTTTAGCCTCAACCCTAGAACCTTCAGAGGACAAAGACAGCAACTAAACGCAGGCCGAACCAATGCAGTCTCCTTGCAGAACTCTCAAAGAAGCTTAGTCGAGATTTTAAAGACTCCTTGTAGAACCCTTAGAGAACACCGCCTTGATTTCGTATGGAAGTCTTACGGACCTCTTGAAGGACCCTTATAGACCCTCCAAAAACCATTATTAGAAGCCCAAAGACATTCTTTAAAGCCTCAAACACCTTACCTAGACCCCCCAACTACCCTCTAATACACCCCAAATACCGACTATTAACGGCCATTAGGGCTCCATTAAAGGGCCATTGGGGGGTCCTGGTAATAACTCTCACACAAAACCCTTATAGCCCGACCATCACACGCCATTCCACCCTGAAAACTTCCACGAGCCCTAAACTTCAGTTTCAGCTGTCTAAATTAGGGTTTAGGGTTTAAAACCCAACACTTCAAAGGCCTTTAACTTCAAACCCAAGAGAACGAACAATACCCTAATAACTACAGAACCCATGTACACCCCTTGCAGACCGCTCGTAGAATCTTCAGAGAGCCCAAAAATCGACAGCCCAAACTTACCCAAAAACTTCTAAACCCCTAAACTCCTAAACCCTAAACTCTACACTCCTTACCCCCTAAACCCCTAAACCCCAAAGCCCGTAAACCCCCAAACCCCTAAAACCCTAAACCCCTGTATAGCCCTATAAACCTCTAAAACCCTAAAACCCTGTAAACCCCTATAAACCCCTAAACCCCTAAAACCCTAAACCCTGTAAACCCCTATAAACCCCTAAAACCCTAAGCCCCTGTAAACCCCTATAAACCCCTAAACCCTAAGCCCAACTTTCAAGGCCCGGGGACCCCCGCGGCTGCCCCGGGACGTCGCACCCATGGCGCGGCGGAGCCCCCGCTTCGCCGCGCTGCTGCACGCTCTCTTCAGGCCGCCGGCTTTACTTAGTTTTGGGTTTTAGGGTTTAGGGTTTAGGGTTTAGGGTTTGGGGTTTGGGGTTTAGGGGTTTGGGGTTTAGGGTTTAGGGTTGGGGGTTTGGGGTTTAGGGGTTTGGGGTTTGGGGNGGGTTTAGGGTTTAGGGTTTAGGGTTTAGGGTTTAGGGTTTAGGGTTTAGGGTTTAGGGTTTAGGGGTTTGGGGTTTAGGGGTTTGGGGTTTGGGGTTTAGGGTTTAGGGGTTTGGGGTTGGGGTTTAGGGGTTAGGGGTTTGGCTCTCTTCCGGCCGACGGCTTTAATCAACGAGCCCTTAAAGGATCCCTTAAACGACACCCAAAGGCCTCAAGATAAGATAGGGGGCCTAAATAATTTATTTTGGGGGTTCCTTTCTTAACTATGGCATAATGGGCTCCAAGACCCTGTTCTAATTATTAAGGCCCCTATAGTACTCAGTTTAGGGTTTCGGGGAAAACGGGGACCGTAAAGCTTCTTGGGGTTGTATATTTAGTCCCTATTAGCCTGTTAGAATTAAAGGTCGAACCTTTGGGGCCCTTGTGGTTGAAGAAAAGAATTTGAGGGTTGGCTTAAGGTTTGTAGTTTATAGGCTTTGTAGGGCTTATAAGGCATAGGCTACTGTATAGAGCTTATGGAGGTTTAGGGCCTATAGGGCTTATTGGGCAGTGGTCAAAACACCTTGTCGCGAAGTTTATACAAAACAACCTATTTGATTGGTGGGGTCTATACTTTTATTTACAACAAGAGGCGTCACGCAACTAGGGCTCCTTAATCCCCTTGTTGGCGCTAGAACAGCGTTAGCCTGGCGCTAGGGATCTAGATAGCAAGTGGTTCGTGATATATTTATTTACTAGCTTAGAGTATATGATAAGTTTGTACACCATTTACTCCTTCTATACTCCTATCCCTAATTACTCCTACTCGTACTCTGAGCTCCTACTTTGCTCCTGCTCCTACTCCCACTCCCNCTCCTTCTATACTCCTATCCCTAATTACTCCTACTCGTACTCTGAGCTCCTACTTTGCTCCTGCTCCTACTCCCACTCCCACTCCCGCTCCTACTGCTGTTATTGCCACAGCAACTGCTCCTGCTGCTGCTGCTACCAGGGCTTAACCTCCTGCGAACTACGATGTCACTCCAATCGCGCATTTCTACGGGGCGTTCCCTGATGAGTGTGCCGGTGGCCCCGCCTTCTGACTCAGTGGGTGACCCTGGGAGCGATGAAGAAAGTGGGGAGAGCTGGCCGACAAGCCGGAGAGAGTGGCCCACTACGTCAACCACGAGTTCTTCATCGTCGACTACGAGCACCGCTGGGGCGTTGACTTCTTCTACTTCGATTTCCTCGTCGAGCACCTCCTGGGCTTCGAGTCCTTCGTCGTCGTCCACGTGCACAGCTGTGACAGACATGAGTACCAGATGGGGGCTCGATGTTAGTGAAGAGATGAGTGGGACGTTCTTGTCTCCACCTGCTGCTGTGTCTACCTCAGTGTCTTCGAGTACTGAACCCTCTGGGGTGAACAAGCACATCCAGATAGATGACTCTGATGGGCCTTTCTAGAGGTTGAGGTTGTCTCAAAATGCGCTTCATGTTGATGAAGTGGTAGATCGAGTTTGATTGCGGCGTGCTTTGCCTTCAGTGTTTTCTTTGCTGTGTGGGATGTCTGCCAATTGGCATCAGTCTACTTGTAGTTGGGAGCCGAGCAGGCGGGCCGACAAAGTGAGCGTCACCCCAACTTTAAAAAAACCCTAAACCCCTAACGGTCTGCTGGGCCTGAGGTTGAGGTTGAGGGCCTGGTTCTACAGCTTAGGGGGCGGGCGGGCGGGGCTGTTTAGTGTTGGGGCATTAGAGATTTCATTCTGTGTGTGTTCTCTTGCGATTGACCCTGTGTTTTGATTTTGCAGGTTTTTGTCCTTGGGGGGGGGGGGGGGGGGGGGGGGGGGNGGAGGGAGCAGGGGGTTCAGGTAGTGATTAGTTGTCACACTTTCGGATCTGGCAACAAGGAGTGCGGCGTGTTGTTTCTGCAGTTTGTTCCGCTCATACTAAGAAATGCCCTTCGGTTTTACGGGATTATTGCACCGCACCCGTTGTTGACGCAGGACTGATTTGTGTTGATTCAAAGTTGCTTTTCGAGAATGTCGTCTCCTTGTGTCGGTTTGATTGGGCAGGCGTGGTCGTTTCTGTTTCGGAACCATGCATCCCAGACCCCGAAACTTCACTTACCCACAACTCCCAAGCCCCCCCCGAGCTGTCATTCAAAACTCAAGACTTACAATGCAGACCCGAACACCTACTTGGAGGATCATGGGGCTTAGTAGGTAAGGACAAGTACCCTAATTAGGGCTATAAGTAATTGTTATAACTATGGTTAACTTACTAGTAACCCTAGTGTCTAAGTCGCATGATCCTCCAAGTAAGCCGGTGCAGCCGGAAGCTTTCCTCCACTTTTTCAAGCAGGATAGCTCCAACTAGGGTCGCTGTTACGATACTTATAACTCTGCTCATTACCTATTATTGTAAGCACCCGAGCGGAAAGCCGTGAATTTCAATCCCTGCAGGCCACGATGCGCATCATGGCGTGCAGATACAAGGGTCTCGATGTAGATCCTAAGTCCTAAGTCCTAAACCACAACAGAAAACAGATGTTTCGGGCTCTTTCTTTCGGAAGCCCTTTGAAAAGGCAGTTTTTGTGCTGATTCAGGTAGGCCCTAAACCCTAAACCCACTGTAAGTTCGTCGTCTGGTTCGCTACTGTAGGCTTCCGAGTCCCGGGTTTGCGGCTCGACTTTGGGGGTTTTGGAACTTTGGGGTTTCAGCCCTAAACCCTGGGTTTAGGGTTTAGGGGTTTATAGGGTTTAGGGGTCCAGGGTTTAGGGTTTAGGGGTTTAGGGTTTAATAGAAATTGTTAAGGGTTTGGGTGCCAAAAACGTTTTCGGCGAAACGTTTTCGCCGAAACGTTTTCGGCGAAAGTTTTCAGCGAAAATTTTCGGCGAAAGTTTTCAGCAGGTTTCTCGTTTTGGAACCNAAGGGTTTGGGTGCCAAAAACGTTTTCGGCGAAACGTTTTCGCCGAAACGTTTTCGGCGAAAGTTTTCAGCGAAAATTTTCGGCGAAAGTTTTCAGCAGGTTTCTCGTTTTGGAACCACGTTTTGAATTTGGCCCGCCTGGGGGCTGGGGCTGACTGGCTGGGGGCTAACTTCACAGACGTAGGGTCCAAGCTCTAAACCCTAAACCCTTTTCAAGACGTCATTTTCTTCCAATCTACAACGAAAAACATAGGAACGCGTGCCTTTTTTTACACCGGAAATGGTTTCTTGTATTGCACGACTGATATCACAGGCGTGGAATTTACGTGATTAAATTCACAGGTCTAGGCTCGAAGCTCTAAACCCTAAACCCTTTTCAAGACGTCATTTTCTTTCAATCTACAACGAAAAACATAGGAACGCGTGCCTTTTTTTACACCGGAAATTGATTCTTGTATTTCACGACTGATATCACAGGCCTGGACCCCAGACCCCAAACCCTGAACTCTAAACCCTGTTCGAGTTGTTATCTGTTAAAATTTCCAGTGAAAACCATGGGAGGGGTCAGCTTCTGGTCGGGGGAAACGGCGTTTTTGATTTATTTCATTAACATCACAGACGTAGGGCCCAAGCTCTAAACCCTAAACCCTTTTCAAGACGTCATTTTCTTTGAGGTTACAGCGAAAAACATAGGAACGCTTGCTGTTTTCTACACCGGAAATGCCTGGACAAAGTGGGTGGCTGCAGATTGGAGGTGAGGATGAAAGCTGCAACCAGCTGGCAGGATTCCGTTGCCAAGGCCACTGTCAAGGATGGTTCGGGTGGGGCTATCAGGCTGAGACTGGTTCCTGTGACTTTCTTCGCTGAGTTCATTGGCAAAGAGATGGCTGCAGCTGTGCAGAAGAGGACATTTGCTGGTATGAGGGATTCCGGCCCGGACCCTCAAAACCCGAGGCAAATGGAGCTCTTCAAAAGCAAGGTCAAGAATTGGGGGGTTCTCATGAGCAATCTTGGCCTGGTCTCTGGCCATTTTGCCAGAGACCTCAGAAGTGGCATGTCTTGCCAGGACCTTCCCAGCAGAGCCCCCACGGCAGCTGAGCACATGGATGCTGACGGCCAGGGGCAGCAGGAGCAGGTGGAGAATGATGAGCCTGAAAATCCCACAGCTCCACCAGCTCGGGAGCTTGACTTGGACTCTCCACCTTCCTACGAAGAAAAGCTTGTGGCTGAAAAAGTGAGCTTCCAGCTCAAAAAGTCCAGAACTGGCAGTGAATATTACACCTTTCGATACATGCCACCTTGGGGACCCAACAAGCAGATGCGAATGTCAGTTTGGTATCCCAGCAAAGCCTTGGCTGCCAGGGCCATCTGGGCTTGGGCTGGCGATGCTTACCCTGAAAGGGTCCACCTGAGTATCACAGCCTTGCAGATCACATCCTTTGCTCCTGCAGTGGAGACTGCCATGGCAGAGGCAGCAATCACGACACAGGTTCGGCAGCTCAGGGCAGACTATGTGAACCACCTGGCCAAGTTCTTGGACAGGCATGAAGTGGCAGCAGGGCAGTTGCAGTCCATGTCCGTGGTGGAGGATGACACATTGTCCAGGGAGCTTCTGGCAGCTGCCAATGCCAGTCAAGAGATATGGGTGGAGACCTTGGACATGGCATTGAAATGTGAAACCGACAAGTGGCACGGGCATGTCGTGGAATTCGGCCCCACATCCATCTGCACCATTACAGCCCTCAAAGGCCTTGTCATCCCCACTTTCACATTGCAGGAGCTGGAAGCTTCAGGCTACCTCCGAAAGCCTTTCTGCCTGGTGCATAACAAATGGTCATTGGGTGCCTTTCTGGCAGCCAAGCTTTGGGCCAGCCTGTCAGAGCAGGCCCTGGATTTCTCAAGATTCGATTGCAGGCTTCAAGGAGCCCTTTGAAGCTACTGCCAGGCGACTGGGGTGCCACTTGGACTTGACAGTCAGGGCTGCTGGTGACTGTGGCCCCCACGGAGTCCTTGTCCTGATGGATCTCATTCTGCACAAAGGCCATAACAATGTTGGCAGGGTGGTGCCCTTGGTCAAGCCCAGCTCTGTGACCCAGTGGGTGCTGGGGCCCCTTCAAGGCCTTGACGAAGAGGCTGAGGAATCAGTAACTGCTGAGGCCGGGAAGGTCCGCGACGTTGGTGGCCGTCTGCGAGACATCCTGAAAGCTGCCACCTGATCAGTGCTACGTGTTGCGAGGCGGCGTCGCACTCGTGGGGTGGTTTGTGGCCGCGTGTTAGAGCACCCGAGTAAAGCCGTTTGGTGTTGATGCTTGTATACAATTCCGATCTGACAAATGTTCTGTCGACCTTCCTCCGGTGGCGACCGAGGCATGGCGATACCCGTGCTACACCGTCACTGATCTTCAACTCTACGAGGCCGCCGCGCCACCCGTCCAAGTGGCGGTCGCCGACAACGCAATCACTTATAGCGCCGAAGGCTTCGGCAATACCCTTATGGCAGGCACCTCTGTGTTGCAGTATGGTGAAGCGTGCTCCTACCTGTGTTCTTTGGCACCGCATCAGAGCTGTTCTGCGGAAGTCATCGTTGCTACAGGTGGCGACGTCGACGGAGACGGTGTCCAGGTTTCCTTCAACGAGAAGCTCCTCGACTTGGTCCGTGCCACCCAAGACGCCGTCAACCGGCTGAAGGGCCTGCTGCAGCAGCTGGAGGATGACATCGTGGAGTCGGCGGTGGCGCCAACTGCACCTTGGAGAAGTGATGCGGTGGCTGATCGAGGCCGCTCAGGGGAAGTTAAATAGGACTTCCTTTAGTAGCTGGCTATGCGGGGGGTTGGCCCATCGGAGCTTTTGGATTCGTTGTTTCAGCATGTCGACGGCCTTCCCCGAAGGACGCGACTTCGTGCACTATGCCACCGCGGCCAGCTCGTACAACATCAGAGGAGCCATGTGCGGGCTGCATGAGCGCGTCCTGCACGCCGCCCTCGCCGAAGGCCCTTCTTTCTTGCTTGCTGTTGCATACAACGTGCACATGCTATCCTATCTGCAACGAGTAGCAGCGGGAACGATGATGTGCCGAAGGGCGCCGGGGTCGGAAGAGGTGCCAGCACATGTCCCTGAAGTGATAGCTGGCGCAAGGTGAGTCGAGAGAGGACGACGGGGTGGGTGCCTGCCTGCTTGCGGCCCTGCACTTTTCTGCTTTTGCGACTGGAACCTGGTTGTGGGTTGGGTTGGGCTTGAAACTGACGGTTTAGGGGGCTCGGCTGGGGCTGGACTGGGCTGGGCTGGGGCTGGGAGTTTTGCGACTGGAACCTAATTTTCTGCTTTTGCGACTGGAAATTGATTTGAATTTGGGTTTTGCAACTGGAACCTGGTTCTGGGTTGGGTTGGGCTTGAAACTGACGGTTTAGGGGCCGAGCCTGGGAGGGGGGTGGGGCGGGGGCAGGAGTTTTGCGACTGGAACCTGATTTTCTGAAATTGATTTGAATTTGGTTTTTGTGACTGGAACCTGGTTCTGGGTTGGGTTGGGCTTGAAATTGATGGTTTAGGTGGCTCAACGCCAGCAGTGACAAGCAATTTCTATTTATTTCTTTCTTGGGGGTTTAGGGTTGAGGGGTTTAGGGTTTAGACCATACGATGGGGCCTTGCACTTCCTGGCCCAAGGGCCACTCACAGGGCTTCAGTGGACGGAAGCAGATGCAAACAACACCTGTAACCCTCGATCCCCTAAACCCTAAACAGCTGCACCCCTCAACCCTAGATAACCCTAGACCCTGCAGGGCCCAAGGCCTAAACGCAGAACCCCGAAACCCTGAGATCCCCTTAACGCTACACCCCCAAAAACCCCTTGATTTGCCAACATAGCACGTTCGCCTGCCGCTGTGTCCCGAACATTTCAAAGGACCTTATAACTTGGTTCCCGGTAGTGCCCTTTTGCCTTTTTTGTAAAGGTTCCCTTCTGCAAACTGAATACCAGGAAAAGGGTACCCTTACTATTAAGGGCACACTGGGGAACCTAGACAACAACGTACTTGTTTCAGAAATAGTAGTCTTGCAAGTTAGTACCTCGAAGAGTCTATGACTGTTGGGTACTTGGACCCTTAGTTTAACCCTTAGTGTATTCTTTGACATCGAGGGCGCAGGGTTCAGGAATCTGCACCGTTGTTGCTCTTTAGTTTTTGCTGCGAAGAGGTTGTGCTTATGGGTTCTTGTTAGTCGCTGCATGGCTTTTGGGATTGTTCGAGGTTTTCCGGGTTTCCAGATCACCCTAAACCCAAAATTTTGAACCCTGTCCGGATCATCCGTGTTCTCAACATCACGGTGCAGAACAGCGAGCCCGGCTATTTCGCTGGGCGGCGAACACGTCGGAGACAGAAAACGTGCCGCCGAGGTAGGCAGAGCCAGTATGCTGCCCATTGTGCAAGGCCAGCCTCACGACAGAAAACCGGAACAGATACATGAAGGTTTTCTGCGATTGCCCAGCTGCCGACGAAGTGGTAATTAGCTGTCCAGGGCAAGGAATACGTGGCCTCCGCTCTTTGCTATCGCAACTTGGAGAAATACCGAGAGCTGTTTGGCGGACTCGAAAAAGACGCGGGGAAGAACAGGTCCTAGGATTACAATAGGGATTCTAAGACGAGGGCCTTTAAGGAACTGGGGATTACTAAACCCTACGGTTGATGATATCAATCCTGTATTACCCATAATAAGGAATATACCCATAATTCCCATAGTTTAGGGTCCTTAAGTTAATGCATGATTTCTATCATCAGCCATACTTTCCATATGCCCTTCAACCTCGAACCTTACAGTAAACCCCAAAAAGTTGGAGACAGGATTAAGAGTAATTAATGCTGGGATTCCCTATACATTACTCCTAAGGATTGAGGCTATTGGGTTTCCAACTTTTGGGCTTCTACTGACCTCAAACTCCGAACCTTGAGCTAGCCGAGGTCTGAACACCTTACCGCTGTCAGGCCCCTATGAGAATACACCTTGAGTGAGTCTGAAACCCTAAACTTTGAAACCCTACCTAAACCCCAAGTAATACACTCTTGTTCAAGGTTCCATATAAGAAAATCAGAATAAGGAACCCAAAAAGGTCGGTTTTTGGTGATTAGGCTAGATCCTATCGCTTGGGTGGAAAGCTTGGCCGACCCCAAGGACCCCAACGAGTGCCTCCATCGACTCGAAGTGTCGAGCTCAGGGCTTTCCGCTGTATACTAATTAATAGGGGGTTCACGGTTTAGGGGTTTAGGGATTTAGGTCCAGGTTTCGGGGTTTAGGGGCTTTGGGTTTATAGGGGCTCAGGATTTTAAGGTTGGGGTTAGGTTTTGGAGTCCATTGGTTTAGGCATAGTTCTGGGGTTGCGATTTTCGGCGTCCGTGTCGTGCCCTGACGACTGAGCGCAATCACTTTCACGATAGTTGCATCAGAGCCTTGTCGACAGGAGGAAACTGCATACTTCAAAGCAGGGGTGACCATCGCAAGCGGTTGGATGCTCTCTAGTATGACTTGCACACCACTTACAACAAAGGGAGACATTCACTTACGTGGAACCGAAGATTGGGACAAAATTGCGGGCAAGGCCGATGAGGGGCTCATCACATGCGTTCTGTGTGGTGCGACAGTGGCGACGGAGAGATGGAGTACCGCGAACCATCTGCCATGGTGCCCCGTTACCGTGTTAGGAGGAAGACTGCTCCGTGGCTCGTTTTCAGAGTGTTTTGCCATGAGCGTCTCGCCTCCTGTCGAGCCCTTGACATGGCTGCCGTGGCAGTCTGAGTCAACTGGGAAGACGACAGGCGACTTCAGAGACTTGTTGAGCCTTCAGCCAACTGTCTGGCTGCCGCTGAGCACGGTTTAGGGTTTAGGGTTTAGGTTTAGGGCTTAGAGTTTAGGGTTTAGGGTTTAGGGCCGCAACCTGGTCATGATCCGCGTGTTTTGGGCTTATAGGGATATCCCTACAGTATCGGGCTTCATTATAAGGGGGTTTATATGGGCTATCCCTATCCTTATTTTTGCTTACGTGCTTGTTTGGGGCCCTAGAGAAGTACACGGGCAACGGTGGAACCCAACAAAATCAGCACAGCCTGTGCAAGATTTCCGAGTTTCAGAGTGGTGCCCTTCTGGAGCAGGCCAAATTCTAAACTCCGTAGAAATCGGTCTAAGGTGCAGGGTTTAAGGTTGTAGGAACTATATGCAACCGACCAGGTTTTCCTGAGTATCACTCCCGAGGAGCCCTACTTGTAGGACCTAGAGGGTTTAAGGTTTAGGGTTTAGGGGTTTAGGGTTTAGGGTCTAGAGACTCGCTGGGTAGATTGTAATGGGTTGTACGTCGTATGTACCTTAGCTACTATAGGGGTTGGAGTAAATATCCACAGTATTCCTAGGGTTCCTTCTTCTTGTTATCCGAAAATATACCCCAGAAAAACCTTACTCGCGTGGTTTAGGCCTCTTAACACACATTTCCTAAACCTGCACATGACTAACCTCTTATAACCTACTTCAGGAGTCTCCTGCTCCTTCATGGTTTGGGGTTTAGGGTTTATAGGTTTTTAGAGTTGAGGTTTAGGGCTCAGGGTTCAGGGGTTTACCGTGCCCCGAAAGCCCGCCCACACAACTCCCGTGACTTGAGTTAGGGACCCCAAAAGCACATAAGCATACGCATTTTATAGGGATATCACTACCTTACTGGGCTTCATTATAAGGGGGCTTACATGTGATATCCCTATCCTTAGTTTTGCTTATGTGCTTTTTTGGGGCCCTACTTGAGAGGCATTGTCCCGCAAGCGTGGTGAGGACGAGGCTTTTCGTGCTTCAATTCAGGGGGTCCAAGTACATACTTACCGGAATAGTATTTCTTACTGTACATAGAAACCCTACTGGGGCATAGTTAGGACCCTTAACCCTTAACCCTGAAATTGTATTTCTTACTGTACATAGAAACCCTACTGGGCCTTTGCTTTCCACTATGTAGGTAGTTAGGACCCTTAACCCTGAACCCTGAAATTACGATGTAGGTAGGATCCTTCGGGTCATTCAGTTGAGGATAACACGACGGAGATGTCAAGCAAATTGTTCGGAGGGGCTTGCCTGCAGTGTCTTCTTAGTAGCTGAGTGGATACACTTTTCACTTTTTTGGACAATATTACCCACTATAAAAGGAAAAGTGTATACTTTTTGGGGCTTATAAACTCAGCAACTAAGTCTTTTAAGATGTTTAAAAGGGCTTGGCCTGTTGTCAAACCCTGCAACAACACCTGAAACGCCTGTAGACCTCTGCGCGGGGCTCCACAGAAGAAAGTTCAATGCCCCAGACGGCGAGTCTGGAGTTTGTGTTGTTTTTCAAATTTAGGGTTTAGGGTTTTAGGGTTTAGGGTTTGGGATGTTTTAGGGTCTTACTGTTTGTAGGGGCAGGGGACTTAGTAAGTAGGTTGTAAGTAGAGTTATAAGTGCCTTAAATGGAGTTGCCCTAACTATAACCCTACTTCTGACCTACTTACTAAGTCCCCTGCCCCTTCAAGTGTGTTGAATGGGTTATAATGGCTATCAGAGATCTCGGCTGCAACCGGGGCTTGAGTGGGTCAGGGTTTGAGGGTTTAGGGGTTTGGGTTTAAGGAATGGGGTTCAGGGCTTGGGGTTGAGCAGAACCCCAAGGGCTGTTGTCAAACCGCTTGAAACCCAGCTGAAACCCTAACAGCCAAACCTGAACCCAAGCCCTACACCCGAAATCGCATGTAAGTGCTAGCCTTTCGTCTGCCGTAAAGCTGGGTGAGTCTCCTGGCCGTTGCTGACTGCTGTTTTCGCATGGATGCACACTTGGGCAAACGGCCTTGAACAAAAATCGTAAGAAATTCTGCCAACCCATCGAAAATCCAGATAGAGCCCATGAAAGATCCTTTCCTAGAAAACGCATGAGAATCTGCATTAAGAGGCCCCAGCGTCCATTAGTCAAGCATGATACAAAAGGGGGAAAGGGTTCCAATTTTAGGGTTTTGCGTGCAAGATTCAGGTTTCTCAGTTTATAAGCTTGGTTTCGTGAGGGATCTTTGGTTTAAGTTATGTTGTAGTCCTTAGTTGAAGCAAAGGTCTTTAGAGTCTCTGCCACCATCGAACCAATATTAAGACCATCGAACCAATATTAAATCTCAAACTCGCAGAAGTATTCACTGGTCGCGGTAAACCCTGAGCGCTTAATCGTTAATTGTCGCGCAGAGTCTTAGAAAGCGTTCCTAAACCCTAAACTCTGCACCAAACCCCTAAAACCTAAACAGCCCCAGCCCAAATTGGAGTTTCCGAAAATGAGGGGTACCTTCTTTTGGGGGGTCCTTACAATAAGGATCCTACTATGCAGGGGTACTCTATTAGCGTCCCCTAATTTTCGGAAACGCCCAAATCCCCAAGTCGCAGGGCCATCGTCACATGCGGTTTCCAAAGTTCCACGGCTGGTTCCAATGGCGCCAACCCGAGGCTTCCAAGCAGCCCCTTGAGCTGAATTAAGAAAAGGCTTAGATAGTGAACGGGGGAACTTTAAACTTTTTGGACATATATATTAGCTCTATCTTTCAAAGCTTGAACTTTTTTGGGGCCCGGTTGTTGAAGAGAGAAGGGGCCCAAATCACGTAGGGGGCCTTTTTCGCAGGGCTGGGGCTTAAGGGTTAAGGGTAAGGGGTTAAGGGTTTCGGGGTTTAGGGTTTAGGGGACTTAATAATTCGAATAGGGGTTCCTTCTTAACGGTGTCTATAAGGATTACTATAAGGGGTATTATGGGGGTTTAGTATGGGGGCCTTTATGATTACCAATACTATTTTTAGGGCTCCTTTTCATAAATACAATAAACCCCAAAGCCCTATTCTAATTATTAAGGCCCCTATATGACAGCAGCTTTCCAGGTATTACAGTTGAAATTAGGGGGGTTGTGGGTACCAATCTGATGTTTTGGGCTGGACAGGGTTTAGGGTTATAGGTTTGTAGGGTGTCGGGTTTACGGTCGAGAATTGTGCTTTCCGATTTAGGGTGGTTCGTTTAGGCATACAATTTATTTTTTGGATTAACCCTAAACCCTACAACCCTCGTCCGGTTTGTGTTGCTGGGATCAGCTTGCGCTTGGATAGGGTTTAGGGTTTTGCGTCTTGGGTAGAAGTCGAAAGACATGTCCGAGATACTTGAATTGGTTCATTATTAATGCCAGCACAATCCTGTATAATGCCTGTTGAGTGTTGGCGGAACGTTTCTCGCCGGACCTGCCAGACCAAGGGACTGGGAACCTAGAGAATGCCGCCTGTCAAGCTTGATAGGAAGCCTTGTGCAAATCCAGGATTATTCCTTACGTATCAGGGTGTTAAAGATTTTGGCTTTGGATTTAGGAGTTGGGGTTTTACAGGTGATTTAAGGGTTAAGGCTTAAACCCTAAACCTGTCAGCTTTCGTGCAGTCCGGTTGTCTTCGCGATTAGGCTTTAGGGTCTAGGGTTGGCCAGTAACCCTATTCTGACTAGTAGGGCCCTATTTTACTCTTTTCTATGGGGGCTTACTGGGGAACCCCGTGGGAACTCTTTTGAGTCAACCTCTGAACCTGGAAATCTTAAGACCTGCACAAAAAAAAACCTACACTTCTTGAGCCCTTGGGGGTTTAGTGGGTGGAGGGTTTGGGGTTGTCTAGGGTTGCAGAATTTTCGGGTTGTGAGTTACAGATGTTTAGGGATTGTAGGGGTTGGCGTCTGGAGCTTCATGGTCGGAACCAGAAGCCCCAAAGCCCCAAACCTTGAGGTAGTTTAGGGTTTAGGGTTTCTGGAACTGCAGAAAACATGCAAGAACACGCTAGCACAAGAAGCAACAGCAGAGGAACAAGCAATTGAAACATGAAGCATATCCGAAGGAAGATCAACATGTAATTGAGAGGTCAAACTACTTTTCAATGGTAGTCCCTTGCAACTGCTACACTGGTACTATTTAAAGGTACCCCGAAACCCGAGTCGAACCCCTAACACCCCTATACTAGAGCCCTACAAAACCCATTGTAGAACCCTTATACTGGTATGCTTAAAGAGAACTTGCTTAAGGAACCCCTCTGAGGAGCCCTATCCTAGCCTAAGCCTTAAACCCCATTCCTTTTGAGGAACCCTTTAAAGGAGCCCGACCCCATATAATTCTTCGCAAAGCTGAGGCCTGCCTTGAAAGCCAGGCGCACAGCAACCCGAACAGGTTTTCCAGGATTTCTGGGTTTCTGTACTTAAACCGGCTTACCCACAGGGTCCTATGTACCGATATGGTAGAATGTAGGGTTTCCATACTAGGAATTGCTACTATGACTTAGGGAAGTATCCCCCATAACAGTACAAAGGACCCTTTGGGTTAGGGTTTAAGGTTTCGGGATTTGGGGGTTTCAGGGTTTAGAGTTTAGGGGTTTCAGAGTTTTTTTTTGCGTAGGACTTTACAAGCTGTTGTTCAATAATGTAACCTAAGAACATGCAGCTGTATGAGGATGTATTCGGGTGTGCGATACCAAGATAGCAAGAAGTTGCATAGCTTCCTGTTGTAACATAATAGAGATCCTGAATATTATGAAAACCCCTCTCCCTTAAGAAGGATTATAACCGGCACCTTAAGCTTGGTGCCTTTAAAGAAAGGGTCCTAGGTAGTATTAGGGAGACCCCTCTGGCTCTCTTAAACAGGAGTGTCCCCTAATCCTAACTCCTAAAGGGGTTCATTACCCCAAAAATTCCTATGTACTATTATGGGGGGGATACTTCCCTAGGTCATAATAGTAATTCCTAATATGGAAACCCTACATTCTACTATATCGGTACATAGGACTCTTTGGGTACTCAGGATTCTACATTGAGGATCAACGGGAGTTCGGCTCTGGAGAGCGTACTCTCAGGAGTCGGGATTACTTCGAGGATCGTGGGACTTAGTAACTAGGGAGGGTTACAAGTAAGGTAACTATAGTTATAAGTACTCATAACCCCAATTACGGTACTTACAACCTTACTTACTAAGTCCGATGATCCTCTAAGTAGGATTTAGGGCAGGGAGTCAGAGTTTCATGTTCGACATCAGTGCTTCCGTAACCGACGTCTATTGAATCTACCTAACGAGTTAGTTTTGCACGCCAGGCTTTCGGTTTCGGAAAGCTGCTCCGTCTTGGTATGCACAGATAGTGAAGAGAGAGCGAGAGAGAGAGAGAGAGAGGGAGGGAGGGAGAGGGAGAGGGAGAGGGAGAGGGGGAGAGGGGGAGAGG
>BGNK01000110.1:272013-282159 GCA_003297005.1 Symbiodinium sp. clade A Y106 | reverse complement strand
GAGGGAGAGGGAGAGGGAGAGGGAGAGGGAGAGAGGTGCGCGAATGTTGCGTATAGCCTTGTCCTTTAAACTTTAAAGCTCAAGCCCATACATACACGTCAACCCAGCCACCATGCACAACCTGGAGCGAGCTAACTTTGAAGAGTGCATTTCAAGTTCCGAAGGCTTGCGATTAACACCACATTCATGGGACTTAGTAACTCAGGTTTCAGGATCAGATCTATAGCGGCATCATGAGGGTTTAGGGCCTGAGGTTCAGGGACTACGTAGTGTAAACGGCAACTATAGATATAGTTGCTTCTAACCCCAGTTCAGGTACTTATGACCTTACTAAGTCCCATGATCCTCCGAGTACAGGCCTTAGCGCCCTAAAATGCAAACCCCAATGCCTGAACTCTTAAAGATTAAATCCAAAAGCCCGAAACCCCAAGCCCAATAAAGAAGCCCGTTTGGTTTTAGGTTTTAGGGTTTTAAATTCCCATTATGGAATTCGGTCCCAAACGACCAGACCGTTGTTATTGAATGAACAACCCGAAACCCTAAACCCAATAAAGAAGCTCGTTTGGGTTAAGCATATAGGGGTTTAGGGTTTAGAGTTTTAGACTACCAATGTTCCTTCTGGTTCCTTCTTATGAGCATACTGCAGCAGCCCCGCGCGAAACCCCTTGACTTGAAATTCTTGGGCCACTATAATATTACACAAGTACAGCTGAACCTGAACAAATCTTTTGCAGGAAGCGAGTCCATGGCAAGTCCGCCCCTGGCGGGCCCTGCAAGAGGCAGCGCGGAGTCTAGCATGCTGCCCCGACGATGGCGGCACTTTGGCGCCCAATAAGAACGTTGCACAAATAGCTGTAAGCATATCTACGAAGAAAGCTTCAATTTGCATATTTGTGTGTATTTATATGTAAATGTATATATATATATATATACACATGTATATGTAGATGTATATGCATATATAGGTGCATGTGGATGTGTATGTTATATATATATATAAATGTAAGGCAACAGAGATAGAGAGAATGGAGATAATGAGACACAGAGACATGCACACATACCGACACAGAGATATTATAGAATAATCTATGTATATATATATATATATATCTGCATGTGTGTATATATAGATGTATATACACCATACACATGCATGCGTGTGTGTGTGTACACAGTTACACACATATGACCTTGCTGTGGGTTGAGGCTAGGGTTTAGGTTTCCTGGTTATAAATTGTATTCCAAACCTGCCCAAACCTTGTTTCAATTTTCAGGCTCTTGTATTGCGACTCCCCATCCCAATGCCCATCCGGCTGAAGCAAAGTGGTCCGGCCAAGAAAGCGTGACCTAAATCCAAACTGCGAACCGCTGAACCCTGAAATTTCTGCTCCAGACTCTATATCAGGCCCAACTAAAACCTATGAGCTCAGAGGTTCTGGAGTATTGGTCAAGATCTGATGTTTGACGCCGGAGCTAAGGGGCAGCGAGGGTTTGTATCTGCTCGGTTTGTCGTGTTTATGGTTCAGTCTCATGGGCAGGTAGTCGTACGACGATTGCAAGTGTTTCAAAACAAGCCCCAAAGAAATTTGGCATTGTTGCTTTGAAGACCCTGAACCCTGGACAGTCCCAGTCCCAGATTGGTTGCTCTTCGTGATAATTTGCAAGCCCGGATGTGACGAGTCTGCTGATGTTCTGAGCAGAGTGACATGCAGGAGCTCGGTTCGAGGTCAGGGTCTCAAGCTTCAGCAACGTCCGGTTAGAATACATGTGGAGAAGATCCATACATGTGCTCAGTTTGAGTTTGCGCTTCAAGGTGTCGGGTTTCAGTCGATAGGACTCAAAAAGAAGCTTGTAAAACGGACGAAGTTTATTGACTCAGGATCCCTGGAAAGATCACTGCTTTTCAAAATCACTCCAGTTTCTACAGGTCACACACCCGACAGAGGCTGCCTCGTTCCTATGTGGGGGATACTTGGGGATTTCACGAACCAGTATATACATCGTAGTATAAAACAGCAATGATCGGAGTACCGACTAATGCAGAAAACTGCCTGTTGTATTGTACAGGTACCTGGGACCCTTTGATACTAGATTGTGAGCGTTTTGGGCTTCGAAGTGCCGGGGGTAAAGGATCTGGCCCTCGAGAAGGTCTAGAGTTCAGTTGCTGCGGCCTCCTTCCTGCTGAGCCCTAAGTCTGTTTAGCGCCAACGGTTTAGGTCGGAACTCAAGCATCGACATGTATTCCGAACCCGAAGAAAATACTACTTGGAACCAGGATCCTAAACCCTAAACCCTAAACCCTAAACCGGGAGCCCTGATGCTAAGCAACTATTATCAATCGAGGCACAGCAGCGACGGTTGTAGAACCCTCGAGGCTGCCACAGGGGACAGAAAGGCAGGGAAAAGCCTGGACCGTCTTCCCTGGATTTCTAGGCCAGGGTTGTCCATTGTACAGGTTCCCGTAACACAATAAGCAGGTCGGTTAAGGTACTCTATAGATCCAATTAGTGGACGGGGTCTAGGGTAATTGCCGGCCCCCGTCTAGTGTCCTCGAAAGGACAACCCTGCTATATGCTTTTTTCCAGCGGGTGAAGAGGATGCCGCTGCCCAGACTGCTTGAAGCACTACACGAAGAGAAGATAGGGCTCTTATCAACCCTGACAAAACCGTGTACACCCAAGAAGACCCTTAACGAAAAGGCTCATATCTTAAGATTTAGTTTCAATTGCTTCAAGGGGCTCTGGGTTTGGGTGCCACTGCTGAGTCGCGTGAGTTGAGGGCAAAACCTCCAGTGGACCCACTCACTGAACTGGGCGAAACTGGGCCATGCGGAGCACCGCATGCACTGCCGGGCTAAGGTCGTAGGATTTGGAGAGTTTCAGGTGCAAGCTGAGTGCTTGGAGGGTTTCGTGCGTAAGAGAGAGGGCCGATCAGTTCAATTCATTAGCAAGAGCAACCCCTTCGCAGTCCCAGTATGTTCACACCATAATGCACTAAAATCTCTTTCTGAATATCAATGCTCCTACAATGGCCCTCCCCTACTGGGACCCAAGTGCTCCTCTTTGGATCCCTGTCAACCCAAGATCTTGCGATTCGATGCGGGTCTGGTTAACTAGGTCTGAAAATTGAACCTGCGAGAACCGCTAAACCCTAAATCTGTCCTAACCCCTAAACCCTAAACCCCTTAACCCTAAACCGTGCAGTTCCCCAAAACAGAGGACCACCCCAAAGCCGAACTAGCTTGGGGTTTCGGGGCTATGACTGGGCTTCGGAGTACCAGACTTTAAACACTTTTTTCTTAAAGGAACCATTATGAAATAAAAGTCTATACTCTTTTTTCTCCCTGGTTACTTAAAAGTCCAGATAAGGGAGTCTCCGAAAATTAGGGGGTACCTTATTTATTTTGGGCTCCTTATAAGGATCCTACTATTTAAGGTACTATATTAGGGTCCCCTATTTTCGGGGACCCTATAGCCCTAGCCCTGCTTCAGACCCTCAGCAGACTTTTTTTTTAACTTAGGGTAGTTGGGGTTCTAGGCAAGGGAACCACTAAACCTTACCTCTACTCAGCAAGGACCAGAACACCTTCCTTGTTAGGGCTCCTTCTTATGATTTCCGTATACTTAGATAGTGAACGGGGGAACTTTAAACTTTTTGGCCTTATATATTAGCTCTATCTTAGAAAGTTTGAACTTTTAGGGGGCCCGGTTGTTGAAGAAGAGAGTTAAATGCTGATTGCGTAGATGCGGAGACCTTGAGAGTTTGAGATGATAGCAGGAGATGAAGTTAGCGCCTGAAGCTTTTCGGATAAAGGTTTTCGTCCCTTTCGGGTCTCAGGGTTTAGGGCATTAGGGTTTAGGATTAGTGCTCGTCCCTTTATGATTATGCTATGAACACACGGCCCTCGATCCCTGTTCGAATTCTTTGAGCCGCCTAGGGTATTTCGAGCTGAGGATCTACCACAGCTAGACAGCCAGGCAATCTTTAGAAAGATCAGATCCCACATTTCATGAAAGGTCTAGAGAGTTAGCTCTTAAAGGCTTTGGGTTCCGGGTTTCGAGTGCAGCAGGCTTACATAAACCCTAAACCCGAAACACAAGCAGGACTCGAAGTCGCCTAGAGCTCAACTATTGGGTGGGGGTGACTGCTGCCCATGGTGGCCTCGGTGGTTTGCGGGTGCGGCTGTGACGATGGTGGTGGTCTTGGTTGTCTTGACTGTATTTGTTACAATTAGTGTGAGATTTGGTGCCCATCTAGGGATGTGGCACATATGATTCGACGCAGGGCATGCTGAAGTTGCCCGCTTGACGTTGCGTCCAGTTCCTTCTGCAACGCAGTGCTTGGCCGTTTTTTGGTAGAAATCGATTAGATTGAACCCGGGGAGGAAATCGGAGCAGTCAGAATCGCTGCTTCCGAACCTCTGTGGGCCATATATAATTCCCCTCCTGACCTCAGCTACCAGAGACTTCTCGCGTCTGTACGTTTCGCTACAGAGAGCATGTGAGATAAGCAGCCGAAGTGACAACAGACTTCTGAAGGCAAAGACCTACTCCGCACTCCTACACCCCAAAGCCTCAAATCATAAAACAAAAGCTAATTAAGCCCTCATGGGGGTTTCGCAGACCGCCAGATGCACCAGTTAAAAATTCAAAGCCCCACGGCCACCCTCAACCACGAACCCTACATCAAAACCCTCAACCCCGATGAGTAGGAAACCCTCAATCATGAATTCTAATGTATAGGAACCTGATTAAGACAACCTGGCCTATAACCCCTTAGGATCCATATGAAGATCCCTAGGAAAGACCCAAAAATCTCAATCACGTTCCTAAACCATAAACATTCCTAAACTCCTATTGAAACCCTGAACCCTATACCCTGAGCCCTAAACCCTTTGTATCGTTAAAGGTGCCCCTTTAAAGGAACAAAGGAACCCAGAGAATCCTCTTTAAGACAACTCTCTAAGGTTCCTATATTAGACGTTTGACTTCTGTTTTGGGGTTTGCGGATAAGGAATCAGGTCTGCAGTCGGTGCATGCTTCCTGCAACAAGGCTAGAGTAGTAGTCTTATATTTCATGTTCTAACTCTCACTACTATTCCCATCATTGTTTCTTGCCCCTCTGTTAAGTTGAATTCTCACTTTCCCAAAGGCTGCTAAGTAGCTACATCGTAGAAAGTCGGGCTTCTACACTAGGAATAAAGCATGACGGTTCGGCAAAGCATGCTCCATATATGTACTTGGGGCATCCTTTCAGTTGGGGGGTCGTCCCTAAACCCTAAACCCTAAGCCCTAAACCCTAAGCCCTAAACCCTAAAACCCTAAACCCTAAAACCCTAAACCCTAAAACCCTAAAACCCTTGGTGAGGGTTCGCAACCGAAGGCTCATCTGCGAGGTCGATCTAATTCAGTGCCATGAGGTTGAGGCTCTCCGGCGTTTGAGCACAAAACCCTAAACCCGGCCTACTGCTTGCGTGCGGATTTCTGGCATCGCACAGAGCTTGGAGGGACCCTGGCTGGGGTTGGTTGTTTTTTTGGGTTTGGGTTTTGGGGGGGGTATAGGGCATAGTTGGGTTTAGGTATGGGGATTTTGTTCGAAGTTTAGGGTGTAGAAGTACCATTTACAGTGGCTGCTTGTTTCCTGTCCTGTGTGATGTTTCTTTACGGGGCCGGTAGGGACAAGGACTCTGAAGCCCTCCGGCCCTAAACCCTAAACCTATTGGGGTTCAGGGTTTAGGGTTTAGAGCCTAGTTTTGGATTAGGGCTCCCAAACAGTACCCTTGTTTCCTTTCATGTTTTCGGGATGCCCTTTAAATTGAACGATAGGAAACAGAACACCTTTTCTTCGAAGGTACTTGGCAACTGCTTGGCACTTTTGGGAAGAAGTTTTGCTTGCAGGAAGGATGTTTGAAGGCAATTGTTTCAGCACTTATAGTGACACAGCAGCCCAAACCGTAAGCCCTAAAAGATCGCCCCTGCACCACAAGGTAAGGGTGTAGGATTTACGGTTTAGGGTTCAGGGTTTTGAGAAGGTTGAAGTGGATATACTGTTTATAGAGACTCGGCTGTCCTAAGCAGCGGTGGAGTTTCGAGTCATGGTTTGTAACTAGTGTGCAGTCTCAAAGACTTGGGGTTTAAGTGCTGGTTCTTTCGTTGTAATTAAGTTTTCCCAAGTTCACCACTCAACAACCCAAACCCTAAACCTAAGACGATAACTCCGAAACCTTCTAGCCGCCCTCCCGACATCACTAAACCCAATGCTACCTTGGTGCCGGCGTGCCTCAGCTGACTCAGCCAAGATGCTCCAGGCACCCCGACCATCCAGCAAGCATTGTAGGGCCTTCGTACTAAGACTTGGGTCTTGGGGTATATTCACGTAAACGGCTGTTTTACAAACACAGCTTTCAACCAAAACACAGTTCATATCACATCACATACTGTGTTTTACAATTACCACACAGGCTTCTAATTAACACCAGTGTATTTCGACGTACTCCAAAATCTAGGAGCAGGATCCTTTTCGTAATTTCTTTGCCTTCTATTTTGCGCCTGTGGGACATTGTTTTGTTCGTCCCTTGCTGGCCTAAGACAGTCTTCCTCGCGAATACTTGCGCGGGCCATGAAAGGGGAAATGTAATCCAAGAGCTCCTGAATGTGCTTTAGGGTTTAGGGTTTAGGACAGGAAAGAAGGACCGTAAATCGAGACTCCACCTCCAAAGCATCCAGCGTACTTATATGGGGACTACCTACCCAAAACACTAGAGTAGTTCCTACTGTAGAAACCCTACTTTCTACTATGAAGGCACCTTTGAAACCAAATAACCTGAAGAAGGTAGCCAGGTACGCGTTTCTGGGGCATGCGTGTCGCAACCCCCGGGTGCCTGGACGTGCTTGAGCACGAACTGTGCCAGTTCGTTGGGGTTGGGGGTACACTAGAATGGCTGGGGGAGACGACCTGAATTGAGGTGAGGTTTTAGGGCTTAGGGTTTTAGGATTTCAGCGTTTAGCGTTTCAGGCTCAGGTTTAATGTGAGATTGGGGTGAGGGTTACTTACTCGAAAGATGGGAGGTCCTTGTCCTTGTGAACTTATTAGCACGGATCCAATTTAGTCTTCGACCTTTCCTACCCTAAACCCTATACCTAGACCCTAAACCCTATACCCTAAACCCTATAACCCTAAACCCTATACCTAAACCCTAAAGCCTATACCTAAACCCTTATAAACCCTATACCCTAATGAAACTGTATTGATCCGAAACCTCGGAATTCGAAGCCTCGGGTCCAAGAAGGGGCTCCTGAACCCTAAACCCTAAACCCTATAACCCTAAACCCTATACCTAAACCCTAAAGCCTATACCTAAACCCTAAACCCTAAACCCTACCCTCCAGGACCCCCCCAAGGGCCCTTTAATGGAGCCCTGGGTTTTGGAGTTTGGGCTTTCGGAGTTAGTTCGGGACCCAAGAAGCACATAAGCATAAGCATTTTATGGGGATATCCCTACCTTATTGGGCTTCATTATAAGGAGGTTTATATGGGATATCCCTATCCTAAGTTTTGCTTATCTGCCTGTTTGGACCCCTAGTTAGGGGTTGGGAGTTTAGGTTTTAGGGTTCAGGAAACTCCCCGGGGCCCTTGAATAGTGCCTCATGGCCCTTCATAACGGTTATTTGGGGTATTTACTCGAGGCAAATCCCAGATTCAGATAACCTACCTTGTTTTATTAAGACCTATACAAGGACATCGTAATGAAGAACCCTTGAAGGTGGGTTCTTTAGGGTCTGGGTAAACCCGAGAAGGCGCTGCAGCTAGGCCAGACCCTGAGACAAAGTGCCCAAGTCCTGAACCTTCATTTTCGAGCCTTTACATGCAGATTTCACATGCCGGTTCACGCTTCACGGAAGTAGTATCCGTTTTATCGTTGCTGCTTCAGGCTCTCGAGACATAGGTATCATCACAAGGAAGAGCCAGAAGACTAAGCTTGTGCAAGGGGTCTTGGCTAGACCCAAAACTCGAAAACACGAAGCATTAAACCCCTATATACAGGAGCGTCTACCCCAGACATACCGAATTAGATGCATGTTGCATCGACCACCCGGCAGGAGGGGCTTTTTTAGTATTAGTGTGCGAGCTCTTTCCATGAGCCAGCACTGCACTGGAGCTAAAACTCCAAGCGACGAGACGACAAGAGTCTCTTCAGAGGGTTTGTGGCGTAGAAACTTTGGGTTTGGATTGGACTGGTCATACCATGGCTAGAGCATCAGCATTCGGGGCTTCGTGGGGATAGTTAGAGCGCAGGGGCAACTACAAATGTTGCTGTTTGAAACCTGCACTAGCCGCGAACAAATGCTTGCCTCCGCGTGGCTGCGCATGATCGCAAGGCCGGTGACAATTCTTGGCGTTCTTCTGGTTGGCTCTTAGGACTTTAACTTTTCGGGTTTTTATATGAACCATGATAAGGAAGCTAAATGTTTAACTTTTTGGAGGCTTTCAGAAGTCAGCCAAGAATTCGGAGCCGTCATCGTAGTTGGCAGAACAACGATTATCGCCGTGGCTCTCATCACCATAGTCACCGTCATCGTCATCATCATCATCATTATCACCATCCTGCTCCTCAGCCTCCTCAACAATAAGATTATGATCTCAGCAGCAACATCACCGCACTCATCATCATCCTCAAGTTCATAGTCGTAGCAGCACTGTTTATAATCATGCTCTTCCGCCTCTTCATCACCACCCCCCCCATCATCATCAACAGCAACAGCAACCATTTCAGCATATGCAACAACATAATGGTCATAGGAAGGAATATCATGACTTGCATTCGCCTCCTCAATAATACCGTCAGCATCAGCACAAACATCATCATCAGCCTTCCGGCATCACCATCATCAACAACATCAGAACCAGATCCATCGGATTCGTTAGCATCACCAGCATCATCATAATGGTCTTGCTTCGTGGCACCGTGCTCACCCTTATCTGCACCATCAAGTATTCACCATTGATGTTTCCATCAGCATCACCTTCCTTGAGGTGGGCTCTGGTGCTGCTCCTGATCCTTGCGGCAAGCTGTTTCTGCTGCTCCCGCTCTGGCTGCTGCTGCTGCTGCTACTGCCACTGCTACTGCTACTGCGACTGCTACTGCTACTACTACTACTACTACTACTACTAGTCCTACTGCTACTACTACTACTTCTACTACTACTACTAGGTAACAGGCCCTCCTGTGATCCAGGTTCTCGTTTGTGTATATATGCATACACTGATGTTTCAGATATCCTGTACACTCCAAACATTACAGATCTCCATATATTCCAGATCCCCCTGTCGACACATCATGCATTCCGTATATTATGAATATTCTTATCGTTGGTAGCTATTTCAATTCTTCCGCATATACCACACACTCTGAATATTTCAATCATCCCAGACATTCCAGACATTTCAGACATTCCAGACATTCCAGACATTCGAGACAATTCAGACATTCCAGACATTCCAGACAATTCAGACATTCCAAACATTTCAGATATTGCATTCAAATCAAACATTCCAGCAATTTCGAATATTCCAGACATTACAAACATGTCAGATATCTCAGACATTTCAGATATTCCAGACATTTCAGATATTTCAGACATTCCAGACATTTCAGACATTCCAGACGTTTCAGAAAGTTGGGACATTCCAGACGTTTGAAACATTTCAGACATTTCAGACATTGTCAGCATTCCAGAAATTTCAGCTGTTGCTATTTCTTGAAACTTTTCAACATCTGAAATGTCTGGAATGTCTGAAATGTCTGAAATATCTGAAATGTCTGAAATACCTCAAAAGTCTGAAGCGTCTGAAATGTCTTGATTGTCTGAAATGTTTGGAATATCTGAAATGTTAGAAATAATTGAAATGTCTGGAATATCTGAAATGTCGGAAATATCTTTATAACATAAAATGTAGAAACTATATTTAATATAATTTAGAAGTTTAAATTATGATAACAAAGTGAAAAAGTAAATAACTTATACATACTTAACACAAACAGTAGTATTTGTTATTTAATATATATATATATATATATAATATGATATATATATATATATATATAAACCTTTAACATATATATATATATAATATAATAATATGCTC
>BGNK01000110.1:242925-272005 GCA_003297005.1 Symbiodinium sp. clade A Y106 | reverse complement strand
GACAGTGTACTCTTGGCAGGTGACTCGGCTGAGATATTGTATCTAAACACACACCACACGACGATAATCTGTATAGTAGATATACAACGTGTACTTTTAACATGCCATGTACTGAGGACACATGCACCAGACGCGCGGCACATGAGTTAATAATTTTGTGGTAGTATTGATATCAGGATGAGTATTAGTATTAGTACTAGTATTAGGATTAGTATTTGTATTAGTGTTTACTGTAAGTATACATGTCAATACTCGTAAATATGAACTAGTGTTAGTGCTCATGTTCGTGTTAGTGTTAGTGTTCTTGCCAGTGTCAATGCCAGTAATAGTACCACTGCGAGTATTGGTATCAGTCTTTAATACTGGGTTTAACATCAGTTAATAGTCGCAGAAGTGCTAGTATTAGTATCAATATTAGAATTAGTTTTGATATGTTAGTATATTGTTAGTTTCGTATACTAGCAGATTAGTATATCAATACATTAATGTATTNTATTAGAATTAGTTTTGATATGTTAGTATATTGTTAGTTTCGTATACTAGCAGATTAGTATATCAATACATTAATGTATTCGAGCAGTAACATATTTGTATACTTGTATGTTAGTATATTTAATAAATATGCTAGTACGACTGGTGCATGAGTACACTAGTACATTGGTGTATTAGTATATTAGTATATTAACATACAAGTATATTCGTACATTAGTATATTAGTATACTTGTATATGTACTATTTCGTGTATTGCCTAATGATTTATAAGTATATCAGTATGTGGGCATATTAGTACACTACTTTGTCATGTCGGCATACTTGCATATTACAGTAGCCGTATATTAGTANTATTTCGTGTATTGCCTAATGATTTATAAGTATATCAGTATGTGGGCATATTAGTACACTACTTTGTCATGTCGGCATACTTGCATATTACAGTAGCCGTATATTAGTATATTAGCATACTAGTGTAGTAGATTCATACATGAACAAGTAGTATATTGTTACATTGGTATATGGGTATATGCGTATCCTAAAACATTAGTACATGAGTGCATTAATATATTTTTGTATTTTAAGATACTGGCAAGTATTTTTATGTACATTAGTATATGCTATGCAGGTGTCTATAGGTAAAGGTATTAGTATTCATATCAATATGAATATGATTGTTGGTATTTGTAGAAGTTTTAATGTTAATATTCGTATTAGGATTGTTCATAGTCGTATTCGAAATAATATAAGTGTTAATGCTGGTATTAATACGGGTATTAGCTTGAGCATTCAACAAATTATCAATGTCAGTATTAGTCTTGGTGATAGCATGACTTTAACATCAAAAGGGTATACGTATTTGTATTCGTAGGAGCATCAATACATATTGTGATTAGTGTTAGTAATAGTGTTAGCATTAGTACTCATATTAATCTGATGATTTGTATTTGAAGGAATGTTTGTTTTAGTATTACTCTTGATTACAGGAAATACTAACAGATGAATGCATGAATGAGTTAATGTATTTGTATTCAAAAAAAGTGGTATGTATATTTATGTACGTTAGTATATGCAGGTGTGTATTTGCTCAGCGATGCTTCGCCCTACTGTGACGTCATATTGGCTCCAAGAATGGTAATAGTTCTAGTCCGATGCGGAGACTGGCACGATAAGGCGCGCGGNTATTTGCTCAGCGATGCTTCGCCCTACTGTGACGTCATATTGGCTCCAAGAATGGTAATAGTTCTAGTCCGATGCGGAGACTGGCACGATAAGGCGCGCGGGTGGCCCCTAAATAAAGGCATTATAGAGCACATGTGCATATATGAGGGTGGTGCGGATACACTACATAATAATCTCACTTGAGACGTAAAGAACAGAATCCAAAATTTCCAAAAAATCTTGACCCTAACTTTCCGGATTTCCAAAATTTCCAAAATGGCCCGACCTAGTGGACAGGATTTTCCAAAGTACTAGTACTAGTACTAGTACTAGTACTAGTACTAGTACTGGTACTGGTACTGGTACTAGTACTGCTACTGCTACTGCTACTGCTACTGCTACTGCTACTCCTACTACTACTACTACTACTACTAATACTAATACTACTACTGCTACTATTATTACTACTACTACTACCACTACTTTTGACCCCTTTCTTTGCGGCTGCCACTCGTCTAGTATTAGCACCACCCCGACTCTTACGACAGGCTTTGTTTCATGCACAAGCGGATGCAGCGTGTCGACACAGAAGCGTCCAGTGCCAGGGCTCGTGAACTTACAAGGTCCAAAAGTTTTCAGTTATTGGGTTTGGCCGGAACCTGTAATGCTAAACCTGAACCAGAAAACCTCAAAGCAGACCTTAAGCTCCAGACCAAGTGTCCCTCTGTTGAGGCGCTGGTTTTACGGCATTCAGCTTATACTAATACACTAATATACTAATATCCTAATGTGCTAATACACTAGTATACTAATATGCTAATGCTGTTGGAAGAGCAGTCTCGAAGCTTGTGCAGTTTAGATAGCCTCTCGAACTGTACGCGGACGTGTCTGTATGTTAATTATGCACCCATGCATGTATGCATACAGGTATGTAGGTATGTATGTACATATGTACGTCCTTGCATTCCAGTGATGAAGCTGGGCCACTCGCACCTTACGACGTGCCTTGGCACAGACGGCTTGCGAAGAAATGGGGACTCTAAAGCATCACGACCTGCGTGAGCGCCAAAAAGGAGCACGAATCCGAAACCCTCAGCCACACTCAGCCACTAGACCGCCCAAGACCAAGGTAACTAAATTCGAAACTTTCAGCAGAACAGCGAGTGACATCTTAGGGATGTCGGTTTGACCAAGTTGTAGTGTTCTGAACTGAAACTCTCAAGACATGCTGTTAGGGCTTGGAGTTTAGGCCTTGGCAGATAGAATTTTTGCTCCGACCCGACTGGAGGGTACAGGGTTTAGGGTTCTGTGGTGTAGGGTTCAGGGTTTAGTAGTGGCCTTTCAAAATATATGGCAAATCACATACTGCCATGGACCCTAAATCAAGAAATCTCGAGTGGAAGGACTCCCACACGTAGCAGCATAGACTATGCAGATCCCGGAGAAGTCTATGGTCAGAAGTATGGGCCCCTGATATGGACCCTTAGGCCTTAGGCCTTTTTGAGGGGGTTCTAGGGACCCTCAAGAGTCTATATAGGGTATATAGTAGGTATATAAGGATCCCAAGGTCAAGGGCCCATACTAGGGGCCCATGGTTTCAAAGGTTGAGAGAAGGGACCCAAAGCAATCGCAATTTCTCGGACAATTAGGATGAGAAGCTGGAGGACTTTAAATTCAACTCTTCCGCAGGCTACCGTTCAGGGCCTCAGGGCTTATACACTTAAGATTTAGAGGCTTTATAGGATTTGAGTTGTAGGAATACTTGGAGGATGGTGGGACTCAGTAACCAGGATTATAAGTAAGGCAACTATACTATACTTAGCATTTTTTGATATCTCCAATTGAGGTACTTATAACCTGACTTACTATGCCCCATGCTCATCCAAGTAGGGTTCAGGGGCTGTTGGGCCTGCAAATCCCGATGCTTGGCCTGCTATCTATGAGTGTACTGGCCTGGACAGACTATGGCTGAGGGTTCAGGGTTGAAGGTTTAGGATTCTGTGTTTAGGGTCTAGGAACCGCTGATACCATGAATGGGGTTGTCCTAGTTACTAGTTGTTTCTATCTAGCTTGGGACTTACTCTAGCATGAATATACCCGAAACCCTAAACCTCTAACCCGAAACCCCTAAGAAACCCTTGACCCGGAAGTCGAGGTACATCTTGAGGGACTACTTGCGGATCCGCTTGAGGAAGCTGAGCCAGTTTCCAGTCTACTATCTGGACAAGCCGTGACCCCAGGAAACATAGAGGCTCCATAGTGGTTCGTTTTCTTGTGGTTTCTATTGAGGATCCTAGAAGGTAATCCCTAAAAGGGACTACAAGGGAGCTTAAGGTGATCCCTAAACGGGGCTACAATGGAGCCTATGGGTAAAGCTTCGATAGGGGTTCTTTCAGATTTTACGATAAACCCTAAAATCCAAAGCCCTAAAATCCTAAACCCTAAACCCTAAACAGGATGTTGGGCTTCCCTAAAATCTCTATAAAAGTTTCAACAGAAGGGTGGTAGGATCGAAAGTTGCGAAATTTATGGTTTGGTTTTATGGTTGGGGGTTTAGGGTTTAGGCTGTTGCAGGGCTTAGGGTTTAGGGTTTAGGGTTTTTTGGGGTGTAGGGTTGAGGGTTTAGGGTTTTTTTGAGGGTTCGGGTTCAGGCTTTAGGGTTGTTTTAGGGTTTAGGGTTGAGGGTTTTGGTGCAGGGTTTCGGGTTTAGGGGTTGGACGTTCAGAGCCCGCATGTGAATACAGAGCTCTGAATAATTAGTCCTTGGGAGGATCATTGGACTTAGTGGTATAGTCGTCATACTGTTGATGGACAAAATCCTGCATTACCCATTATAAGGAATATACCATAATCCCCATAGTTTAGGGTCCTTAGGGTCATGCAGGATTTTGTCCATCAACAGTATCCCTTGAGGACATTCAGTCGGCGAAAGGCGCTCCAGACCTCCACCCAGTAAAGCTGACGACGTTCGGCTGCGGGTTGGCGCTGAAGGTCCTTACATACTTTGGCCTTAAAGGGCTTTCCATATAGTGTTGTTGGGGCCATCGCATCTTTAAGGCTCTTGGATAAACAGTAAAATTAGAAACACCAAAACCCCTAAACCATTTAGTTTCTTGCTTTTGTGGCTTGTGGTTCCTTCTATATAACAATCAGAAGGTTGGAACTCAACGGTCTACTTAGAGGACCATGGAACTTAGTGGTAGGGTGATAAATAAAGTAGCTGTAGTATTAACATAATAATACCCCCAAAGAGGGTATGTATAACCGTACTTACTAAGTCCCAAGATCTTCCAAGCAGACCCTGAACCCAAAACCCTTACAGTACCCCTATGGATCCCTTAAAGGGGCCCTTTATATCCCTTACTTACTAAGTCCCATGATACTCCAAGTAGGGTTCAGGGAAAATACCAAGTTGAAGAGGAGGAGGTAATGCAGACTGAATACAGCTATCTCGTGGATCGGCTTTGGCTCAGCAGAAACGATCCCGAGACAAAGGTTTGGGAATCTGAACGGGTCGGACAACCCAGGCTCGAGAAGGCAGACCTGATGGATACGCCCGAAGGAAAAGGCATGGGGCTGCTGGACACCTACTCACGCCGCGACCTCCTTAGCATAGCCACATATTTGTACGCTAAGGACGTCAAATGGCCTGCGAGTGAAAACAAGCCGTTGGTGATCAAAATCGCCAACGCAACCAATGCCTTCACCGGGTCGGAAGAACGCAAGGCGCTTTACTTTGCGGTACAAGCTGCAGAACTTTCCGACGATTCTGAGGCAGACTACGTGGAGATGCTGCCAGATGATTTCACCGACCAAGCCGGAAACCAGTGGAGTTTAAGGCCTAGGAGTCAGCGTCCCCAAGCCCGAACCTTCAGCTTGAGGGCTGGTTTGGGGTTTACAATTCTCCAAAAGACTATTCCTTCTAGGGCCTAGGGTTCCTCAATGTAACTGTACTATCGTATATCCGAAAACCCTATTCGGAATTACTACGGCTTCTGCTACAGGGGCCAATACTATTTTGGGGGTTCCTCATCTTAATTATGGTATAACGGGCCCCAAATTACCAAAGCCCTATTCTAATTGTTCAGGCCCCTATACTACTTTATCCAACCAAAAAGGTCGGAGGCCACCAAGTCGCTAGAGACGGTACTGCTTCCAAACGTTCTGTAAACCTCGAAAGCGTACCTGAGCCTGTAAAAGCCCACTCAAGAAGCTAAAGAATAACCGTGGGAGCTTATAAAGCAGAAAAAGCCGTGTAGAACCAATACTAAACTTGAAAAGCCCTAGGCCCTAAACCCTTTACAAGACCCTTGCAAGAACCCAATGAGACCCCCTGAGCAGTAAACCCTGAACCCCATAGTCATGTGACCTTAAACCCCAAACCCCTAAACTTAGGCTTTAGGGTTTAGGGCCCCTAATCCCTACACCCTACTTAAGACCCTGAACTCAGGGTATTTAGGGTTTAGGACCCCCAACCCCACCCTACTTAAGACCTTCTAAACCCACTCGAAGTCGCCAGGGACAATCAGGCCTTGCTGAGTTCGGCCGAGACAGGGGACCCAGCTGAGACAACGCGCTTGTGAATTCAGAGGGGTTTCGGGGGTGGGGCTCAGGGTTCACCTACAGTCTCCATTGTAGTTCCTTTTTTTGGTTAACCAGTTTTATGCTTAGGAAAGAAGGAACTGCAATGGAGACTATAGGCAGAGTTTAAATTCAGGGTTTAGGGTGCAGGGCTCAGGATTCAGAGTTTAAATTCAGGGTTTACGGTTTGGGGTTTAGGGTTGGTGTGGGGATAGGGTTCTTCAGGGTTTGAGGTTCTCCAGGCCTTTATAAAGGGTTCTACTTCTGGGATCATGGGACTCCGTATGTAGGGCTATAAACAAGGTACCTATACTTATGAATATTGTTTACCTCCAGCTAAGATACAAAAAACCTGTCTTACTCATTCCCAGTATCCGACTTCGACGGCTTCACAACGGGTCCCATCAGGGTTGAGGGTGGCTATAAGGGTTAGCAACATTCCATGGGGATGTTCTCGGTAGTCATTCGGAGCAGTCGATAGTCTCCGGGTCTCTGTCTAAGGGATCCTACCTTTGAAGAGCTTTTTTGGCTGCTTTGCAAGGGCCAATCCTGGCTGCTCAAGGTCGAGGGATGGATCTGCGTTTTGCATGCGGGTCACATTGGGGCCAAAACCCAGCACTTCACCATTCGCCATAGATTTGTGTTTAGGCCTTCTAGACGGCCGGGCACATTTGTAATTTGGGCTTGGGGGTCATGCATATCCTTACGGTCCCGAGTATGTGTAGATATACTTACACCATATCATACCACACAAACCCTATTGAAACTATTCACGGCCCTGTATTACGCGGTGCTCTCCTAAGTTTCCTTCTGCATCACTTCGACGTGCAGGCGCGCTCTGTGTCCTCGGAACCATAGCCTCCTTTTAGGGTTTAGGGTTTAGGGTTTGGGGTTTAGGCTTCCTTCTCTGTACCATCGATTTCATACAGGGTCGTTACTACAGGGGCTTGGGCTTATAGAATTTAGGGCTCAGGGCTTTGAGGGTGTATGATAGGGTTTATAGGGTTTAGGGTGGGATACGATTACGAGGTATTCAGACCTCTATTTGAGGCGCATCTGGCTTCACGAGTACTGGGACAACAAGAGCCAGCCACTTGCCAGCATTCTGGCCCAGAAGACGCCCTAAACCCTAAACCCTTGACTGTGTAAACGGTAAATCCAAAGCGCACAAGCGCTAAACCCTATAATTCAAGCCCAAGCTCCTAAACTCCATAATGTAAGAACCTGATTAAGAAACCCTGGGCCTATAACCCCAAAATAGTAGGATTCATATTAAGAACCCTAATAAAGACCCAAGGTTTCTTAATCAGGTTCCTACATTATTATAGTACCCTTAAAAAGTTCCTACATTAAAACTTTGCGACTAGATCCTCACATTGACATGACAGAACGAATCAGAGTCTCTGGGCAAGAGCAAGGCTTCCAGACTTCAAGAAGGATGTTTATAGGTTTCGGGGTTTAGGGTTTAGGATTTCGGGTTCAGGGTTTAGTTTAAAGATGTTGGTGACTCGTATCCTTGTTTTCATAGGTGTTCTAGGACACAGGAGACCCAATCAGCAGGTTATTGCTGCAAGGAGGGCCATAATCATCAACATCCTTCCGTTTGGGGTGCTTAGAACTCTGATTTTCTGCCCACTGCCAAGTCTCATGAAGAAGTTTAGTGATCGGGGTTCAGGGTGTACTTAGACCCCCAACTAGCTTCGATGTTTTGCCTAGATACCCACTATCAAGGACCATAGGGGCCTATTACAGTTTTAATTTGGGTGATCCTGGTGGGTCTGCGGGTTGTGGGGCTTAGCCTTAGCGTCTTTCAACACTTCCATCCGACATATCAACCAAAGGCACCGGTTTTGTAAATCCCAAAAACATGTACGTCAAACCCTAAACCCTAAACCAAATCGGCTCCGAGTTTGAGGATTCCTGAACCCGAGCCTTGGACCTTGTCTCCCATGAGAACACAAAAAGCAGTGTATATATGGGTGGTTGTCAAAATTAGGGTCCCTTTTTGGGGTACCCAAAAAGGGACCATGATTTTGACAACCACCTATATATATAATATATATATATATATGTATATGTATATGTATATGTATATGTATATGTATATGTATATGTGTATATATATATATATATATATATTCTTTTTTCCTGAAAGTCAGGCGGACAAATAAGAATGCAACAGTGGAAGGCGGTCTACAGTGGGCTACAGCCAATTTCCATGAGTGTAAACCAGGTGGACAGCCGACCAGTGGAACAAGTGTTCAGCAGTCGAACACTGTCATGTTTGCTCCAAGTTTTGGCCATGTTAGGCATCCGCTGTGGTTTTTGAACTCGCATGAATACATCAGAAGCTGAGAGACTCCTCCGAGGAAACAAGCAGGAAAGGCAAGCGATGCGTAGGAGTCCCGCCGGTAACCTCCATTCTGTATGCGTGGGATAACGGCCATTCAAATTGCCGAAAACTTGAGCGATAGTTTCCCAAACTTTTGGACGGTTGGGGGCAAGGGATTTCATGCAGGTTATATTCGGATATACCCCAAGACCATATTCAAACCATGACATCCCCCAAACTATGAGGCTTTCTCTTCTGCTGGATTTAGGTCCTCTTCCCAAGGTTTCACACCGCTTGTTTTGAGAGTTTAAAGTCTTGAAAGCCACTTCGTGTGAGGGTTTAAGGTTTCGGGTCGCTTCTTCCGAGGGGGGCGGGTTTTTGGGCCACTTCTTGCGAGGGTGAAAGATGTTGTTGCGAGGGTGTAAAGCCTTTAGTGTAAAGCTGCCTCTTGCGGTAGTTATAATATAGGAGCCTAAATAAATACGAATACAATTTTGGGGGTTCCTTCTTATAACCATAGTATAGTGGGCCCCAAGACCCTATTCTAACTATTAAGGCCCCTATATTGGCTTATCCCCCGTGTTGGTGGCCAGAAAACCTTGAGGCTCTCTGTCTGTCCTGTTACCCTAAACCCTAAATCCTAAACCCTAAATCCTAAACCCTTATGCTCGGTGCTTCGCTCTAGACTTGTGCGTTTCGAGCTTCGGATTCGGGCTTTCAACCCAACCCCTCAATTGTTTAGGGCTTAGGGTTTAGGGCTTTGAACCCTAAACAACCCCCAAACGCTAAAACCCTAAACCCCAAACCACTGCATCAAGTAAGGCTGCTTCAGAATCGCTTTCTCGGAGCTCTCCCGGGACACCTGCAAAGCCTCACCAACGACGACAACGCGCCGATGGAGCGAAATGTTCCACGGTTTAGGGTTTAGGGTTTAGGGGAAAGGTTCGAAACTATGGGACGTAGGATTCCGAGTTTTTGCTTTCGAAAGGATTCCAAGGCATTGGAGCTTAAACCCTGCAAGCCTTATGAGTGAGAGCTGAAGATTCTCAGGTGTTGGCGGCTGGGCTTGTTCGGGGCATCTAGGTTGGGGGGTTAAGGCAAGCCCTCAACCCCAAACCGTACATCAGAACTCTATACATAGGTCAACGATCATCCAGACTACTCCCGGCGCTTTGGAGGTTTACTAGGCTTACGGGACCTGTAAGCCAGTTTCAGCACCATCGGTGCAGACGTGCCGGACATGAACCCCGCACCCTATGCCCAAGCCCGCTGAGCTCAGTTTTGTTGCTTTCCATTTAATTAAAGTCGACTATACCAATGCCCAAACCCTTGTTCAAAGTGTTCAGACTCTGCCAAAGCTCTTAAACAAAAACACCTGTGAAACCTTGTGTTAAATCACTCTCGAAAAGAAACCCCTAAACTCCAAACCCTAAACATACATCTTTGGGCTGATTGGAGGACACATGGCTGTAGGGTTTAGGCCGGGGCTTTGTTCCGGTTCGATCCTACACCATGCGAATAAAACCTATTGAGAGGACATGGTGAGACGGCCGAGCATCCAGAAGCATGTCTATGCCAGGTGCGGCAGGGTCCACCCTAAGCCCTAACCAAGTTGAAGGTGCTGCCCAGATTTTCGGGTCTTGCCACCACTGACCTGACTTGGGCTCCGTGCTCTGTTTGGTTTTGGGCTTGAGGGCTGGTACTTAAGTTTGAAGTTTTAGGGTTGGCAGAGTTTGGTCCTGAGATAGATTCCGCAGTGTTTAGGGTTTAGTGCTCTGGGTATATAGTTGAAGTCTTCCGGGGTTTAGGGTTTAGGGAATCGAGGAAGGATCGGATCTGCTGTCTTCGCATCCTTCTTATATACCAATGCACTTGGCCAGATTATAACTATAGATACCTTATGTACTCCCCTGGTTACCAAGTCCCACGATCCTCCAAGTACCCTAATAAGCCCCAAACCGCATTGGCCGAGATTGCTTTCCATAGACTCCACTAGCACCTTAACTTAGCGACATGGGTGGTTGCCAAAAATTATGGTCCCTTTTTGGGTCCCTATTATAATGCGGCACCCATTATTTAGGGGACCCACAAAGGGACCACAATTTTGACAACCACCCACATAGCTTACTGCAGACCCTTGATGAATAAGCCCCCACCCCTAGTTTGGAAGAATAAAGTAGGGGTCCGAATGTCGGGCCCCTGAATGGTTTTTTAATATCAGGGGTCTATCCCTAAACCCTAAACCCTTGTTGGGATCGGCGTTGGGTCATAGCATTTTGAAGGTTTCACGGTTTGAAGGTTTCACAGGGCTGTGTACCCTCAGCCCTGGGGTTTTAGAGGGGCTCATAAAGACATGCGTTTTCATACTGGACAGCTTCTCCGGGTCTTAATAAGTCTCAACAGGGTTTTCAGGCGGGTTTACAGGGCTTCAATGGGTTTGTGATTGGTTTTCAGGGTCTCATGCGGCCTGCGCCAGATCTTCTAGTTACCATAATAAGGAAGCTGTATTATTTACGATAGATCCCGAGTATGGTAACTTAAATTAACTTCCTTAACAAGAACCCAGTCGACGAGTGTCTGCGGTTCAGGCAGCCTCCCCGGACCACCCCATTGTTTCGAAAGTGCTTTGCTGCTTCGCAGGACCCACTGGAGGTCGACTCCCCAGAGGGTCCAAAGGATCCAAGAATCAGGCACTTGGGTTTAGGATAGTAGTTCGGTACGTTAATATTTGGGAGAGTAAGGTACTTTGAGTCAGACGAGGCCGGGCACGACAAAGGGGTCGAAGCGGACCTCAAGCACGAACGGGCATTTCTCAGCCCACATGCTCAGGTCAGGTGGCACAACAAGTGCCATGATAGAGCCGGTGCAGTCTGCAGCGCCGGCTGCTATCGACGAGCGTCTTCGCATGAAGGATAATTACGTGGTTCCCAGCTGCAGTCATCCCTTGGCACTGTCGCTCAAAACCCTACAGCCATTAAGCCCTAGCGCCGTAGAATTCCAGCCTCAAAGCCGTCCAGCCCGCAAGCCCTAATGCTCTAAAAACCAAAGGGTCCCAAGTACCTACGTCGGGTTTCTATGTTAGAATCCACAGACATGCTTTTGGACATGTAAGTACCTAGACCCGCCCCAACTACCTTTTGATACACCCCAAATACCTTCCATTAAATGCCATAAGGGCTCTTTTCATGAACATCAGGGGCTTCCTGGTACCTAGGATCCTTTCGAAAAAGTATCCCCCACTCAGAAGCACGTATTTTATTTTCGGAGTCATTTTTATGATTTTGGAAAGTATCTCCCATTCCTAGACCACCAAAACTACCTTCGAATATACCCTACACACCCACGATTAAGGGCCATAAGGCCTCCATTAAAGGGCCCTTTTTGGGGGGTCCTGGTACTCCTTAACCCCAAACCCTAAACCCTGATAAGCATGTGGAGTGACTAATATGATTTTGGAAAGTATCCCCCATTTATACCTAGAGGCTCATACCCTTCCCCATTTTTCGGGCGCCTACTTTTTAAATTTTGTAAGACAACAGACCCTAATCATAAAACTAGGTATCCTAAAAACGGGGTAGGGTATGAGCCTCTAGGTAAGTGCTTCGGATCCTTTGGGAAAGGATTTGCGGCGATCTGGGGCAGCTGACTCCCTCACCGACTCCTGGTTCCGCGGTGCCTTCAGGTCCTGGACTCGGGTGGGGGTTGAGGGTTTGAGGTTTAGGGGTTTAGGGGTTCAGGGTTTAGGGTTTAGTAATTTAGGGGTTTAGGGTTTAAGGGTTTGAGGTTTAGGGGTTTAGGGTTTAAGGGTTTAGGGTTTAGGGGTTTAGGGTTTAGGGGTTGGAGTTTAGGGTTCAGGGTTTCGGGGTTTCGGGTTTGGGGTTCGGGATGGACATGCGGATGCCTCTTTCGGCTGGTGGTTCGAGGTCTCAAAGAGTTTATCGGGTGGTTTTGCTGAGGTTTTACAGGGTTCGACCGGGTTTCACGGAGGGGTTCTTCTATAAAGGCTCTACAAGGGGTTCTGCTAGGACTCAGGCCAGAGAAACAGTAATAGTGTCCACATTTAAGATCATTCAAAACCTTTCCCTAAGGGTCCAAGTACCCAATTATCATATACTCTCCAAGATAGTAACCTACATAACTACTATCCTAAACCCGAGTACCTAATTATAGGCCCTAAAGCCCTCTAGTACCTTTATAGATCCCTTATAGATCCCTTTAAAGGAACCCTTAATCCTTAAAACCGAGTACCTGATTATTGGGTCCTTTGGACCCTTAGGGTTTCTTCCTAACCGTGAAGGTAGTACAGGAGCAATCGGTACTACTAGTCTCCCTTAGTCCTGAGTCCTTATCGCATTATCCCCCTAAACCCTAGACCCTCAACCCTGACCACACATTAAGGGCCCCGCTTGTGGCGATTGTGGCTTGGGGTTTAGGGCCATCGGGTGTAGGGGTTTTGAGGGTGGAGGGATCGGCCGAGCCTGTAAACTCAGCAGCCTCCAGGAAGCTTTAGGGGTTTACCGGTTTGATTTAGAGTTTCGGGTCTTACCATGCTATTTCAGGGATCAAGGACTGAGCAATGACCAGGGTTTCAGGTGGGGTTGCATTAAGGAGACCACCTTTCGAGTACTTGTGACTGGACTTGCAACCGACTGACCTACGAAGCTAGGACATGACATGGGTCGCCTGCTTCCGCCATCCCCACAGGCTTCCTTTCGAAAGGCCAAGGAAAGAGCCCGAAGGGCACTTGGGAGTTTCCGAAAATAGGGGACCCTAATATAGTACCTTAAATAGTAGGATCCTTATTATAAGGATCAAAAAATGAGGTTCCCGTAATTTCCGGGAACTCCCATTTCGGATCAAGAAGGACCTGTTTCATGGCACTGAGTATCTAGGGCTATTATAAAGAAGGTAGCTATAGTTATCAGTCATAACTACTAGGGTTATAAAGAAGATCACTATAGTTATAACTCAGCTTACGTATAATCCGGTATTTCTAACTTCCTAAGTCCCACGATCATCCAAGTAGAGCCTCCTTAAAGGGTACCCGTTGATGTCCGAGTAAGCCGCGTGGATTCCCAGAGTTTTGAGTTTTTTAGCCGGGTTAGGGTTTCGGCTTCGCCGCTACCCTAAACCCTAAACCCTGAACCCTAACCTTGGGCCTCAATAACTCAAGCCTGAAGCTCCTCCTTGGACCTAGAGTACTTGAAGGGGCAGGGGACTTAGTAAGTAGGTCATAAGTAGGGTTATAATTAGGGTAACTCCATTTAGGGCACTTATAACTCTACTTATAACCTACTTACTAAGTCCCCTGCCCCTTCAAGTAGGCCCTTATTCAGGTTCCCTTAAAAGCCCCTTTAAACCAAAAAGGGCACCCTTTTTATTCCTAGCTTACTCTTGGGACTCTTGGGTCTAGATAACTCAAGCCTGAAGCTCCGCAGTATGGAACACTGTATCCGTAGGGATTCCCCCAAACCTTTACCATACGTGGACCCTTCCTGAGGGAGCAAGGGACATGAAGCAGGAAAGGATATGCTTGTCACAGCATGGACAAACTCCGATGCGGGCACGTGTAAGTCTCATGACAACTTTTTGCTAGGTCTTATGATCCTAAACGTGTTAATTAAACCAAAAGCCAATACTAAGGACTCAGGATTGACCCAGTGGCCAAGACCATGGGTCAATCAAGCAGACCGTACCAATGCGATCAGGGGACTTAGTCGACATATTCCGGTGTACGCCATTGCGGGGCTGAGCTAGTTTTAGTCAGTCTCAAAAAAGACGATCATGAAGCTGAATACATTCGCCGCGCAGTGGTGAGGCTTTTGGATTTTTTTGCAGTTGTTTCCAAGCTCACTGCTTTCGCGCACGGCTCGGCATTTGTAGCTATGGCATACAGAGTCGTCCTAATTCATGGCTCGTGTTGTTAATTACCCTGAATTCGCAGGACGATTGGTTATGACCATGATTTCGAACAGCTCGCCGTTTTCTTGGAACATTTTTGATCATGGGAAATTGCAAATGTTTCGCTGTTGAGAGTTTAAACGATCCGGGTTGCAGTGGTCCAGCGGTCAAGGCACAGGGCTCTAGAAACTTGATGAAAGGCCTCCCTCGTTTTGCCATCGATTCGAGGAGGCGAGTTCGAGCACGCACAAAAATTGTACTGACCATGAGGCAATACGGATTTGTTTGTTGCACGGCGGTGCGACAATCTGTGGAGATTGCATGATCATCCGAATTTTGGGCTGCTCGACCTTCTGCCCATTGCGTCTGAACCTCAAGCTGAAGAACTGGAACCCCAAGCGCAGCAACTTGCATGGATGCTTTTTCAAATGCGAGTTGCACAAATGATGCACCCGGGGCATGCCCACGTGTATGTAGATGTACATCATGGAAAATCCGGAGTCCTCCAAACCATATTCCTGCCGTGCCCTTTCAACATCAAGATCAGAGGACACGAGGCTTTTAAAAGTCGACTGACGGTATTTACATCTCATTGTAGGAGCTCTTACAATCTGCACTTAGCAAAATGTAGCGGTGTTGCAACCAACCTTGAACCAGGCTGTTGACAAAGCGGCGCTAGATTGCGCCCCAAGTCCTTGCGTTCAGCTGGCATTCTTCGTCCGCAAACAAAGCTGCGTAGGCAAAACCGAAGAAGGTAATGGCTGCAATGGGTTCAACTGCGTGGGGGAAGTATGGGGAATTTATTCTACGTCCAATCAAGCATTGAAAACGACGTGACGTCAGATGGTTTCGGAACCCCAACCAACCCTAAAATGACATGCACGATTCCCATGACAATGTATCTCGTGGCAAATCACATGATGATTGCCTGACGAAGGATCACTAAGCATCTTTTGTGTTTTAGGATCCTTCATGTGACCTTCTTGCAAAGTCCGTCACGCACCAAATACAGTCTCTGAGCATGAAAAATGACCCCAAGCCCTAAACCCTAAACCCTACCCATATGCGTGGCCACAAGCCCTAAATTCCGGAAGGTACCCAGCAGCCATTGGAGTTGGTCGAAGGACCCGGTCCTTTCCTGTTCTGCCTGCAGACCCTCAGGGGTTGCTATGTTGTAGGGTTCTGTTTCGTAGGGTTTAGGGGTTTAGGATTTAGGGTTTCAGGGTTTAGGGTTTAGTCATAGGGTTCTGTTTCGGTGGGATTGCTAAATATTGTTAGAGCTTGCAGGTTTAGAGCGGTTTCCGGTTGATGGAGCATTGGGTTTGGTGCATTGAGATGGTCTTCTGGGGCGGTTTGGCGTTTCATGTGTTTCCAAGTTGAGATTCGGGCTAACTTTAAAGTGACCGCTAGAGCCCATGGCCGTTACTGCAAGAGTTAAGTCCTGCAAACCCTAAGACTGCGAAGCAATAATCTTACACCCAAAGCCCAATACTCGAAAGCCTTAAACTGTAGACTTTATACCCCTGAGTCCGAAAACGTATTACATTCATGTCTCCTGGTAGGCAGTTCTGTTGGCTTTTACATATAAAGGCGTTCAGTCGAAATATTTTTGGGTTTGCTTGTAAGGTTTGACGATTTTGTTTTTGTGGCTTGAGGCTTTGCAGACATTCTTGCCTGGTGAGGTCACGGATCCGTGCCCCGCGAGCCTTCCCCACAGGCCAGAACCCAAAATCCAAACCCTAAACTAAACTACGTTCGAGGAGTCGTAAGTAGCGGATCCTGGCGTGCAGGAGAAACCTACCTCGTCCAGTACAGCGTTCTGCGGAAGTTCCTGATAGAACCTGATCATGATGGGAAGGCAGGTGGGCTTAGTCCTTTAGGGTTTGGGGGGTTTAGGGAATTGACGCATGGTTTTTAGTGTGGCTCATATAGACGCCTGAAGCATTACCAAGAATATTCCTTGGGCTCCTGATTGTCATCATACCATAACACACCCGCAATTGTTGAAGGCTCCTATATCGGACACTACAGGAATCGAACCCCTTCAAGGCACCCTTTAGGGAATTTTGTTTTGAGTATCAGATATCAAGGCCGCTCTGTATTGGGGCTCCTAAGCCCTCGACAATTTAAACCCTAGACCCTAAACTCTGGACCTTACGCCCGAAACCCTAAACCCCGAAGCCCGGAACCATTATTATTACATAGGGGCCATAGTAATTATTTTTCCTATTTTCGGGGTTCCTTATCACAATTATCGTAAAATGGGGCCCCAAATCCAATTCTAATTATTAAGGCCCCTACGTTACAGGGGCAGGGATGCTAAGAAGCCGGTTCAGGAGAAAGTCCCAGGTTGCGGGCGGGTTTTGGTTGGTCTTGACGACCTCTGCCCTGGCACCCGGGAACACGCTCCATACACGAGCGTTCCTCAGGGCACTTTGAAATAATTTTAAATCTTTGGCTATTATAGTCCCTAAGAAACAGCTAAAACTATAATTCTTGCTGGGGGTCTAAGTTCAGTATAGGTTCAAGGGTTAGGATTTAGGGCATTTTTCAGAATCTTTATTGACTGTTCGCTTGTATGTGCGGTGCACTGGGAGCTTGCTGCATGGTTCATCTTCAGAGTGATTCTTGGGGTTTCGGGGCTTGGAAACTGCGTTTTATTCTGTCCGCGTGTCGGAACTAATGCAATATACCCTCAGCACACTACCGAGGTATCTGAACAATGTTGGGAGCTCCGTCCGTGTTTTGCAGAACATGTGGGTCCGGAACCAGTCCTGGCGTAGGACTTTGCGTAGGAGAAGGCCATGGCGGAAGCTGCATATGCTGCTTTTCATCCTGACGTCCCTTCGACTTCCTCCTGCCCTCATTGTACCTTTCGCAAGTCAGCTGCAGTCGCGCACCTGTCGGAAGGCATGTGCAATGAAAAGTGAAGCTGGAATGGTGGTTGATGAGGATGCGGCGTTCGTCGCACATTGGCGCATGGAGCTTGAGGAAATCATCTTACGCGACTTTGGGCCGAATGCCGGTGGCACAGAGGCTTCCGGAAGCGTTTCGAAGCAAAGATCACGAGCAGAAAAGGTGGCCCAGTACATCATGCGTGAGACCAAGATCCCGGTAACCGGCTACTTTTTTCAAGGGTCTTCCTCGAGGGGCACGTTCTTGACGGTGTCTCATTCTCATCTCTCTGACTTTGATGTCGTCTTGCTATCCGACCCTGACTGGTTGCGCGCGAAAAAAGCGGATGGCTTCAGCGACCTCGCGGAAACGTTGCGCGAATACGTTGTTTCCAGTATCGGCCCGGATGACTTGCACTACATGGGTCCTGTCGTGGGCGAAGATGTCAATGAGTTTACCTTGACAGAAGGTAGATGTGGCGTAGAGCTGCGGCTCTCTCTCGGGCAAGGTGTTCCTTGTCAGGATGAAGCTACGGATTTCGTGCTCGCTTACTCTGCCAGTGCCGAGGAAGGATCCGACCCTGGAGGGATTGTGGTGTTTGACAGAATGTTGAGCCGTTGGCGAAAAAACAATCCAACTAAACTTGCAGCTGCTGTCGTGCAGATGGAAGCGAAGCACATCTATTACAGTTTGGTGGTGCGCATGCTGAAAGAGTGGGCTAAACAGCTCCCTCGCCTTCGCAAGCAACATGCAGCTCCAGGAGCAACAAAGCTTGTGAAGCTGCTTCTTGTGGAGCTTCCCGAGGAGTTTGGTGGTGGACTCGAAAGGATCGTTTTGGAGCAATCTGCAGCTTCCGATGCTGGAGCTCAAACGAGTTGGAAGCAGCCCATCACAGGCCTGCATATCGAGATGGCCCTGTGCTTGCAGCACAGAGATTTTCGCGACACGGTGTGGGCAAAGTACATGAGTTCTGACAGCAATAGCTTGAAGCCTCGAACGGAAGAGATGTTGGCACATGAGCCGGCAACGCCCTGCGCAATCGATCTTCTGGTCGGTGCAGTCGAACACGTGTTGGCGACCCTGCGCATCCCGATCGTCACACCCGGCGACGACATGCTCGCAAACGAAGCAATCTTGAAAGATGAGGACCTTGCGAGGAAGACCGAAGACCTCTTGCAGGAGTTGCTGGTTGGACTAAAGAAGCTGCAGAAGGAGCCAGGCACCTTGGACGCCGCTGGCTTCCTAAGATCCTTGCTTTTGCGGAATCCCCGGCATGGGGCAGCCAGGAGCCAGGAGCCGGATAGCTAAAGCAGCTGAGTCGGCACACTGCGTCGTGGGACCTCACCACCCCCCTTGCAGCTGCCAACGACGACCTTGCATGGAGACCTGTGGACTGCTTTGCAAGACTGCTTCTCCCAGTTCGATCTTGGGGGGGACTTCGCTACTTGTAGTAGAGGCTGCCAGCACCCTCAAAGCCTTAGCCTCAGACCATAGCAGGGGGCTGTGGAAGGGGTGTAGTGTGTTCAGGGCTTCGGCGGCTTCGGCCCTAAAATAGAGTTTAGGGTGTCAGTTTGGGAGCGACACAAGAGTGTGTAGTGTAGATGCCTTGACAGGGCGTCGCAAAACTATGACAATGATGCTCTTGGCAAGTTGACGTTTTAGGGTTTGGGATTTAGATATACTTAGTAGATATACTTAGAGTTTTAGTTGTGGTTTAGGGTTGACCGTTTAGTTTAGGGGTTTAGGTTCGAGAGTATAGGGCTTATATAGGGCCTAGCGCATCGTTTAGACAGTTAATGCTGCACAAGAAGCCGAAATGAACTGGACCATTGAAGCTAGAATCTCGCCAAATGCAATATAGCATCCGCACGGTCAGCCAGTGAATGCAGGCTTTCTTGCAGGTTTACATGCTGCAGGGTGGTGCTTGTTGGCTTATCGCGATGTGTAGGACTTGCAGAATTGCTGTACGGAGATTGATAAGGCGATGTGTAGCTTTCCGTCTAATACTTAACACAGCATCCACACCTCAGTTCGAAGTTGCAAACGTGAAACGTATAGCCGAGCCCCAGCCCCAGAGCCCCACCCTAGCTCAGGCCCCCATCCCAAACCAGCCCCAAAGTCGAAGTCGGCAGCAGCCCCAGCCAGCAGCAGACTGAGCAGCCGGGCTAATGGCGAGGTAGGTAACCAGGTAGGGTGTTGCGCTGTCAGGGATGTCTGGCCTGGCTGGGGGGCTGAGGGGCTGGGTTGGGCTGGGTTTCCCTCTGGGGCTGGGGCTGGGAGGGGGCTGAAACCCCAGAAAGCACGCGAACAAATAATGGGAAGGCTTCGCAGGGCCTTTTATTATTTTTTTGCCCCCCCCCCCCCCCCGGGGNGAAACCCCAGAAACCGCGCGAAAAAAAAATGGGAGGGCTTGGCGGGGCCTTTTTTTTTTTTTTTCCCCCCCCCCCCCCCCGGGGGCAGTACTACGGTTGATGGACAAAATCCTGCATTACCCATTATAAGGAATATACCATAATTCCAATAGTTTAGGGCCCTTAAGGTCATGCAGGATTTTGACCATCAACAGTATTATTGTTTTCCTTTCTTTTCTTTCAAGAGATCGCTAAAACAATAATGGTGATGCTGTTGGCTTGCCGGTCTTTTCCCTTCCTTCCTTGCCCGACCCCTAAACAGTGTGCAAAAGAAATAATAGTGGCAAAAAACTATTAATGATTCCCGTCCAAACCCTCCCCTCCCCTCCCCTCCCCTTAGTAACTTAGTAGTCGTCGTCGTGGTAGTCGTCGTCGTAGTCGTCGTCGTAGTAGTAGTAGTACTTAGTAGTCCATGTTCATGTTGCCGCCGCCCCCGCCCCCAAGAAAATTTAGTAGTCCATGTTCATGTTGCCGCCGCCCCCGCCCCCCCAATAAAATGAAATGTTTTCGCGTGCGCCCTCCCTGAACCATAAACCGTAAGTGAACCAACCCTCAGTCCTGGGTTCCCAGCTTCGGGCCTTAAATCCTATAGTGTGGAAGCCACAAACCTCGGTGACCTCCCTAGACTCAGCTTGAACCCTAAACCCTAAACCCTAATCCTGAACACGGAACCCTAAGCCAGGTGGAGCTGATTTGATGCGCTGAGTGTGGGCAGACATGAACGGAGTGTGCCTCGCATTGCGACCTCATAGCAGGTACACAATAGTATAGAAGCCCAAATAATTACCAATATTATTGTCAGGGTCCCTTCTCATTATAGTATAATGGGCCCCAAAGCCCTATTCTAATTGCTAAGGCCCCCATAGTAGTCACAATACGTAACTCCTGAACACTTAAACCCCCCAAACCCCTTAGCCATAAATCCAAACCCTAGATAGTAGGTTTGCTGTTCGCGACCTGCCCCTAGATCGTTGACCAGTACCAAAGCCGAGTCATTCGACCCGGGGTCAGGTCTACAACCCTAAAGCCTAAGGGGTTTAGGGGTTTAGGGTTTAGGGCCCCACGGCTTTAGGGTTTAGGGTTCCTGACTACCATGTTTCCTGAACGTTCGCCTATTCCACACCACGGTTTTAGGATTTGGGGGGAATCCCCAAGATGCTGACGCAACGCGCAACTCCTTTTCTGTCTGGTTGTCCATTATGCAGGGGCTTCAATAATTAGTGACATCATTCCTTCTGGTGCCTTGTTATACTTAGACTATGTATACTACCAACCCAAATCTTAATTATTCTAATTACAAAGGCCCCTACATTACACATCTTGAGTTGGGGAACCTCAAGTGCGCTCAAAATCTGAGCCTAAAGCTGCACTGCCGGTCTACCGAGTCAGTCGCACGGGTTTTAGGGTTTACTTTCAAGATCATGGGACTTAGTAACTAGGGTTACAAGAAAGGTAACTATAGTTATGATTACGTATAACTCCCACTGAGGTACTTATAACCTTATTAGGTCCCATGATCCTTCAACTGGAGTTTGGGGTTCAAGGTCTAGGAATTAGCGTGGGGCAGGGGTACCAAGCTTGAAGGAATTCCGATAGAATGTTTATAAAGCACTGAATGATTGAACTATATGTCGACACATCTTCATATCAATCACAAAAATAGTTATTGAATTTCGGCATCTTCAATATAAGTTTAGCGACAGATGTCATATGTATATATATACACACACATTATTACATTATCACGACCAAACATATATACACACATACACACCCTATATTAATGGGAAGACCCTATATGGAATATTTGGCTTGATCCTTTCTACGATACTCCTTAGCTTTTTATATCTCTTGAAAAAAGACTAGCGCTAAAACATAAGATAGTGAATCATTTACGAGGATGAGAAAATGTATTTGGAGAGAAGGTGGTCTGTAATTCTCGCTAGCTTCTGATGTCATACCATTTTCTCGGAAGGAGAATTGAATATTATTTATTCATATTAGGAAGAAGTTGTAATTTAAATTTCACTAAATATGATTTTTCATGTATTGAATTAGGTGATCTATTCATTAAAAAGTCGAATAGGGTGGTTATTTAAAATTGCGATTAAAGAATGGAAAGTAGGAAGGTTATAACGAACTTTGGAATATATATTGTGCTCTTCGGAATGAAGGTTAGTCTATAGATTAGTGATAGTCTGGCGTCAGAATAACAAGAAATATTTCATTCTCTAATAATATGAAAATGGTGTCGTGCTGGTTACGTTCGTGATTCTGTGTGCACCCCTGGCCCCCTTGTAATTTGGTCTTTTTCAGCGTTTCTTCGTGAAAGCCTCTTAAATGCTTGTCTCGCATGACTAAAATCCTGGAAATTTTAGTGTCGCGAGTGCTTCTCTGCCGGCACCAAGATCCCGAAGACTTTGGTAGCTTTAAAGAAATCCCGCGGTATTGAAATCTTCCAAATTTTGGCAGCTTTAGGGGGACATTTTCGCGGTAATAAAATTCCGCAAGTTTTTGGTGGAAGCTCCAGTGCTGTATTGGTTGAATGAAACCAAGTATCAGTCGCATGTCAGGGTTCGTGTCCGGTTCCGGTCCGGTTCGTGTCCGGTAAGTGTCCGTGTTCGTGTCCGGTTCGTGTCCGGTTCGTGTTCGGTTCGAGTCTGGGTTCGTGTCGTCCGAGTTCGCGCTGGGTTCGCGACCGGGTCGTGTCCGGTTCGTGTCTGGGTTCGTGTCCGGTTCGTGTTTGGTTAGTGTCCGGGTTCGTGTCGGGTTCGTGTCGGGTTCGTGTCTGGTTCGTGTCCGTTTCTTGTCTGGTTCGTGTTTGGGTTAGTGTTTGGGTTCGCGTCTGGTTCGTGTCTGGTTCGTATTCGGTTCGTGTCTGGTGTTCGTGTTTGGTTGGTGTCAGGTTCGTGATTTATATGCAGGTTCGTATTAATATGATGATCATAATTGATTGATTCGAAATTGAAAATATTACGGCTCTGAATTGAAAATTTATATAGCTAAAATTGTTAATAATCGCCTTATATGTTGAATTATGAAAATCATATCTTTCATACATCTTCTTCATTCAATAATATTATTTGCTAATATATTATTTGCTAGTTTATAATTCTATAGAAATGGTTTTTGGCTCATTTGAAATTTACATTTCAAGTCTTGATTTATAGATCGAAAATTCTTTATATTATATTGTATCGTCGGAGTTTTAATTCATATATATATATATATATATATATAAGTCATACGGATTGATTTAAAAATCTTCTTTTTATTATTGAGGCTCTTCTCTTACGCGGAGAGGGAGAGAGAGAGAGAGAGAGAGAGAGAGAGAGAGCGAGAGAGCGAGAGAGAGAGAGAGAGNAACGCAACACGGGGTCGTGTTTCGCAGTTTGTTGTGTGCCAGTGTTTTCCGAGCGTGCTTTTCTGATGACGAGGCGAGAGAGCGAGCGAGAGAGCGAGAGAGCGAGAGAGAGAGCGAGAGAGCGAGAGAGCGAGAGAGAGAGCGAGAGAGAGAGAGAGAGAGAGAGAGCGAGAGAGAGAGCGAGAGAGAGAGCGCGAGAGAGAGAGAGAGAGAGAGAGCGAGAGAGAGAGCGAGAGAGAGAACGAGAGAGAGAGAGAGAGGGGAAGGACCAGGAGAAGAAGAGAGAGAAGAGAGAAAAGAGAATGAAGAGAGAACAGAGAGAGAAGAGAGAGAGAAATGAATTTAGAGAGAAGGAGATGGAGAAGAGAGAGAGAGGGGAATAGAGAGATGAGAAGAGAGAGAATAGAGGAGAGGGAAATGAGGAGAGAGAAGATAAAAAGAAAGAGAGAGAGAGAAGATTAATAGAAGAGAATATAGAAAGGAGAGAAGGAAATAAAGAATAATGATACGTGAAAGAGATGAGAGTTTTAATAAATTTATAAAGGTACGATATTATTATTCTTCTCTTCTCGGTTTCGAAATTTCTCGTTATTATATTTTCTCTTCTGATATATATATTATCTCTATATATAATATTTTTGCGGAAGAATCTGCAAAATTTTTAGATATTTCTATCTTCTCTTTCTTTCTTATGAAGACTACTCTGTATCCATGCCTGGATTCGGGTTTCCCTCCTCTCTTATAGTTCATCGACTACTTTAATTTTGATAGATTATGGATTTCCCTAAAAATTGAAAATAATAATGAATAGAGGAGAGAGGTTAAGAGAGAAGAGAGAATAAAAGAATAAAAAAAGAGAGTAGATAAAGAAGAGAGAATCGGGAATAGATAAGTTCTATAAAATCTTTCTCAAATCGAATAGATTTCAGAAATCTAGTTATGTAATTATATATCTAAATTCTGTATATATTTAGATTTGATAGCTCTTGTAAAGTATTTTGAAAATCTTACGCTATCCTCCTCGCCCTTCTCTCGATCTGTATATAACTTCATTCTATCTCTTATCCGATCTATATTATTTCTATTTATATTGAAAATACGAGAATAATGCGACCCATTCCTGAAATTCCTTCAGCATATTTTATTTCTTTTCTCATTAGACCCAAATCATGCGTAGACCCCGCGCAACCCATAAATCGCAACAAACACCAATAACGATAACGACAATAATGATAAAAATCGTTTCAAGACTGATCAATCTAATCTAATTTTCGTTCCCCCGGCCCTGCCCTCAAATATTCCATTATATTAAAAATCTTATTTTATTGATAGAATTAATGGAACTACCGTGCCGGACCGATAGTTCGACATATTAGCTTGAATCTACTATAATTCCCAGCCCCCCCCCCCACCCTCCTCCCTATAGATTCCTAACCATGTCAGCGCTGGGGCCTCCTCCGGAACTTTACAAGTATTATATATTTAAAATAAGGTAGAAAATATTGTGATCGCCATTCCGTTACTGCACAAGAGCGTATATATTAGATAGTACTCATATAGTTCGAAACTTTCGGCACGGAGATGCCTGCGATAATCGTTTTTAGAGAGGGATATCTATTATTAATATTCCGGACGGAAGATTGGGTAGAGGAATTTTAGGGCGACAGGGAAGTACAAGGTCTTTCAAATAATATATAGGAATCAATGAATTTTCTTCCTGGCCCAATCTGAAGTTTGGAATCGATAGTCCAGCACAATTCGTAGTTCCTGAAATGTTTTCATATAAGATGGCAAGGCGAGATCTTAGTTTGTGATTCACGGAAATCTGCAGCCTGCAACTGGACTGGACTCTGGTCGCCAAAATATAGGCCGCCTTCGATAACTATTTTTGGAGGGGGATATCTATCTCCACAGGACCACGGATATTGCCAAAAATGCCCCTGTCCTTGAAGCTATACAGCTTCTGAACAGATACGCTTAGCATCTACAGCAACATGTAGAGCATGAGGAGTCCGCAGGTACAGAGTTTTTAGTTTGAAACGCCTTTTCGTGAGCATCGGTAAGATTAAAATTTTATCGTACTTGCTTATACCTTTCTGCGGAGGACGCGGAGTACTGACAAGTGTAGTTTGCGTGGACTGGCTAGTAGAGGAACTAATCCATCGAACCAAAATTACACTATTTTAATATTCCGGACGGAAGACTGGGTAGAGGAATCTTAGGACGACAGGGAAGGTCTTTCAAGTAATATTTAGGAATTCAATGAATTTTATTCCTGGCGTAATCTGAAGTTGGAATCGATAGTCCAGCATAATTCGTAGTTCCTGAAATGGTAGTTTTCATATAAAATGGCAAGATCCTAGCATACGTTTCACGGAAATCTGTAGCCTGCAATTGGACTAGATTCTAGTCGCCAAAATACAGGTCGCCTTCGATAATCATATTTGCAGGGGGATATCTATATCAAGGTCCACGGATATGGTGTCAAATGCCCTTGACCTTGAAGTTATGCAATTTCTGAGCAGATTTACTTAATATCTATAGCAATATATAGAACATGAAGCGTCCGCAAGAACAGATATTTTAGTCTGAAATACCTTTCTATGGGTATCGGTAAGATTATAATTTTGATGTATTTTTATATACCTTTTTGCGGCGGACTACGGCAAGCAATTTATATAGGCTATCTAACATAGAACTAATCCATCGAAATAAAATAATATCATTTCTATATACCGGACGGAAGACTAAGTAGAAAAATCTTGGGGCGAAATAAAGTTACCAAGTATTGAAGAATAATATATAAGAAAATAGTAATTTTTCTTCCTATCGTAACCTCAACTATAGAACTCATCGTCCAACACAATTCGTAATTCCTGAAATAATAGTTTTCATATAAAATAGCAATAATAATCTTCATATAAGATAGCAGGATCTTAATATATATTTCATGATTTCTATGACTTACAATCAGACTAGACTCTAGCCGACAAAATACAAGCTCTCCCGGACCGATAGCATATCATATATAATGCACAAGATTCATAACACGCCCAACACACACCACGTATACTACATACACACAACACACCGCACACAACAACAACACACACCACACAGAACATCACGCACAACACAACATAATACAACCACAACACCGCTCACAATCCGCTCACAATCCTCTAGAAGGCTCTAGAAGATTCATGCACTCGTTTATCACCGTCCATAGCCATATAGAATTATCCGGTCCCTAATATTTTTTATTTCATATCATAGAATCGAACTATATATTGAATCAAACTTCTTTAGTACTTTATTCTTCAACTAAATATCATAAACTTATTATGTTTACAAATAATAGTATTTACCAATATCGACATTTTAAATTTATATAAATTCTATTCGGAATTTTTACGTTTTTAATTATACAACTCAAACATATATATGATAACAATAATAGATTATTTTAAATTAAAGAGATATAGCAAAAATATAATCCTAAAGTGTAGCATTTTAAAATATTTTGAGAGTTGTTGTAATGAGTTTCCTTTTCTCTGCATATTTTTAAGAGAAGGCCTGTCGATATCAATCATAGAGAATAAGGATATGTAGGTATAGTGAGATAAGAAGAGAGATTCGATTTAGTTCGGCCTGGGGTTGCAAAGTTATCGGATTTCGAGATAATAAAAATATTTAGAAACGTAAAAATTCAAGGCTAAGGCTTTAGATGTTGAGATAGTACATAGATGGCTACGGGCCCATCTAGGCCACTCGGTTCGGATATCGCTCCATCCAAGTTGCTCCAAAATATCATCCCGAAAACCTCGACACCCTTGCGATTCCCTGCACACTCTCTTGAACGAAACAAGGAGATGAGGTAACATGATGGCAACATTACTGTATCGTCTTTAAGGCATCTGCTATCGTGATGCAGGTCACCGCTAGCATTTGCCATCTTCGACGATTGCCAGCTTTAAACCTATATACGATAATTTTGACTCCAGCTCTAATAAAGTACGCAGAATCATGTGAAGTTCACAAGCTTCAGCATCATGATGAGTAGCTATATATCTTGAGTATTGAGACCTGACACTTTTGATGGCAAACGTCACCGCAGTTCGCACTCTTCCTGAAAAGCGATCGGTACAGATCGGACCTGTCCAGGTGGCGCGTAGGCTCAGGCTAGAAACCGTGACGGTGTGACGGGCAAAGCGTCCGGGGTCTGGTGCTAAAGACGGTTTAGGGTATAGGGGTTTAGGGGTAAGGGGCTTAGGGGTTTAGGGTTTAGGGCTAATGCTAAACAGCCCGTTCTCTTGTTACAAACTGCCACCCAAACCTTGACTGCCAAAGATTCCAGATCTCATTGCCTAAATCCAAACCTCCCTCCCTCAGCCTAAACCTGAACCCTAAAAGCTTACATCCAAGCTTGCCTCCATTAACACTCTCGGTATCCGTACCTGCAGACCTAGTCTGAAACCTCACGTTATGCCTCCTGCATGAATTAAGCGCTGCATGCCCGGCCCCTGGAGTAAGTCGGTTCGGCGAGACAAATAAGGTTGAGGATTTGGGGTTTGGCTTTGGGGTTTGGGGTTGGGGATTTATTGAGGGCCCTCTGCTTCAAAGGCCTGAATAGCATGGCGCGGGGCGGGGTCTACTAAATTCTTGAGCCTGAACCTCCAACCCTCAACCCCCAAGGATACAAACACATGACTGTATGCTGGAAATCCAAAACCGCCTGATCTTTAATTCGGTGGTTGTAGGGTTTAGGGCTATATAATTTATAAAGCTGCCCGCAACTTGCGCAGACGAAACCCCAATGCCTAGCCTCCTTATACAGACTGCGCTGGCGGCACCCGAAGCTTTAAGTTCTGAAGCGGTGCAGCCTGGCACCACTTTAAGTTTGTTGGGGGTCCTTCGGGGCTAAGGTTCTTCGGCTACGGAACTTAGCCTGTGCCTAAGTCATATATGCAAAATTGTTCGGGATTCAGGGCTCAGGGGTCTGTCCCAAAACAACGCTGCAGTTTTGGTTAGGTTTCCATTTACGGACATGTTTCCCCTTGACCGCTGCTTCGACAGGCCCTTTAGAACACCTCCTAAACCATAAAGCATTCATAAAGTCCTATAAGACCCCAGGAAGCACGAAAAGCAAGTCCAACAACATGATCGGAAAACCTCTTCGAAAGGACCCAAATAAGCCCCTAAACCCTAAGCCCACCTCTAGGTTCGCATAGGGTCCATAGCAGGAGCCGTCTAAACCGGCGGGCTCCAAGTGTTCCTTGGCTGGTCGGATGTAAGGATTTTGCCCGGCTTAGGGAGGAGGTCGTTTATGGTGAAGGGTTCAGGGTTTGGGGTTTGGGGGTTTAGGGTTTAGGGGTTCAGGGTTTGGGGGTTCAGGGTTTAGGGGTTCAGGGCTTTCAGTCGTTTTGTGTTTTTGGTTGTGGAGAGGGGGAGGGAGCAGGGCAAAAGGTTCAGGGTTGACAGGCCGATGATTTGGGCGTTTATGAAGAAGGCTTCTGATTTTTGGGAAGTTACTGTTTAGGATTAAAGGCTTTCGCGGCTCACAAAAAAGGGCTCTCTGAGCAAACACCGCTGGAAAATCACAAACATCAGGGTTGAAGCAGCTCGCCAACACAGATTGACAATCCGGGTGTAGGACTATGGGATAGCATCTAACTACCTTCAAACCCCCACTTCCAACTGGGTTAAAGCTTCCGCGTGAGAGCTCCCCCCTCCGCACCCCTTGCAGACGAAAAGCTGCGAAGATCCGGCTGAGAATTTGGAAATGGGCCACGCAGCCCACTGCTTCGTGCCTCTACTTGGAGGGGCAGGGGACTTAGTAAGTAGGTTATAAGTAGAGTCATAAGTACCCTGAATGGAGTTACCCCAATTATAACCCAGCCCAGCCCAGCCCAGCCCAGCCCAGCCAGCCCAGCCCAGCCCAG
>BGNK01000110.1:112616-242809 GCA_003297005.1 Symbiodinium sp. clade A Y106 | reverse complement strand
CCACCACCCAATTTTCCAAAATGTGGTTTCAAAAGGAAAGCCTGTCAAAACGTTTCGGTCAAAACGTTTCGGTCAAAACGTTTTTGGCACCCAAACCCTTAACAATTTCTATAAACCCTAATCCCTACTACACCCGAAACCCTAAACGCTAACCCCTCAAGAAAGTGATAAATAGAAATTGGTTGTCTCTGCTTCCTCCTTCTGTTAGATGCGTGAAATGTGTGCACCCGTCGAACAACACACTACCGCCGACCACAGCTACCACTACTAGTACTACTACTACTACTACCAATACGACGACTAGTAGTATTACTATTAGTACTACTATTACTTCCACCACTACTCCTACTACTACTACTACTACTGCTGCTACTACTACTACTACTACAACTACAACTACTACTACTACTTGAGCTTCCCACGATAGCTCTCAAACGGACCTGAGACGTTTGGACTTTCACATGCGCCGCCTGCTGCCAATCCTCAGCCGAGCAAGGCCTCTCTTGGCACTGCGATGTACAGACCTTCTCNCCTGAGACGTTTGGACTTTCACATGCGCCGCCTGCTGCCAATCCTCAGCCGAGCAAGGCCTCTCTTGGCACTGCGATGTACAGACCTTCTCATGAGCTGAGAGCGCTGAGACGCTCAGATTCCAGCATAGTCGTCAGCTGCTGAGCTGGTAACGGCTGAGACATTCTGACTTTTTTACAGTGCCTCTTGTCTCTTGTTTCTCGTAGTCTCCTGTAGACCCTCACAGACTTCGATGGGACGATGCCAGCAGACGCAAAGCGTTTAGAAGGCTACGGCCTCTAGGTATGCCTCCCGCCAATCAGAGTGGGCGTGAAGGCAGAATTGCCTTACACGTTGGCTTCGCAGAACTCGNGTTTAGAAGGCTACGGCCTCTAGGTATGCCTCCCGCCAATCAGAGTGGGCGTGAAGGCAGAATTGCCTTACACGTTGGCTTCGCAGAACTCGTGCAGGATCGAGTCCGCGCTGGAGTGACTACTACTACTATTCCTGCTACTATTCCTACTACTATTCCTACTACTACAACTACTACTACGACTACGACTATTACTACTACTACTACTACTACTACTACTACTACCACTACCACTACTACCACTACTACTACTACTACTACTACTACTAGTAATACTGCTGCTGCTACTGCTACTACCATTACTACTGGCTGGCAACACTCCCTCACCTCCCTGCCCTGCAACCCAATGGCTGAAAGCATCGTGTTCATCACCACGAGCACCAGCATCAACGTCAGCATCATCATCCTCCCCGCAATCGCGTACATCACCATCTAGCATAACCATCACCGCCGCGAGCGACGCCATCGTCATCATGAGAAAGCATTATCTTGCAACTGTATGTCATTAGCGAGAGCCTTCGCTTCTGAACGCACACCTTGGAGCATCGCTGTAGCTTGCAAATTCAGCTATATTTTCCTCGACGATCGTTCGTCCACTTCTCACGCCAGCGGCGACTGCGCGAGGTAGAGCACCGACCTATAACAGGTGCGTGTGCTCGCAGACTCATGCGCAGACGTCAAACACACAGGATAACGCCGAGGCCGCGGCCCCAGCTTCGTGCGCCGCTGCTTGGTCAGTGCTGCGTGAAGCACTGGTCGCGCAACGCGACACCACGAGACTTTCTTCAGGTGGACTTTCGCCACGCACTTCAAACAGCAGGCCGCTTCCCGCGCCACTGATGCTGGCATGTGCCTCCCATATAGAGGCAGTTCTTAGGACAGGTTTGCAACACGCCTGGTAGCGCCTGCGGTGGTGCAGCTGGTGGGAGGCCAACAGATGCGGACGCAGGAGTCGCCCTGCTTCCTCACCCAGCACTTGGCGGCCGGGCGGCAGCCACACCTTCCCCAGCTCAGAGTGCACAGCCGTGAGCTGCAGAGCCTGAGATTTCACGAGAGATATGCAGACGATCGACTCGGCACACGCATTCTCGATCCGGCTATGATCACAACCGGAAGTTTAGGAGACCGCAACTGGGGCGAGTCCCGCGGCATCTGCCTGTTCCGACTATAGCTCTGACTAGGCCCTAGAGGTTTCGCCTGGGCCACACATTCCTACACCAAGAGCGTCTACCCACCGTCGAGCCCACGTTGCCTGAGTTATTGAGTGGCCTTTTGTTCGACTAGCATAGTACACGCTACAGGGCTCCAGCTTTGCAATCAGAACAAAGAGACATAGTAGGGCTGGCAAGCGGTTACACGGATGAAGGTCCCCCGGTGCCGACACAGAGTGAACTGAAATTCACCAAGACCAGACTGAGTCACAGACGACAGTCGCGAAACCTATTAAAACCAAACCTCGAAGATGGGTTTACCCACCACATGGGGTGCTGGAACTCGGACGGACATCTCCCAGTTTAGCGGCTTATACATACATAATCGACCAAGTCACGTGCGCAGCCAAAGTTGCAAGCCTACTGCGCTGCTCGTAGCGGATGCGGAAACACGGCCGCAAGCTGTCTGCGATGCGCGGCAGCTGTCTCCTGACCGGCGGGCACATCTCGTAATAAGACTTCATCGTGCAAGGTAGGCTGTCGAGATGCGCATCTGTCCTGCGTAGGCTGTATTGCTTCATGAAAAATGTTGCCATCTTCACGAACTCCAACAGCGCCCATTTGGAGGGTACGTCCATGACCTGCCCGGTGCGATTCCATCACCCCTACCATAGCTAAGCACACATGGACAGTCCCGGATAACTGTATTGCCCAAGGTCTTGCTGTGCCCAGCGGCGTGGTGAGTGACGCAGCTGAACTGCAGAGCTCCCTCCAGCTCCATGCCTGGTTCACCTCCCAATCGGACGGCCGGCCAAGGATCACATATGCACAAATTCGAACAGAGCGTACGAGGATGCTGCCGCACTGGGCAGAAGCCACAACTGACTCCGAATATGCACTTGCCGTGGCAGCCTGCTTCCAAAGCTCGGTGCACGAAGCGTTTTTAACAAAGCGCACATATAGCCGGAGGACATTCCAGGAGCTGACGCGAGCCGCGTGCTTCAGAAATTCGGAGCCTGACGCCAGACTCGAACACAAGACTGATGCGGTGCCGTGCATGGTAACCTTACTGCTCGTTTCCACACTCGTATGCACGACCCCTCACGACTGATGTGAGGCATCGCGTTTAGCCCAGGCTGGTACAGCAATACGACGGCATCGGTGGAGCCTCGAGTTGCTGGGTCGTGTCCATCCCAAGCAGTGAAGAGTGCTCTGGCTCGCCCCAGCACATTACGCTCCATGGCGCGGAGGTCCTGGCGGTCCACGGCACGCTGGGTAGCGCGGAGAATCCGGACGAGCAAGCGGCAGAACGAAATGAACACCAGGTCACCATCAAGATCGCCGCCTGACAGAACTAACTCAACCATTGCGGAAAGAAAAGCTGGCGCAACGACCGAGAATGCTTGCCATAGCATGCAAGCATCCTGCCATGCATGCAAGTATTGCCCAGCCCGCGCGCACTGTAAGTGATCGCATTATCGGCGAGCGCCAGGAACGTTGGAGGCATCACCGCCTCCAGCAGGTCGTAACTGAAAAGACGAGAACTAACGCATGCTGGATGGGGGTCACTGCCGGGCAGTCGACGTTCTCCACATGCTATACATTAGGACCACAGTGGTTCGCGGCGCTGGCTGCCAAAAGCTTCCACACCTCACCAACTCAAAAATCAATTTCAAAAAGGAAACCTGTCAAAACGTTTCGGTCAAAACTTATCGGCACCCAAACCCTTAACAATTTCTATAAACCCTAAACCGAGACTTACAGCTGGGCGGGGTCACCACGGCGTCAAAATAGATGGGACTCACAGCTGTGGTTGCTCAAGCAGGATTTGGGAGTTTCCGAAAATTAGGGGTACCTTATATTGGGGTCCTTATAATAAGGAGCCTACTCTTTAGGGTACTATATTAGGGTCCCCTATTTTCGGAAACTCCCATTTTCGGCAACTAAGGAATCGTATGAGGGGTCCCTCTAGAATTTAAGGTAGGCCTGAACCCCAAAAACCTCTTTCGCAAAAAAAAACTCATAAGGAAAATCTTGATCAACGTACCAAGAAAAGGGTCGCTTCCCTAAGGGTTCAAAGGACCCGACAATTGGGTACTCGGGTTTAGGATAGTAGTTATGTAGATTACTATTTTGGAGAGTATACCCTTAGGGCCTTAGGGTTAAGGAGAGAGACAATAATACCCCTTATAGTAATTAATCCTTATAGACCCCTTCAAAAGGAACCCTTAAAGGAACCCTAAACCCGGAAACCCCTAAACCCTAAACCCTATAGATCTATGCAGATCCCTTTTAAAGAAACCCTCTACTCCCCTTTAAAGGAACCCGAGGTTTCTTTAGGCTTCATGGAGGAGTCGTAGAATCTCTTGGCTCCGTACCCTAGGCCCTTGGCCTGACGCAGACCCTTACACCCTAAACCCGTACTCTAAGTACTTTAAACCCAAGCCCAAATCCCCGAACTTTAGGGTTTACGGTTTAGGGTTTAGGTTATGGTATCCTGAATTGCACCCTCTCTGGAACCCCTCGCGGAATCCATAAAAAAAGGGACACATAATAACCCTGCAGGCGCCACTGAGGCCCGGGCGGTTGGTCTCGAAGCCAAGTAAACAGCCTCCAGGGTTTAGGGTCTTAGGGCGGGCTTCCCGAAACTCCAAAACCACTTGATGGGGTTTACGGCTTAGGGGAAAATTCGTCCACGAATTTCCCAATACACCTTGATCCAGGGGTATGACGTCCTGTCTTCTTTGTACAGTAAATTCCATAAGTTGACGGGTCTTGGACCCTCGGTGTCCAAAACCAAAAAATTTCAAGGGAAATACAGCAACTTCGGGAAGGATCTTTAATAATAGTTTAGAGAAATTTACGAAATTTACGGTATACTCCTTCATTCGGAGCTGTTGGAACATTGCCCTGAACTCATTGAACCCTCAAACAGGGGCAAACACACCGAAACCCGAGACCCTAAACCCCAAGGGCGTGTATTCTCGTAAAAAAACAGTACGGAACCCTAAGGAATAATGCAAGTAGTTATTCCGATCTATAATAGTTTCAACCATCAGAAAATCAGCTAGGCTGTGCGCCGTTGGGGGCACACAGGAATCCAGGATCCAGAGCTTCATTGTAGACCCTTGCGGTAAGGGGCTTTATCAATCAGTTGTTTGTGGTTGGGATTTGGGCTTCTGTGCGTGCCTGGCCCTAGCCAAAAAACCGAGCTCCAAACCAAATGAATATTCGTGATCATACGAGTAATAATAAGAAGTAGAAGAAGGTGAATAGGGATCTTTCAAAAAGTTTCTTAAGAAGCATTTGCAAAGCTTCAAGTAGGAAGCTTGTTTCAAATGCGGTGCTTTGGGGATTTAGGGTTTAAGGAGTGACCAGGACCCTCGAGGTACTAAAATCATAATAAGGAACCATTGAAAAGAGTATCACTAGTCGTGCCGACCCTTCTAAATCTGGCGTTTCGGGGCTTCCATGGCGTCTCCGCCTGCAGTTCATTGTTTTTGAAGTGGACCGGAGCAAGAACTCAGCACCGTCTCAATTTAGGGCTTTGGACTAAGGGCTCTTTGCTTAGGGTTCAGGATTTCGGGTTCAATGCTCCGGTGTTGGGGCTTAGGGGACGATGCGCACGAAGGCCACATTTCCTGCATTCATCGGGATCAAAGTTGCCATCACTGCAAAATCGGGTTGCCCACCATTCTGCGCAAGCCGCCGTGTTCTCGGCCAATACATCAACGGGGCGAGCACGCCAAGCTCGCTGGGGATCTCTTCATGCACAGGAAGGCAGCACATCTGGCATCTCAAAGCATCTCAGTCCTGTGCAACTTGTCCGGATTTTGTATGACGGCGTACCGAAGAAACTTATGTACGACGAAACAAAGCCTCTAAACCCTAAACCCTAGTGTAGGAACGAAGGGCCGGGCGGTTCAGGGTTTCAGCGCTGCTGCCACCAAACTCCACATGCCCTAAACCTTCAACCGCTCACACTCATTGCTTTGGCTCAAGCCTTGTGTCGGGGAGTCGGTTTTGTCCAGAGTCTCAGCCTCATTATGTTGGCATTAACAGTTAGAGGACTCTAAGAGGATGTGTTGTTACTAGCTACTCCGGTCACTATCTTACACAAATGCGGCCTCTGAATCCCACACCCTTGAAACACACCCAAGACCTTCCTTCATCCCTGCTGCCAGGACGTGAATACTTGCAATAAGATTTGGGGCAAAATGCCACATGACATACAGAGATGATGAGGGAATGTGACTACTAGCTTTGATTCAGACCTCTGCATACAGCTCAGTCCGGCACCTGTGAATCCGGGCATCTACACTCTCGATACTTTCAACCTCCGACAAGGTGGGGTCGCAGTGTTTCGGGTTTAGGGCTCACGGGTGCGCTTGTGACGGGTCTCGGGTTCGAAGGAGGAAGAGATTCAACAGGGAAAGCAGCATAATATAGGGGCCTTAGTACTTAGAAATAGGGTTTTGGGGCCCATTATACTATAAATATAATAAGGAACCCCAAGACGAGTATTGGTAAATATTAATATTAAGGCCCCTATATCATGTCCCAATAGTCTTCTTTCGGTTTAGGGTTTGCGGTAGAGGGTTTTAGCGAAGGATGGCGAGGGCTTCAAGCCTAGCGTTTTGAAGGAGGGCTGATAGAAGCAAACGATGATAAAGATACCGAAAAATGCAAAGTTTCTACGGATTCGCGTGGTGTTCGGTGCTTGAACCAGTTGCAGATTTGGCTTTTGAGGTCAACGCAGGCCTGAAACTGACTCCATTTCTTGTGATTTTCCGCTCGGACAAACGATGGCATGGGGCTCGAACCCTGCATGCCAGTAGTCGTAGTAGTAGTAGTAGTAGTAGTAGTAGGAGTCGTAGTAGTAGCAGGCATAGCAGCAGTAGTAGTAGTAGTAGTACCCCACACCCTAAAGCAACAGTACAATCCTGAAAACCGACATTCATTGAGATCGAAAAAGACTCGTCTCCAGCACTTGACTGTTCAAACCCAGAGGATCCGGACTCCTATAAGCACCCTAGAGTTAGGGGTTTAGGGGTTTAGGGGTTCATTGGTTTAGGGTTTTAGGGTTTAGGGTTTAAGGGTTGAGGGTTGAGGGTTTAGGGTTCAGCTGTGTATTTACAACCCTAGTCACTAAGTACTAAGGCTCATGATCCTCCGAGAAAGGTCCGTTGCGTGTGCCGAACTGCTCATTTATCTCCTACAGTACACAGCCATCGATGCTAAAAGCGCACCTTCCCAGGCCCAAGCAGTTCATCTGCACCTGGTGGCACCTGCTCCATCATCGGCGCAGGGTTCAGGGCCCACAGAGCCCAATACCCCGGGCTTCATACTATGATTAAGCTAAATTCCTTAATTCTTTCATGCACTAACCACAAAGCTTTCTGAGGTCAACAAAATATAGGGGCCTTCGTGATTAGAATAGGGTTTTGGGGCCCATTATACTATAGTTCTAACAAGGAGCCCCCCAAAATAGTATTGATAATTATCAAGGCCCCTATACTAACCCCCCCCCATAATACCCCTTATAGTAATCCTTATCGACCCCAAGGAATCCTTCAAGGGAACCCTAAACCCGGAAACCCCTAAACCCTAAACCCTATAGATCCCTTAAAGGAACCCTTATAGGACCTATACAGATCCCTTTTAAGGAAGGTTTCCATTAAGGCCCCTGTAGTATCTGGAAACCGCTACACAGTGGCTCAGGTTGAGACTTCGGCCCTGGAATCTCAGGCCAGGGTTCAGGGTTTGGGGGTTAGAATCTAAGGTTTAGGGTTTAGGGTTAAAATCTAAGGTTTAGGGTTTAGGGTTAAAATCTAGGGTTTAGGGTTTAGGGGCTTTAACTTAGGGTTTAGGGTTTAGGGGCCTTTAGCTTAAGGTTAGAACTTGGGTTTAGGGTCAGGGTTTGGGGGTTAGAATCTAGGGTTTAGGGTTTAGGGGCTTTTAACTTAGGGTTAGAACTTGGGTGCAGGGTTAAAACTTCATTCGGGTTTCGGGTTGACTAGAACTTGGGGGGTTTGAAACACGTGAGCGTGAGGCTGCCAAGAGCTCAGATGGCAGCAACAACCACAAGTAGCAAATCAAGTCACTCAAAAATCCTAGTCCGTAAATCCTAACCATAACCTGTTTTTTGTGTAGGTCCCTACTATTAAACCCCGATATAAAATTTTGTGGCCCTAGAAGACAGTAGGGTCTGGTAGGTAAAGGTTGGGTGTAGAGTTTCTCAAGGGTTTAGGGTTAAGCCGGTCCCGAACTCAAAGGGTTCTATGTACCTACACAGTGGAATTTAGGTCTTCTATAGTAGAAAGTTTGGGTAAGTAAACCCCTATAGGATGAGGGTTGTGGAGAGCACATTCTGGGGCTTAGGGCTTATATTTTAGGGTTTAGTTGAGGGTAGGGGACTCAGCATTTCCTAAGACTTGTTCGGAGCCCAATGGTCGAATTCGGCCAACATGGAGGCCCTTGTATATCTATATTATGAATATTGTTCAGCTGTTGCTGAGTCGGGGCAGTGTCCAACCCCTGAGGGTCCAAGTGCATAGTATTTGGGGTGGTATATAGGGTTCCCAATTTGCCGAAACTCCCATAATAAAGAAAAATCATAAGACACAACCCTTAAACGGGTAGGCTATTTGGGTCCAGGTAAGCCCTACAAACCTTACGCCCCATACCACGAGAAACCGAGATCCTGCACTGCCGATTTCTACTATAGGGGCCTCAATAATTAGAATAGGGTTCTGGGGTAGATTTTACCAAAAGAATAATAAGGAACCCCACTGTAGTATTGGTCATCAACGGTAATTATTAAGTCCCATATATCACACCCTCCTGCCCGGAAGGCCCAACTCAGAAGACATACTCGGGTTAAATGTTGAACCACAGCCCGCAAGACATACTAAAACATGCATTCCAAAACTAGAGTAACTCTGAACACCGAAAACCTCGAGAACCTTAAACCCAAAAGACTAAAACTGTAACAAAGACATACCTGAACCTTCACGAAGACCTTATAGAGCCCTGTAGAGGAATGCTACAGTACGATATGCGAACTCACATGTGGGAGTTTCCGAAAATAGGGACCCTAATCTAGGACCCTAAATAGTAGGATCCTTATTATAAGGACCCCCAAATAAGGTACCCCTAATTTTCGGAAACTCTCATGTAGATAGTATCAAAGACTTGAAACCTGATGAAATTCTCATTGCTCGAGGTTTGGCTACGACGTTTCCGTTGCCCTAAACTCTAAACCCTAAACACTAAAACCCCAAGCCAAACCTTAAAACCTAAAACCGTAAACCCTAAACCCTAAAACCCTAAACCCTAAAATCAACACCCTAAAACCCTAAAACCCTAAACCCAAAAACCCTAAACCCTAAAACCCCTAAAACCCCAAAGGCCCCAAAGCCCTAAGGCCTGGGAGAAGTCGATATGAGGGAAGTCTGCTTTCAGCTCCTCTCGAAACGCAGGCCGCGGAAGCGGAAGTTTCTTTAGAGGTCCAAAAAGGGTTGATATGCGCTTTGCCAGGGGGTTCTTTATGACTTCTATATGGGAGTTTCCGAAAATAGGGGACCATACAGGGTTGATATGGGAGTTTCCGAAAATTAGGGGTAGCCTATTTTGGGGTCCTCATAATAAGGATCCTACTACTTAGGGCACTCAGAGGTCAAAAAAGGGGTTTCATACAGGGTTGATATGCGCTTTGCGAGGGGGTTCTTCATGAGTTCTATATGGGAGTTTCCGAAAATTAGGGGTAGCTTATTTTGGGGTCCTCATAATAAGCATCCTACTACTTAGGGCACTATATTAGGGCCCCCTATTTTCGGAAACTCCCATATGAGCTTCGCGAGGGGGTTCTCTATGAGTTCTATATGGGAGTTTCCGAAAATAGGGGACTAAATAGTAGGATCCTTATTATAAGGGACCCCAAATAAGGTACCCCTAATGTTCGGAAACCCCCATATGGGTGTGTATCTGGCGTTTGGGATTTGGGATGATTCTGGGTTCAGGGTCTGGCTCCACATAGGTTCTATATGAGCTTCGCAGAAGGTTTCGCTAAGCTGGGTTCCTCAAGGTCTGCTAGAAGAGTGTCTACAAGGTTTCTGTCCGCTAGAAGCGTGTCTACAAGGTTTCTGTCCGGGCGCCACGTACCACTATGGGCTATTAGACCCTAAAGATCCCTATTAGGACCCTACTAAGGGTAGATTAAGGTACCCTTAAGGTCTAATAGCCCATAGTGGTAACATGAAGGTCTTGCAGGGTTGTTTAGGGTATAGGGTTTAGGGTTTTGCACATGCTGTTATACGGCGTGTTTGGTTCAATGGTTGAGCAGACTAATAGAGTTCTGGAATGGAGTTCTGGGGTATATTAAAACATAGTACTGTGGGCACTGTGGGGGGAGGGGCGATTATTATTGGCTTTAGGAGACATGCCTGAAGGGCTTAAGGGTTGAAGTTAGTTAGGTCTTCGGCCAGTGTGTGTTTGTTAACCAGGGTAGTCTGGGAGATCGTTTGACATAAGGGACTTCGGCAAATGCGGAAAGGCAAGACTCCACCTGCCATGGCTGAAACAATCGGTTTTACCAGGAAAAAGCCCTGCGATGTTAGAGCTGCAGGGTTTTGGGTTTGGGTTTAGGGTTTAGGGGTTTAGGGGTTTAGGGGTTTAGGGCTTAGGGTTTAAGGGTTTAAGCGTTTAGGGGTTTAGGGGTTTAGGTATTTAGGGGATTAGGGCTTTGTGTTTCCACAAGGGCATGAGAGGCTTCCTGCCATACCCGAAGGGTCCTAGCAGCCCAAGAAGCAGGTACTTGCGATTAGGATAGAACTGTGTACTGTAGGGGCCTTAATTATTAGCATAGAGTTTTTATGGGGTTCCTTATTAAAATTGTAGTATCGTATACCCCCAAACCCTATTCTGATTAGTAAGGCGCCTACATTATCACCTCAAGGATTTGGGGGGGGGGGGCATGGCAAGTAGACTTCAGGCAGAGTCAGAAGTAACCCAAGTGGGGTGACCATAGGTTCAAACCTATTTATGATGCACCTATAATGATGTAACATACTAAGTCCACCGAGTAGGTTGCTCTTCGGTGTGTCATGCTGCGGTACTTATGAATGGTGCCCGGGAAAGTATCACCACATCGCCGAACACAACACATTGCAGCTGGTAAGCTAGCGCGCTATTTGTCAAAGGGCACCTCATTTCATAATGGTTCGTCTCACTGACCCAGGCATCCATGCAAAACCTTGTAACGACCACTCTTTGCCATTCGTAAGCAACGGTGAAACCCCAAATCCTGAACACCATGCCCGAAACAGCCACCCAAACCTCAGAACCCATAAACCCTAAACCTTCCAAACCCATAAACCCACCGGGCGGAAGTCCCCTTAAACCCTGGCCCCAAACCCTCATTCATAAACTCCAAGTCTTTCCGGGGAGCGCCTGGTTCTAGGGATAAACTTGCCAAATACAAGAATGTAGGGGCCTTAATAATTAGAACAGGGTTTGGGGTATATCATGCTATAATTACAATAAGCAACCCCCAACCCTATTCTGACTGTTAAGGCCCCTACAATATAGGCTCAGGGCCTAGGGTCAGGGATAAGGGTTGTTTAGGGTTTAGGGTTGGGGAGAAGCCTCCCAAACGCGATGTAGGGGCCTTAAAACTGGCGTGGGGGCTTGGGGGGATAGTATACTGTAGTTATCATGAGGAACCCTAAGGAATTGTAATAATGAGATTTCCGATCTGTGTTTTGCAATAAACTATCACTGAAGGGTCATGTCACCAAACCAAAGGCATAATTTCTAACGACCCTACCAGAACTAGGTTGCTCCAGCTGCATGCCCCTTACATAAGCCGTACGAAACGCAAGAAGCGAACCTGCGCAAAGGAGGCTCTGAGTAAACGAGGATACCTGTTATAACCCCGCTTAAGGTAGGGCATGTATTAATTACGGGTTTACATTATGCTTTAAACCGTTACCCTTAGTTTGGCTCTGGGGTTGTCTGGATTGAACCCTGGCCCTAAACCCTAAAACCCTACATAAGCCCTAAGCCCTAAACCCTGAAGCCCTGAACCCCAAACCCATAAACCACTCCGGATCCTCGGTACGTCGCCGGGAATCGCAAGGCTGGTACCTTGCTGCTCTCTCTGGCACTAGGGTTCAAGGTTTTATGGTTTAGGGTTGTATGGTTCAGGGTTTTATGGTTTAGGGCTTTATGGTTTAGGGTTTTATGGTTCAGGGTTTTATGGTTCAGGGTTTTATGGTTCAGGGTTTTATGGTTTAGGGTTTTAGGGTTCAGGGTTTTATGGTTAAGGGTTAAGGGTTTGGGTTCGGGTTAAAGGCTTCATGGCTTTGCAGCTGAAACGTCTATGGTGGTGAGGGCTTATCGGGCTTGAAGCTTCGGGTTTAATTTAAATTAAGGCTTTCAGGGTTTAGGGCCTTGTGCAAACAGATAAAGTTTCAGAGCCCACCTGGGGTTTTGCAGGTGTAGGGCTTAGCGTTTAGGGTTTATGAATTAGGGTTTAGGGTTTAGGGATTAGGGTTTAGGGTTTAGGGTGCCCGCACGTTACAGCTGTATCTCGTCATGGGGATTAGGGACAAGATAGACAGTACGACGAAGACGGCTGCATCATAGCCACGCAGAAAAAATCTATTCAAGTCATAGGTGATGTCAAGCCGTCAGAACTCCCACATCACCTCTCCAATCTCACATCCAAAATGTTCGCAGCTTTTCCTCCCTGGTTCCTAAACCCTACCTGTACGCTCATACCCTAACCCTTTTTTAGGGTATCTACTGGGGGTAGGTATGAGCCTCTAGGTAAATGGGCACTAAACCCTGAACCCCGTCGTCAAAGCTCTCACCGACCTCGGCAACTACGATGCTATAAAAATCTTTACCAAAAGAGCTTAGGGCTAATATGGGGGCCTTAAGAGTTTTCAACAGGGGGCCCATTATACTATATTTATAGTAAGGAACCCCCACAATAGTGTAGGCCTCTATAGTAGGGTTTTGGGAAACCAGGGATCAGAGTTGTATCGCAGGTATTGGCAGGGTCTTACGGTTGGAGCAATAATCCTCTGTGGGACCTATGAAACCTAACAGCCGAGCTCCGCGCAGTAAAGGTCGGCCGCCGAAGCTTTAGAGAAGAGGTATAAAGGAGGAGGGTTTATAGGGTTTAGGAGAAAGTCTACAGAGTCTCAACTCCAAACCCCCTCAGCGGTACACCCTGTACACGCTATAACCCTAGAGACGGAAACCTCTCTAAATCCTCAAGCCCCTATCTGGACCCCAAAAGTATGTAGAATAATGGCCTTTAGTAGGTTTTGGGCGATTAAAAACTTACTTTCGGGGGTTTAGGTAAGCCCAACAGCCTACAACCGTACAGCCCCGGCCCTAAACACGCGTTGAACCCGTCTGTATGCGACTCTGACAGACCCCTTACAACCAATCCTAAACCCTAAACCCTAAACCCTAACTTAAAAACAAAACCTGTAACTCATGAAACCAACACAACCCCCCTAGACCGCCTACAATCGCTGCGCAAAACAAGAAACCGTGTAGATGCACGGTTTAGGGTTTAGGGTAGATGCCTTGTCGGTTCACCCCTACAATCCGTGTATCATTGCTGGTATAAGCCTCGAATAACCCTGAAACTCCAACACACAAGCACTAAAGCTTACAGAGCCCTTACAGTCAGAACCCTTATAGCACCCTTACAGACCCATATACCAAAACCCGTCTGAAAGCCTTTACGGAATCCTTTTGAACTTTGCGAAGTCCTTACACTAAGGCCCTAAGCCCTAACGGCGCCTAACGGAACCGTTGCCGGTTAGGGTTTAAGGGTTTGGGACCCTTACGACCCCGAGAGCAAGCCTAAACTCATAAGTGTGGCTTAGGGTTAAGGGTAACCAAAACCTCAAACCCTGATGGAATTTCAAGATCTTTATGTCACTTCTCTGAGGCTTCGTGGTGCATTGTGGAGCTTTTGTGAGGCTTTGATATGGCTTAGGAGACGATCAGTTTTGAGGAAGTTAGGGTGAGAGGGAAAATGACCGACATTTTCTGAAAAGAAAGTGAGGTACGTGCAATGCTTACCGAAGGTGTATCGGGATATGCCTGGCACACAACTAAACCAACAGTGACTGTTGCCTGTGTTCTTTCCGGTGAAGGTCTCAGTTCCATGTCCATAGGTGCCTTATGAGTGGCAGTTCTGTGAAGATCGTCTGTGCCGTCATGGCTACATTCACTGACGGCGTTCCACTGAGTGTTCAGGTACCTTGTACAAAAGGCTGTGAATTCGAGCTACGACATGAACATGATCTCGCAGAAAACTTGCAAGCTCCGAGTGACCGCTGTCAGATGTGATCATCAGTGCTGCCCAGCCCCAGGCGTCCTCGCGATCTTGATCTGCACCAGCGTTAAGCAGCAAATGTGCAACCTCCGAGTGACCTCTCGGATGTGAACATTAGCGCGGTCATGCGGTCGCAGTGTGAGCAGGCGTCCTTATCAGCACCAGCTTCGAGCAGCAAACATGCAATCTCTGAGTGACCACTCCTAGACGGGCGCATCAGCGCTGTCATGCCGCCATTGTCGCAGCAATCTTGATCAGCACCAGCTTCAAGCAGCAGACGTGCAACCTCCGAATGACCTTTTTCGGATGCAAACATTAGTGACATCATGCAGTCGCAGTTTGTCCAGGCGTCTTTACCCGCACCAGCTTCGAGCAGCAAACGTGCAACCTCCAAGTGACCATTCATGGATGCGAGCATCACTGCTGTCATGCCATCACGGTCCCTGCATTCTGTATCAAGCAACAAAAATAGATGCGAGCATCAGCGCTGTCATGCCGCCATTCTCACAGCACTCTCTATCAGCACCAGCTTCAAGCAGCAACCGGGCAACCTCCAAGTGACCACTCGTAGATGCGAGCATCAGAGTAGTCGCGCCGACAATCGTCCGGCACGGTTTAGCATCACCAGCTGCAAGTAGCGGACGCATAATCTCTGAGTGACCTCTCATAGATGCGAGCATCATCGCTGTCACGCCGTTGCGCTCCCAGTATTCTTCGTCAGTATCAGCCTCAAGCAGCAAACGTGCAACCTCCAAGTGGCCATTCATAGATGCGAGCATCATCGCTGTCATGCCGTCATTGTCACAACCATCTTTACTAGCACCAGCTGCCAGCTTCAAGCAGCAGACGTGCAATCTCCAAGTGACCACTCCCAGACGCGAGAATCAGCGCTGTCATGCCGCCATTGTCGCAGCAATCTTTATCAGCACCAGCTTCCAGCAACAAATGCACAACATCCGAGTGACCACGGTAGGATGCGAGCATCAGTGCTGTCATGCCACCATGGTCACAGCAATCTTTATCAGCACCAGCTTCAAGCAGCCGACGTGCAATCTCCAAGTGGCCACTCGTAGATGCGAGCATCAGCACTGTCATGCCAGCACGATCCCCGCAATGTTTAGCAGCACCGGCGTCAAGCGGCAAACGTGAAATCTCCAAGTGACCCCTCCTAGATGCGAGCATCAGCGCTGTCATGCCGTTAAGGTCACAGCAATCTTTATCAGCACCGGCGTCAAGCAGCAGACGTGCAACCTCCAAGTGACCCCTCCTGGATGCGAGCATCAGCGCTGTCATGGAATGATCCCGGCAGTCTTTATCAGCACCAGCTTCAAGCAGCAACCGGGCAACCTCCACATGAACACTCGCAGATGCGATCATCAGCGCTGTCATGCCCTCATGTCAGACATACTGTTGTGCTGCCCTTCGGATCTAACATATCGGCCCCGAGGCTCATGCCAAACCTGTCAATTCTTACGGTTTTCAAAGCCTTACCTTACCACATCATAGAGTGATCCCCTCAGAATATGCTTGGAAACTGAACTGCATGTTGCATGCTGCCGTGGAGATCAACTCTGAATCCCAACTCCAAATACCCTAAACCTTAAAGCCCCTTAAGCCCTAAACCCTAAAACCCTAAACTCTATCCTGAACCCCTGAAGCCCACGCAAACCTTAAATCCCCTAGTCTCCCCCTTGAAGGAGCCCTTTAAGGAACCCTAAAAGGAGCCCTTTAAGGAACCCTAAAAGGAGCCCTTTAAGGAACCCTAAAAGGATACTCCCAAAAAATCCGTATGGCGTAAGGCCGCTGCTGCTTCCCACAAAACTCGCGTAGCGCCTGCTGCGAACCCTTTTTTTCTTGCTTAGCTCCCAATGAACCAACCCTATAAGAGGGTTCGAGGGTTTAGGGTTTAGGGTTTAGGGAATAGGGTTAGGGTCTGAGACCTTCCAAAATCCCTTAACTAAGGAATATACCTTAAATTATAGTAGGATCCCTTATATGATTTAAGGTATATTCCTTAATTAAGGGATTTTGGAAGGTCTGGGTCCCAATGAACCCTATAAAAGGGTTCTATGGGTTTAGGGTTCAGGGCTTAGGGTCTAGGGCTTAGGGAATAGGGTTAGGGTAGCTAGGGTTTAGGGATTTAGGCTGTGGGGTTTACCTAGACCCCCGAAGTGGCTGAAGGCTTCAGAACCCTAAACCCATAATCTCTACAGAAGTCTGAGGACCTAAGACCACAAAAAGGGAACATAAAGCCCACTAGGGCCCTAATAACCTAGCAGTAGTGTTCGCCTCGGCATGGGCCGAAGCCGTGAGGTTCCTTTCGGTTTCCTGTTCCCCCCTCCGAACCTCCTTCCCCTCCTCTAAATCCCCTCCCTGTTGATCTCTCACCTCCCCTAACTGCCCAAACCCCCGCCCCGCCCCTACCAAAAATGACAAACACATTTGCAATTAATGGCAAAGCCGATGAATATTAATATTCTCCACTCCCTGTTAATGGATGCCACTGGACCGAAGCGGACAAGGCGAAGCTTTGACAATTAAGCATTTCGTTGTGGTCCCTTTGCGGGCTATCTTTTAATATACCCCAGACCCGTGTTCGGTTTATGAAGGCCCCTATTCTACAGAGCTATAGTTACCTTATTTAAGTTCCATGATTCTCTAAGTATGGTGCAAGGGGCGGACGGACTATCATCGTATCAGTCATTATTCCGACCCGCGTAGTATCACAATCCAAACTCGAAGCCTTTCCCTTACCCTAAGGGTCCAAGTACATAATAATCATATACTCTCCTAAATATTGAGCTACATAACTTCTATCCTAAACCCAAGTACCCAATTATTGGGTCCTTTGGACCCTTAGGGTTACCTCCTGACGCATATTTAGGGTTTAGGGTGACCTTGAAAACTCAACTTACTGTCAGGAGAAAGAAAACTACTCAGACTGTAATAATGCGACCCTACAGTGCGGGAAAGGGGAAGGGGCGGGCTGGTGGGGGGGCGGGGTTGAACAAACACAGATGAGAACACGCCAAACACGCCTAAACCAAGAAAGCTAAAGTAACTAAACATAAATCCACAACTCCTTAACCTCAAACTCCTAAACCCGAAACTCTGGAATCCAGATAGCAACACTCCTAAACCCTAAACCCCTGAACCCTACTTAGAGGATCATGGGACTTAGTAACTATAGGGTCATCGTTCAGACAGATAGCTATATTTATAACTACTCATAACTCCAATTAACCCACTTCTGACCTCATCAACAAAGTCTCCTGATCCTCCCAGCAGCCCCCAATCTTAGCCCTAAACCCTAAACCCTAAGCCCTAAACCCTAAACCCTAAGCCCTAAACCCTAAAGCGTCGCGGAGACCTAGGCAGACTGCGGAACCTCCACAGCATGCAACTTGGGGCCGCCGGGCTCATCACAGCCGAAGACCTAAGCATACTCTCTTTAGGGTTTAGGGTTTAGGGTTTGAGCTTTAACATGTCGTGTTTAGGGTTCTATAGGTGTTTAGGGTTTAAGGGTTTAGGGGCGTTAACGGTTTAGGTCTTAGTGGTGCGCGCCGAGGGCCTTGGGTGTCGGATTTGGGGATTGGATTTTTCGGGTTTTGGTTTAGAGCGTTTAGGGTTTCCCGAAGGGTCCATTATATACCGTTACGGGGGGTTACTTCCCTAAGTCATAATCGTAATTCCTAATATGGAAACCCTACATACTACTATATAGGTACTTCGGAACCCTTATTATTATAGGAACCCTAAACCCTTAAAAGAACCCTTAAAGGAACCCTAAACCCTAAAAGGTACATAGGACCCTTTGGGTTTGGGCCTAGACTAGAGGGCCTCCTTGAAGCCTTAACTAGGTCCAACTAGGTGTCGATTTCAACAGAACAGTCCCCCAAAAAAATTAGGGCTCTATATTAAACAACAAGGGGGCTTAACAATTATCCCGAATCGATACCTATAGTAAGTTAGCTAAGCAAAGATACCAGGAATGACATAGAGAAAGCCATAACATGACTTAAGGGATATCCCAGGCTGAGGTCTCCGCGAAACAAAAACAGAAAAGCCAACTGTATCACAGAAAACCTACTTCATCAGATAATTTCCTTAACTCTAAACCACTCCTAAAATGACTGGCTTTCGAATCTACCCCAATAACCCAAAATCCGGAGAAGAACACCAAAAACCACAACACAAGGCTTCGTTATGCCAGAACCCCCTCCCTGAGTAAGCCTATAAGGTTGGGAACTCCCGCCCCCAAAACTTATGTATGGGTGCTTCTATGATTCCTGATTTGAATGCTCTAGGACACCCTTCTGAAAACCCGCAGGTCTTGGGCCCTGTCAGCTGTTGCTGTTTGCAGAGCTCGGGTCAGCGGAGAGGCAGCGACAATATCTACCTAAGCTGTGGAAGCTTTAGCCCTTGTGGTTTAAAATGCTGTCCTTGTCTTTTACAGGGTTCGTACAGGGCTTCATGGTGCTTCAAATCTTTTGTATAGGGCTTTCAGGGTGTACTTGCTAGGTTGGCCCTGTAGAGCCTCAGAAAATCTTCCTAAATCCGCCCCAAATACCCACTATTAAATTGAGGGCCATAAGGACTCCATTAAAAGGCCCCTTGGGGGTTCTGAAACAAGGAGAAATATACAATATCCTGCATGCCTGCCTAGCATGTAATATGGAGGCCTTGATTTTCAATAGGGTTCCTTTAAAGGGACCCTTGAAAGGGGTCCCATAAGGGATCTATAGTAGGGTCCTATAATACAGGGACCTTAGTAGTTAGAATAGGGTTTTGGAACCCATTACACTAGAACTGTAATGAGGATCCCCACCTCGCTATTTAGGCCCCCAAAATAAACCCTAAACCACGTAAACCCCAAGATTTGATGCAGGCTCCGGTGCTCGCTGGGGTTCGGGGCTTTCGACTCACGCTTGCTGCAGTGTTTTGCTTTGGGAGAGGGCTTTGAAAAAGAGAAGAGGACTGAGCCGTATACCCATAGGCTCCACCCAGAGGCCCCAAAGTAGTTCCTTTTTGGGGTTACCTTATAGGATTCTATATATGAACCCCCAAAAGGAACTACTTTGGGGCCTCTGGGCATAGTAGTTCCTTTTTAGGGGTTCATATTTACAAACCTATATAGGTAATTCCGAAAAGGAACTGCTATGGAGCCTATGGGTATAGTGGTGAAGACCAAGACTACCCTAGCCACGCTATTGCAAAGATAAGTTTAGGGATTAGGGTTACCCCTCATCTTATAAGCAGTACCCACATCGATGTATAGGCTTCCAATCCGGTGTTTTTTCTGAGCGGAAAGCTTCGGGCGATGTCAAACGGTACATTGTACAAAAGGGTGTACTCCAGGGGGTACGTCGTACATGTAGAGTTTGTTACCCCCCCTCTCCGAGGAACACTTCTTCGCTCTGACTTCAAACTTGGCAGGTAGCGGCATCTGCAGTCTTCCCACACGTACGCCAACAGGTACGTGCTGGGACGTGCCAGATTCGCCGCCTCCGAAATTATCTGCGACCGCGTCATATCATCGGCAGTGCATGACCTTCTCGTCGTTGAGCACCTCTGGCATTCCTGGATCACTTCGCAAATGCTGAATCGCCGCGCGATCCACCCTTGTGTTGTGAAGATCTTGTCCTACCATGTGATATCGCCGGGCCGCTAGGGATTGCTTCACTGGCAAACCCCTTACCGTGAACCACAAACCAGAAATCCTCAACACCGAAGACATACCCTAAACCCTAAACCCTAAAACCCTAAACCCTGAAACCCTAAACCCTAAAAGCCTAAACCCTAAACCCTACCCTGAGGCCCTCAATTTCTCTTACCGAAAGAAACCTTGACGAGGACCTTCGTTTCAACCAGTCCCCAACTGAAAGAGCGCGGCCGGCATCACGGTATTTTTGGTTTCGGCCGTTGGGGTTATGTCCTGAGGCATTTACGATGGGGTCCAAGTACACAAATTGCAGGGTTTCAAGGTTTTTCCGAAAATTAGGGGTACCTTATTTTGGGGTCCTTATAATAAGGATCCTTGTAATTTGGGTACCATATTAGGCCCCCTTATTTTCGGAAACCCCCTTATAACTTGGGACCTAAATCCCTAGTATTTGGGAACATGGACCCTCAAGGTTAGGGTTCTTGGACTGGGGCCGCAGGTGTTGATTATCTGCTCTCCGCATTATGGGGACATACTACACCCTGAACCGCCTGAGTGGATGTGGAAGGCGTGAATCTCCAATTTGTATTTTGACGGATCAGGTAGGGGCTGAAACTTTTAAATGAAACGGATGCCGAGCTCGGGAGCAGTGGCACCACAAAGACTGTCAATTCCGTTTAGGACATGTCCAGACAGTCTGTAAGCGTCTGTAAGCTGATCCCCAAGCTCTGAAGGCTGCAAAGCATACACCAGACCATAAAATAGTTTCCACCCATATACAACTCTATAAAAACATTATAGGTCCTTATAGAAACCCTTCAAAATCAAGAACCCTTATCGGAACCCTGTTCTAATGACGGCCCCTAAACGCTAAAACCCTAAACCCTAAGATCAGATTGCGCGGCCTTGGGCACTGAAGCACGGAGGGCTCGCGCCTGCAGCGAAGCGGGGAGTGCTTGGGGTCGGGAGCAGAGTTCAGCGTTTAAGGATTTAGGGTGATTATAGGGCTTAGAGTTTAGGTTTGAGGCTTTACGGTTTAAAATGCAATTTACCCTAAACCCTAAACCCCTAAAGGCGGGGTGTTTAGTGTTTCGGGCTGAGGGTCCAGCATTTAGTGTGTAGGGGTTAGGGTTTGGTCTTGGGGGCTGAAGCTTCAGGATGCAGGGTTTAGGGTTTTAGGAATTCGGGTTTGGGGTTTAGGGTTTTAGGGTTTGGGGTTTAGGGATTTGGGTTTTGGGTTTAGGGTCTTGGGATTCCGGGTTGGTGCAGGCGGGCATCACAGAGAATTGGCCTTCAGCCCTAGGCGACTTCGAGCTGAGGGTTCCGGTTTAGGGACGTGATCTAACTGAAGGAAACACCTTTAAACACGAGCCCAGGAGCTTTATAGCAGTGAGCCCGAACCCGAACCCTAAACCCTAAACCCGTAACGCTATAAGAAAACCCTTTAAACAAGCCCTTAAAGGCACCCTCAGAGGAACCCTTTCAGGCAACTTTTCAACGAACCATCGAAGGAACCAGGTTGAGGTGTTCAGGGCGCTGCAAAGACTAGCCCTGAAGCTGACGAGGAAAGCTCAGTCATGACAGGTTTTAGGGTTTTAGGGTTTTAGGGGTTTAGGGGTTTTAGGGTTTTAGGGTTTTAGGGTTTCAGGGCTTTTACGTTTTAGGGTTTAGGGTGCACCAGCACCCCCCCATAATGGCCTTTAACAGAGCCCTTATGGTCCTTAATGGTGGGGTATTCAGGGCGTAGTAGAGTGTAGTGGGGTCTAGGCAGGGTTTGGAGCTTTCGGCTCGGAAGTCTGGGGTGTAGGATGAAATTACCGTTTTTAGGATGGCTTGGGTCTAGGATAATAACCCAGAGACTCCAATATCCCTTAATTAAGGAATATACCTTAAATTATGGTAGGATCCCTAATATGATTTAAGGAATTGAATATTCCTTAATTAAAGGATATAATTTCCATTGTAGTTCCTTTTTTTGGTTAACCAAAAACTATACTATGGGACCCTAACCATAAAACTGGTTAACCAAAAAAGGAACTACAATGGAGACTCTAGATAATGACGTAGGATAGCCTCCGGGCTTGAGCCTTCCTTGGCGGCTCGGGGGAATTAGGAAGACGTTACTATATGGGTGGTTGTCAAAATTAGGGTCCCTTTTTGGGTACCCTAAATATTGGGTGCCGTATTATAATAGGGACCCAAAAAGGGGACCATAATTTTGACAACCACCCATAAGTAGAGTCATAGAGCTACAAGCTGCAAGTACCTCCATTAGGATCCCACTTACACCACTCCTAGCTCCAGTTATTACCCTAGAGTCTACAGAGTCTACTGCTTGCTGCGGGATAAGAGGGATACTAACCAAGTACAGAGTGCTCCTTGCTTCATCTCGGTGTAATATGCAGATCTGAAAAGTAGTCATCACATCCACTTATCGTCCTCTCCAAATCTACCCGCAACGCCGTATTCCAACTATTCAGACCCTGACATTAAATCCCAAAGGGTCCAAGTAATAGTATAGTATATACTTTCGATTTGGGGTCCCATGTGTCTGGTATACTAAGTACCTACCAAGTTGTTACTTGGACCCTTTGGGAATGGCTCCCTTCGCGAGAGCCGATCCAAACGACGAGCCTGCTCCAGCCCCTTCTCAGATAAGCGCGAGTCGAAGTATTGCATGTCCTGGTTCAGGCTTTTTGGGATGTCTGGGGCTGGGTCTAGGGTTTAAGGTTTCGGGTATTTCAGGGTTTAGGGTCTGAGGGTTCAAGGTTCAGGGACTTTGGATTCTGGCTTTGAGGTTTGTTGGTGCAGGACCGGGAGTTTCCACCAAGACTTGTGGTGCTTGGTCCGGGAGCTCGTAGGCTGAGCCTATACTATACCCTTGCTTTCGATTGTTCTAGCTGTGAAGGAGGAGCTCCAAATACAATAGGAAGACAGGATACTACTATGTACTACTTGGGAACTAAGCCGTGTACGTTTCAGGCTTCAGAAGGCGTGGGTATCCATAACCGCACGTATAGCATAAGCAGAAGGACCTATCCAGGTTCCTACGGGAACTAAGCAAAGTAACCTTATGAGCTCTACCGCAAAGTGGTTTAAGCCTTGCGCGACCTTCTAGGAGTCCTTGGGATGTCCCGGAGTTATCCTAGAGGACCCTAGCCAGCCATACACCTCAAGAATCGAAAACATCCGTGTGGGTCACTACACGCCGAGCCTCACAAAATTAAAGCTGCCTAATCCCTTGACACTCCGAACACCCGAAACCCTCAACTGAGCGCTTAAGCATAAGCACCTCCCATGGAGGAGTTTCTGGAATCCGCTTACGAGGGCTTGTTTGGTGTCCCACTTTCCCCAAGCGCCTGTCGCACGGCCTTCTTGCGCGGATCGTCCTCGGCTATCCGGCGGTGTTTGATGCATTTGGTTCAGGGGTCAAGCTTCATCCACAGGGTCCTAAGTAAGTACCTCTGTAAATTCCTATAAGTACATATTAACATAAAGACAGTTTTATGTAGGAATGCAATATACACATAAATATACATATTAACATAAATATCAAAAAGCATAAAATGAATACACCGGTAAATTTTATAAGTGTAAATTTAAGCATAGAAATTGTAAGCATACATATAATAAATACAAAAAGACACCTGAGTGCAACTTAAACATATATATATATATGTATATATATATATATATGGGTTGTCGGCCGCATGGCTGGTGCATTCCTAAGTCAAAAGGCTGAACGCCGGGTTTAGGGTTCAGGGGGTCAGGCTTTAAGGGTTTAGGGTTTAGGATTTAGGGTTCAAGGATTTAGGGTTCAAGGATTTAGGGCTTGAGGATTTAGGGTTTAGGGTTTAGGGTTTAGGGTTTAAGGATTTAGGGTTTGAGGATTTAGGGTTTAAAGTTTGAAGGTCTGCGGCTTGGGGTAGATAGAGGAGCCTACGTAATTTGTAGGAACATCCCTCCATCGTTCCTACGTATACTTACACGCCAATGTCCACAAAAACACTCGTCCAAATATTAATTTCTCCGTAGTTTCGACAGTAGCTGCAAGCAATGGTTGGCTGGTTGATGCGAGCTTCGTCTTTCCAAGGCCGGACCGTCACCTAAACCGAAACAGCACCTCCAGCTGATGGTTCGGAAGGTGCACCTCGCATTTGGAACGCATGTGATGCCCACAGGCTATGTCGAGTTCGTTGATAACGATCTCTTCGACATCCCCGTCAGTGCTCGGCGGCGAACGACATGCCGGGCCACACCTCCTATCCATGCCCATGCACTTTGTGTACGATCGGGCCAGCAGCACGGAGCTGCAACGACGGCGGTCGGCGCTTGCTGGTCCGAGTCCTGTTCCAATCATTCATGCAACCTGCGGGCCAAAACCCTATAAACCTAAACCACCTTGTCAACAAAGTCACCCTTAATGCCAAACCCTCAAAACGACCCTGAGCCTTAAACCACCCTGCCCGAAATCCCACCTCCAGCCGCGAATCAAACGGCAGGTTGAAGCGGTTGCTATGCCAATCAGTTCTAGTTAGGGTATAGCCGCCACAACTACGAAACCGTCCACCACAAACACGCTAAGCCCTGTAAGAACTCTTAAACATGAAACATTATAAACACCCTGATGCTGAATCCTTACAGATCGTGCCTTATCGAAACCGAACTCCTTCTAGACGCGTTAGGGCCCAAGAGGCCTTTGCAAAGACGCGGCCTGCAGCGTTGACCAGAGCCTTCGCCGGTTTGCAAGTATCAGGGGTTTGCCGTGTTAGTGTTTAGGTACAGGCCCAACTAATTACCATCATGGTTTAGGGTTTAGGGTTTAAGCTTCTCGTTTTTATAGTGTTTAGGTTACTAACCCAACTGCCAAGGTGTCAGTGCTTTACAAAAGCTTGAGGTGTTTTTTGATTATCCATGACGAAACTATCAAGTGAATGTCACCCTCAAATATCCCCGATTCATGAACCCCTTAAGCTTAGCTTCCTGGCTTGCAGTCGGATTTAAAGCTGGAAGATCATACCTCAACAGTACTACGTACAAGGACGATAATTACGTATGTTCAACCTCCAAGAACCTCTAAGTACAGTGTCGGATCCTTCGCCGCAGATCCAACCTCAACCCCTTAACTCGACGGTCCAAAACCTTATGCGAACCTGAAGGTTCTACATAGTTAGGCCCAGTATCTAGCATGAACCATGAGGACCTGCATTAGTAGGGCCCTCATCGGTTTCATTCATGCTTGGATAGGACCCTGATACACGAATAAACTAAAACGAGAAATTCGATAGACACACATATATAGATATTTACTTATATATATATATATATGCAGCATAATCTACAGCAAAGTGTGTATGTATGTATTTACATATATATATATATACACACATTTGTATACACATATATATATATATGTATATATTCTAGCTTTTTATACTTTAATATATAAAGATAAAAGTATATATTTGCACAAGTATACACACACGACAGCTTTTTATGCTGTGTGAAAACCTGAAACATAAAGACGCGGAGCCCTAAACTGGACATTGAAATTAGAAGCGAGCTTTGGAAGCTATGTTAATCCAACCATAACAAGGAGCCAAAGGGGATACTACGGGTAATCATTACGGCTTCCATATATTACGGGCAGGCTTCGACCTCGCCTGCCCAAGGCATTGAGAAAGGGCTAACAATACTCGCAACCGAGTGCAAATTTGTTTTGGTGAAAATGCACGGAAGACATCCGGCAAATCTCTCGGTATGAAACAATGGTGAGCTCGATGATGCCGTAAACGAACGAGGAACGGACACATAGACGTATATCTATCTACCTACCGATCGATCTATCCATCTATAGTCGATACCGATATCTGTACATACCCCTTTCATGTGTCTATGCAAACTATTTGCGATCCCCCTGAAAGGCCCCTAAACCCTAAGCCTTGAGCCCCAAAAAGCCCTAAAACTAAATCCCAAACCCTAACCCCCAAACCCCTCAGCCCTAAACCCCTAAACCATGCGCACCATGCGCCCTGAACCCCCAAACCCCTAAACCCAAAGCCTCGGAACCCTAAGCCCTAACCTTACACCCTATAAGCCCTACCCCTAAACCCTAAACCCAAAAACCCGAATACCCCCACCTCTCCGTGGCGGATGAAGTACACCCACTTCCGGCCTCGGAGTCGCTGGCGGCGCAGAGCTTGATAATTACCAATACTGGTTTGGGGGTTCCTTATTATATTTATAGTGTAATGGGCCCCAAAGCCCTATTCTAACTATTAAGGGTCGCTGGCGGCGCAGAAAGGTGCAGGATTTCGCGGATTGGGGGCTCTTACCTCTACAGGCTTAGGGTTTAGGGGTTTAAGGGTTTAAGGGTTTAGGGTTTAAGGGTTTAGGGTTTAGGGTTTAAGGGTTTAGGGGTTTAGGGTTTAGGGTTTAGGGTTTAGGGGTTTAGGGTTTAGGGTTTAGGGGTTTAGGGTTTAGGGTCTACAGGCGTGCAAGGTTGTTCAGGTATGGGGCTTTCACGCTTTAGTGCTGAGGGTTTAGCGTTGAGGTTTTAACAGGTTTAAGGCTTTCAAGAATTAGAGCTTAGGGCTTTTAGGGTTAGGGTTGTGGATTAGGGCTTTAATGCTGTTTAGGCCTTTTTCTTAACCGCAGGTCTCGAGAAACACCAGATTGGCTAGGCTGGTACCTTCGGTACTTAGCTGGACTCATCCGAAACGGCCCCCATCATCTCCCTCGCCCGGATTCCTTCCGTCTCGTGGGCGGCTTCCGTCATCGACACCAACATCTCACCGACTGGGTTCGCTTTAGTTTAAGCTACCACAATACGCACCGATAGTCAGCAATATAACTTCTTGATTATGGTAACTTAAATTAAACCTCTTAACAAGAACCCAGCGATCGGAACATTCTTATCATCTCCATGGCTTTAAATCGGCCTCTACTTCCCGGGGCCATCTTCGGCAGCATCGGGCTTGCCAATGAGATCTGACAATACGGTGCTCATGATCACATGCGAGTGAATGTGAGGGAGCCACCTGCCTGACATGGGCCATGGGTGCGAATGGGTGCGAATTGGCCTGCGTGGCACGAAATGCAATCTTACACTTCACTGAGAAGGCAGCTCCAAGGGAGCCACCTACTGCACGGCAGGACACAAAGCACTCCGGCGCGTTAACCGCTGTGCGTATACGACGTGTTTTCGTTCTGAGCGAGGCTTCCAGCGTCCAGAGACTGGGGTAGCCAATGCTCCGAACTACGGAGGCGGGACCTGAGGTGCCATTGTGCCTCGCTATACGTCCACACACGTTGGCGCCGAGCGTAAGTAATTAAAAGCCCTTATTTTGGCGAGTAGATCCTCAGCAACTGCTTTAAACCATAAATCCTAAACCCTAAACCCTGAATAGCAGGACTTCCTTCGGAAAGGCAGCCAAGTGTTTACGGGTTTAGAGCTTTGGGTTGAGGATGAGGCAGGATTTAGGGTTTAGGGTTCAGAGTCGAGGGTCCGTAGGGTTTTAGGGCTTGGAGATTGGGATTTAAGAACAAGGCCACTCATTGACACACTGGGAAAACTGTATATTTTGGTTCACTGGGAAAACTGTATATTTTGGTTGGATATGTCATAAGAGGAACCCAGAAATGAGAAAGTAAAGACAACCATACCACTCAGCATCCCAAAGAACTTCCAGGGATTTTCAAGGTCTTGTTCGTGGGTCCTAGTCAGTGCACTTAAACCAGAAGGTCCGGCAGGTGCCGTGGCGCCTTTGCCTGTCCTGTGCGTCTTGCGAAAGGGTCCTACATACCTACATGGTAGAGTACGGTTTCCATAGTACGAATTACTATGGTTTGCGTAAGTATCCCTGTTATAGGTGCAATATAGGTACTTAGGGTGCTTTTGGTTAATGTAGGTACGGTGGGGCGAGTGCACGTCTGTATCCAAGGACTGTTATTGCATGTGCATCCCTATCAGGAATAGATAGGGCTCTATCCCCAAGCAGCCCTAAGCCCTAAAACCCTAAACCCTTAAACCCTCAAGCTAAAGCCCACAAGAATTCGAAGTCCTTGAAGAAGCTAAGGTACCTTCACTGGTCGACCTCTTCTGTTTTAGGGGGCCCCTGGCCCCGACGCTGACGCGCAACAACTTCAGGTTTTGGGGTCCAGTGTTTGGGGGTTGAGATTTTTCGGCTGCGGCTTTAGGGTTTATCGGTTTGGGATTAGGAGTTTAGGGTTTTGGCAGGTTTCGGGACTTTTGGCTGGGATGTGGACGGCGTCCAGGTCGAGTAGCTTCAAATCCGGCCGCCAGTGTTGGTCCTGCCGGAAAAGATCTCGGGCGTCGTAATGGGTTTGTGAGTTTAGGGTTAAAGTAGCCGCTAGCCCGTTTATAGGTACTATGGCCAACCCATATACTGTACGAGGACATGGACGTTTCCAGTAATGCAGACTCCTGGTTACTTCGCCAAGGCATTAGTAGGGATCACAGCAGGAAGAAGAAAAGAAGCATTTCAGAAAGGATAGGTATTCGTAATGGACGAACTTAAGTTCAAGGTTTGAGGTTTTGAGCCGAGGCACCCAGGCCTATCTTCAGCTTCAGATTTGCGGTTTGGGGTTTAGGGGTTTAGGGGTTTAGGGTTTAGGGTTTAGGGGCTTAGGGTTTAGGGGTTTAGGGGTTTAGGGGTTTAGGGGTTTAGGGGTTTAGGGTTTTAGGGTTTAGGGGTTTAGGGTTTGGGGGTTTAGGGTTCAGCTGCTTCTTCAGGTAAAACAGTATGTCTTGCTGGAGTCTGCTGGGGCAGTATTAGGTGTGGACGTCAAGATGCTGGACTCGAGCACGAGACTGCAAGAAGTTCCCCCCCGGCCTGTTCAACTCCGATACGTTACACCCTACTTGGAGGATCCTGGGACTTAGCACGTAAGGCTATACAGTGAACCCCAGAAAGTTGGAACACGGATTTAGGAGGATTAGTGCTGGGATCCCTTATACTTTACTTGAAGGGCAGGAGGCTAATGATGTTCCAACTTTCTGGCGTCTACTGTAAGAAATTGCAGTAATTGGAGTTATACGCAATTACAACTATAGTTGCAGCTTCTTTACAAAGCCCGGGCCTGGTAATAGTTAGTAACAAGGCCCATGATCCTCCAAGTAAACCCTGAAGCTCTCACCCCAGACCATGAACCCTAAACTATGCAGCCTTCTAGTTGCCCAAAAACAGCCTGAACATTCATTCGTTGTTCTATGCTGGCACAGTCCTGCAATAGCAAAACATATCTTTTATGCAACAATCACTAGCTATCCCTGAGCCCCCCAACCCCGAAGCCCAGATGCAAACTTCAAATCCTCAGCACCCCAGATCTGCTTACAAGGTATGTTAGGCTTTTAAAAACGTGGAACCGTGAGCCAATATGAATCTTCAGTCCTGCAGACCTGGACAAAACAGCCTCTTGCTGACCTCGCCGGCTCTTCCGTTGCGGCCTCGGCGACACATAGACTGAGGGATTGAACCTCCGAAAACCTGCCGCCATACCGAGAATCCTTCGGCCTAAAGGCCTTAATGTAGGGGCCAATTGGGTTTTTGGGGGAACATTTTTGTGTAAGTAGAACCCCCCAAACAGGGTAGGTAATTCTTTTGGCCCCTATATTGATGCCCGAAAACCTCCTTAAACCCTGAACATGGCAAGACAGGGCCTCAAGGCCTTTTGGGGGTTCACAAAGAAGGGCGTAATGTAGGAGCCTTGGTTTTGGGGTACCTCACACTTTACCAATCCCTAAGAGCAGAAAAATCTTCTGTGGTAATGCAGGGCAAGGTAAGGGCAACAGCAGTTGGAATAGGGTTTTGGGGCATAGTCGGTCCAAAGTAGCATGATCATGTAGGGACTGTAAGGGAGCGCTGTCTGAAATGTTGAAGCCCCAATACCTGGTCCCCCAGATCCTTACCAGAACCCTTTTATAACCCTAGTTACGAAGTCCAATGATCCAACAAGCAGACCCAGAACCCTAAACTAAACCGTTTTTGTACCCCTATAGATCCCTTAAGGGGACCCTTACCACCCTTACTTCCTAAGTCTCATGATCCTCGAAGTAGCAAGATAGGGTTCTGCGAAGGTAGTATATCCAGTTACTCAGAACCTGGGTTGTATTCTTCTCAACCTCAACCCTAAACCCGAAATCCTAACCCAGAGCCCTAAACCCTAAACCCCAAAAGCCCCTCAACTAAACACATAACCTCAACCCCAGGACTTGTAAGGACGTGGCGATCGCCAGAGCGCCTCCAGTCAAGATTCAGTTGGATTTAGCTAGGGCTTTAGGTTTAAGGATTTAGGATGTAGGCTTTTAGGGTAACTCGCTTGTTTAGGGCTTGAGGGTCCTAGAAGGTTTAAGGGACTTCGGTTTAGGAGCCGGAAGTACAAGGTGTAAAAGTGCCCCACGAGCTTTGACTGTCCCCAACACGCAAGAACACCAAAATAAGACCTAAACCCGAAATCTAACACAAAACCCCTAAACCCGAGACTCTCTGTAAGCCCTCGGAACGGACAAGGCCCGCGCTGCTAGGAGCGTGATGGAGGTGCCCAGCCAGTTTCCTGGATACCAAAAACAAATCTCAGGGTTCGGGGTGCCAGGGCTCAAGAGTTTTAGGGTTTAGGGTTTAGTGTGCAGGGTTTAGGGGTTTAGGGCTTTAGGGTTTAGGGTTCAGGGGCTCAGGGTTCAGGGTTTAGGGTTTAGGGTTTTAGGGTTTAGGGTTTAGGGCTTCATGATTTGAGTAGGGCTTTCCTGAATTCTGAGCCCTGAAGTACCAACCTTTCAAGGGCTCCTTATTGTGATTTCCTCAAATTCCCTATATTGGTCCTGAAACAGATAAGTTCTTCAGGGTCCAGGTGAGGGCGTATGGCATTCGAGCCTCAGAGCGTAGGGCATCAGGGTTTTGGCCTTTCATGTAGGTTTAGAGTTCGGGTTCAGGATGCCCATGGTTCAGTTCATACGCCAGCGTCGAAACAATCAACCAGTAACAAGGGTAATGTAGACGCCTCATAAACAAATCTATTCTCTTTAAGGGCCTTAATACTACTTAGAAGGCTACACCCTAGATCCTATTGCAATCCTTGTAGTTCAGGGTCTACAACTCTACATCACTAATATAGAGGCCTGAATAATACTATAGTTATAGTAAGGAACTCCCAAAATAGTATTGATTATTGAGGCCCCTATAGTACTTGGAAACGAAAGGTTCCCGAGCTCGGGCTCAGGGTCGAGAGGATAATGTAAGGGCCTTGATACTTAGAATAGGGTTTCAAGGGTTCTCAGGGGGATCCTGGGCAGGTTCTACAAGGGTTGTATAGGCTTCTTTTACAAGGGCTTCATAGGATTTTTGGGCAGATTATAACAGCATACTTACACTAGGGGCAATATGGGGGATTATAGAAAAGGAATTCGGAGTATGCTATACAAATGGCAGGGAGCCTTAGGGAACAGTCCTTCATCGGGCAAGCTGGCATGGGGCATGTGCCGAAAGCGGATATCATATGTTACGTCGCACCCCCTTCACAGATCAAACTGTGAGCAAGGACTGCTGATCAAGGTACTGGGCATCATCAAGTGAAGCGACCGCTGACACGCGTGAAAGATTGGTGCTACTTGGAACGTTTTTGCTTTCTCTCTCTCCATCAAATCTTGTCAGCCCGTGCAAGTGATCGGTGCAATAAGAGCAAACACGCTCCGGTCGCGTTGCGTTCATCACTCTCCCGTGCACGAAGACTGACATCGTTAACTAGCCTTTGTGTAACATGATATAACCGTGTAACATGATATAACCCCCACTTTATTGGGCAAGTGCATGCAAGCGTGTTCACACGCACAGAGCTGTGTGCTTTCAGGCTTCCTAGCCTGAATCCGCCGTGTGTAGATTTTGCTGGTGGTACTTTGATGTAAAGTTTAGGGCTGCTGCAGATTATAGTAGAAGCCAGAAAGTTGGAACATCATTCTCCTCATGCCCTTAAGGTGGAGTATAGGGGATCCTAGCACAAATCCTCCTAAACCCATGTTCCAACTTTCTGGCTTCTACTGTAGACCGTGGTCTTAAAGAGCCGCAGGGAGACCTGGGTAGCAGGATTGAAGTTCAAGGAGAACGTTTGCCTGTAATTCCACAACCACACACCCTAAACTACATAAACGATTCGGCTTTAGGGTTAATAAGTAAACCCTGTATCGTAGCCCTGATAGAACCCTTAGTATAGTCCCTTTGAAGGCAGCCTCCCAGCAATCTGCATACAACCCTAAACCCTAAACCCTACACCCTTGTCCGAGGAGCCCCTCGAAACCCCGAGAAGACCCCCATAAGGGAGTTTCCGAAAATAGGGGGTACCATATGTTGGGGTCCTTCTTATAAGGATCCTACTATTTTAAGGTACTATGTTAGGGCCCCCTATTTTCGGAAACTCCCATAAGACATAAGAAAAAAACTAAGGCCTCAACAGCCTAAAGCACCAGAAACTATACCCTCGAAAGGAACCCCCTTCAAGGAACCCTGAAACGGCCTAAACCCAAAGGAAGCCCAAAAGCCTGTAAAGAAGACCTAAGCCCTATAAACTCAACCCTACAATCCTTTAAAGAAGCCGTAGAACCCCTTTAAAAACAAACCCTAAAAAGCCTTTAATAGAAACCGTCGAACCCCTTTTACACCCAAACCCTAAACCCTAAACCCTAAACCCCTAAACCCTAAACCCTAACTACCCGAAAACCCCAGCCTCTGGAGCCGCTGTGCCGGGTGGTCTGGAGCTTGCGATGAGGCGGGGAAGCCTTGCAGCTCCCCGTCTTATTTAGGGTTTAGGGTTTAGGGTTTAGGGGTTTAGGGGTTTAGGGTTTAGGGGTTTAGGGGTTTAGGGTTTAGGGGTTTAGGGTCTCATTTGTGGGTCACGAACCTTAAGGAAATGAACCCCAGAAGGGTTTAAGGTCCATATACCATATTAGATGGACAAAATCCTGCATGACCCTAAGGACGCTAAACTATGGGAATTATGGTATATTCCTTACAATGGGTAATGCAGGATTTTGTCCATCAGCAGTATGGGTTCATAGTCAGTGCATCCCGACAGAAAAGCTTCCCTTAAAGCGGTCGCTGTGGGTTCTGCAAAGAGGGGTTTAGTGTTTAGGCAGGGTCTACTTCAAGGGGCAGGGGACTTAGTAAGTTGGTGATAAGTAGGGTTATAATTGGGGTAACTCCATTTAGGGCACTTCTAACTCTACTTATAACCTACTTACTAAGTCCCCTGCCCCTCCAAGTAGACCCTAAACCCTAAACCCCATAGATCCCTTTAAGGAACCCCACAGATCCCTTTGAAGAGTCCTTCAAGTAGGGTTTTCAGGGTTCAGGTTTCTATACGGGTCCCGCTGAATCTTAGGTCAAAAGGGCTCCCAGGGTCTGCTGCTTCAGGGTTTTAGGACCGAGGGTTTCGGGTTAGGGTCGATGGGCCTATGAGGGTTTAGGGTTTAGGGTTTAGAGCTTAGGGTTTAGGGTCGATGGGCTTATGAGCTTTTTACGTAGTAAGTACCAAGGGCTTCAGTGTTAGGATCAGCTCTCTCGTAAGTAGGTTATCAAAGAGCTGCCAGCGCCCTACACGGGTTATATGTCTTAATCTCGGACGAACCGTAGGTTATCAAAGAGCTGCAAGCACCCTACACGGGTTATATGTCTTAATCTCGGCCGAACCCTGCCCAAACTCTCCTCCTAAGACCTCCCAAGGCGAAAGTCTCAACCCTGAACCCGAAAGCCCAGTCATAGGAACTCCGCAAACAGCAGGCCCGAAACCTAGGCCGTCTTCAAAAGCCTGTAACTCTCTTCTTCAATAACCGGGGCCAAAAAAGTTTAAACTTTCTAAGATAGACCAAAGAAATAAGGCCAAAAAGTTTAAAGTTCCCCCAATGGCTATCTAAGGTAAAGTCCCAGGTTAGATGTCATGGCCTGGGCCGGCGACCAGCGGGTAACTGTTTGCAGCGACGCAATCGGCGCAGGAAGCATACTTGCTAGCATTCCCAAGTAGCGGAGTGGTTGATGATAACCCATCGTAAGTTCAAACCAGCCATACCAGTATGGTTTAGCCGGCTTGTTCAAACCATCTCAAAAGACCAAAACAAGTCCGTATACGGGTCTGGCTGCAAAGAAGTCACGGCTTATCTGCATGCTGCTGCTTGAAGTTGCACGGATGGAAGTAGGTACTCATTGGGTTCCGAGCTGAAGGTGGGAGAGCTTGATCTTCTTCTGATTTTGGTGTTGAAGGTGTTGGCATTGCGGCTTTTGGCCCACAGCCTCTAGCTGTGCTGCTTATGCTTGAAAGCTTAGCCCGAAGGCGAGCCGGCTATGAGGCTTGAGCCTGCCAAACTGCCTGCACTGAACAGGAATATGTCCTCCTAAGTACCTATACAAGGGATACTTACCCAAACCAACATGGCAATTCCTACTATAAAAACCCTGCTTGCTACTATGCAGGTACTTGGGACCCTCTGGGTTCTAGCATCGGGCGACTTAGTCAGTACATAAAAGGTTAAAAGGTGGAATGATACCGGGAAAGAGCCCAGTTCAGGCACTTAGAACCTCAGTTCAGCCTTGAGGGGAGGTTCAGGGTTCGGACACAGGCCTAAGTAACTAGAGTAGATTTATTGGGGATGGGTTATACTGCAACTGCTTCATCGATCGGGGAAATGGACGTAAAGCAGAAGTAATATAAACACCGATTAGCACCCCCCCCCCCCCCNCCCCCCCCCCCCCGCCCCCCCCGGTTTTGGAAAGCCCTGTTTTTATGTTCCTGCATATAATCCTCATCCCCTGAAACCCTTGTTTTCTGGCTGGCTCCCTAAATCCTAGATCATCCGCTGAACTTCGCAGTGGTGGTATATATCTGGACCCAAACCCACAGCGGTAAACCCATTCCGAGCAACTTTTCTTGTCTCAAAGCTTGAGGTTAGCCATTGGGCTTATACTGGGGTCCGAAAAATCACTACTATAGGGGCCTGAATAATTAGAATTGGGTTTTGGGGCCCATTATACTGTAATTATCATAAGAAACCCCCAATACAGTGTAGGTAATTATTAAGGCCCCTACATTAGGTGTAGGCTGTCAGGTTTAGGCCAGCCCCTAAACAAGGGTAAAGGTTATCCAGTCGACGCGAAGCTGATGCGGCAGACCCTCTAGGCCCATTTACCAAACCCGTTTAGGGTTTAGGGTTTAAAGAAGGTTACGGGGAGTTGTCAGCCCCTTGAACCTCACAACTCCAAACTCTAAACTCTAAACTCCTGAAATCAGTATAGACGGCTCGTCAGCCCTTTGAAGACTCAGCCTTGACAAAACAAACAATATAACCACGCTGTAGCACCCTTGAAGAATTGGGTCCCTGAGCGGGATGGTTCAGGGGGGGTTGGGAAAAAGGCATCCTTGCGGAACCTTGGGAAGCTTCGGGAGTACGAGGGAGATTTCTAGACGTCAGGTCGTACTAGGATTTGGGGGTTCAGGGTTTAAGGGAGATTTCTACTGATTAGGTCATGTATCCCCTTGAACCCCTTCCCTCAACGATCCCATGCGTGAATACTTGAACCTCAGCTACCCGAAGCCCTAAACCTTAAGTACCGTTAAGCCCTAAACCCAAAACCCTTCCCGTCTTGCGCACATGCTTGTTCACTCGAGATATGTCGAAACCGCCGCAGATGCACAAGTCCGTGGCTAACGACTGGAACTCTTGCGAGACCCAGCGCCGGGCTTTCCGAAATCCTGTAAGCCCTATGAGTTTAGACTAATGATACCCTAAGCGTCCACGTGCCCAAATAGTATATACTTCGCCCTAAAATACCTATATAGTCTATATTAATGTAGGGACTACTTTAAGGCCAGATTACATACTATCCGGGTAAGGGATAGACAAGGATGGCGGAGCTTCAGGGTCAACTGCAGTCGATCCTACGGACGGTGAAGCTGGTTGCTATAGCATAGGCGGTGAGGTGTTGGGGTTGCACTGATGTTGCGCTTAACCTTGGGTTTAGCAGGTCACTTTCAAACAAACCCTAAACCCTAAACTTTCAAACAAGGATTGAGTGGGCCTCAAGGCCTTCAACCCTTAACCATCAAATATCCCTATAGTAGAAGCCAGAAAGTTGGAACATGGCTTTAGGAGGATTAGTGCTAGGATCCCTTATGCTTTACCTGAGGGGCATGCGGATAATGATGTTCCAACTTTCTGGCTTTGACTATAAACTCGTCTGAGATGATGGAAGTTCAGGCCTCGAGCCTTCAGCCGTTGACTCTAAATCATCAAATACCCCTAAATGGGAGTTTCCGAAAGTAGGGGACCTTAATGTAGTACCCTAAATAGTAGGATCCTTATTATAAGGACCCCCAATAGGGTACCCAAGTTTCGGAAACCCCCCAACATGACGGAAGTTCACGGCGCACTGGGTGTCTCGCACGCTAGCCCGCTTGCACTGTCAATCGTCAGCCTTTACCCTCCACCCGGGCTCAGGGCTCAGGCTTAGAACAAAATCCGGGCTTTTAAGTAACCAGGGAGCAAAAAGTATAAACTTGTATTTCATAAGGGTTCCTTTAAGAAAAAGAGTATTAAAGTATGGTACTCCAAAGCCCAGAAATCTAGGCCATCTATAGGGGCCTTGACAATTTAAAAGGGCTTTCGGAGTATACTACAGGTAAACACGATAAAGAAGCCTAAGGAATAACAGCATTACCTGTAGCCGCAAACCGCAGCAAAAAAGTAGGTTATGACCCTTTGTATGATGGGGTATAGACCCCAAAACAGCAGGCTTGGATCTCCAGGTAGACCCTAAACACCAAACCCTGAAGCCCAAAGATCCCATTTAGGCAATTGTGGGTTTAGGGCTTAGGGTTTTTTTGCATGTTGGAGCTCTTGGCTGACGAACACTACTGCGCCTTGCAATGTTGCTTGCGCTCTCACAAACATTTCAGTGGACGTTGAACCCTTCCGCTGTTCCTCTAACTTCCTCTAACAGTCTAAGTCTATAAGGACTTCTGTCAAAGCATCACGAGCTAGGTAGGGAGGTGATTTAAGGTTCAGGTACTGTTTCCACCCCAAAACCAAAACCTAACCCCAAAAGTTTCATATACTGGACATAAGCTCTCAAAACCAAAGATCTACTGTTTCTGCCCTACAGCCAAAATCGAGTTGAAGGCCCCGTGTCCCGTCACCTGGCAGCAGCTTCCTGGAAAGGTTTAAGGGTTTAGGGCTCAGGGTCTTGGGGTGTAATAATGAAGCGCCTTAATAATTAGAAGAAGCTTTTTTGTTTGGGGGGGGGGGGGTTGGGGTATATCGTGGTAGAGTTATACAGGGACTATAAGGGGCGTTATTTCTAACTATTGCGAACCCCTTTTTAAGGGCGTTCAGGGTTTAGGGTTGTTGTCGGCGTTTAGGCTTCCATGGATGCTTGGGGCTTCTTATGATGTAAGATATGTTCTTTGATTGAAGGGAAGTCGGCTGTCTGGGTATTTTCTCAAAGGCGGTGTTGTCTGGGGGGTTAGGGGGTTTTTAAACCATCAGGCGAGGTCGTGCTTCTTTCAGAAATCCTCAAATTTGCAGACTCGTTCTGAAACGCACGTCCCTGCAACCCACAAACACGAACAACAAACATTGCAGAAAGCTACGTGCAGGTCAGAGGATCTCTAGAGGAAGGACCTACTATGTCGGGTAGTATCTAGGGTCTGTGTTAATATGGATTCATCACTCTCGGTTCTCCAATCAAACTCCCAAATCTTGGGTCTCGAAGCACAAACCCTGAACCCCAACCCTAGAGGTGTGTGTCTGCTTGTGGCAGTTTCCAGCTCTGGAGCTTGCTTTAAAGCTTCGGATGACTTAGGGTTTACAACGTTTAGGGGTAGGACTGATTCTGTGAAATCAAAGGCATTCGCAGATGGTTGCTACTTAAGGGTTGTCTGTGTTCAAAAACTTTCTTCAGGTTTGACGGCGCTTAAAGCCCTAAACCTTAGCCCTAACATCCCACACCCTAAAACCGACCATGAGCTCTAAACCGTTAACTCCAATATAGCAGCCCCGTCTTGAAACCACAACTCCCGCATGCCTCCGCCCCAAGACCTCACGCGAAACCTTGAACCCAAAGGCCTAGACCCTGAATACAAGGGGCCTTCATGAACAATAGGGTTTTGAGCATTTTAGTTACAGTATACTTGCTACATTAAGACGTTTTTGGGCCGTAGGACATGTATCCAGGCACATACAACAAACCCTTCGTTCTCAAGCCGTCACCACCTCCAGCAGCTTGGGTTCGTCTGAGGTTGCCGCGAATAGCTCTTCCAGCTCTTGCGCCGTCGCAGCCTCAGGATTCTCAAGGGTTTGGGGCTCACAGGTTTGTTGGGAATAGTGTGGGGTTTCATGGTTCCAAGTCTTGTAAATTGAAACGGGCTTCGTATCTTGTCTCGTGGCCCTGACCGTTTGGCCCTCAATTGGTGATACATGTCACATACAAGCGTCCCTTCAGTCCATCACGGCCAGCCAGGAGTGTTGTCTCGAAAGAGCCATGTCTGCTTAAAGAGGGGCCAGAGCAAACTTAAAACCCTAAACCCCAAAACCCTGCAGGCCAAACAAGCCAACCCCCCACCCCCGCGCCAAACCCACCAAAACCCCAACCTCAAACCACTCAAAACCCCAAACCCCCAAAAAACTAAAACACCAAAACACTAAAACCCAAACTTAAAGTCCCAAAACCGAAAAAGCACCCAAATCCTTGCAATACCCTTATGGCCCTGTTAAAGGGACCCTTAAAGGACCCAACAACCCCTCAAAACCCAAAAACCCAAAGCCAAACAGATCTGGCCTAAACCGTAAACCCTATAACGCCAAACCCCCCAAAATCCAAACCCCCAAACCCTCAAGCCCACAACCAAAAGATCTGGCCTAAACCCCAAAACCCTAAACCCCTCAAAACTCAAACCGCCAAACCGCTTAAAACCCCAAAACGCAAAACTCCAAAGATCTGGGATAAACCCCTCAAAACCCCAAAACCCGCCAAAGCCCAAAACCCCAAAGGTCTGGGATACCGTGCCCAGGCCGGCGATGGACCGCGGCAGTAGCCCGGGAAGAAGCCGGGCTGGAAGCCCGGCCTCGGAGTGGTGGCGCTTTCTTATTGTTTAACGCTTGGGCTTTAAAATTTAGGGTTTAGGGTTTAGGGGTTTAGGGGTTAGGGTTTAGGGGTTTAGGGTTTAGGGGTTTAGGGTTTAGGGTTTGGGGTTTAGGGGCTTGGGGGTTAGGGTTTAGGGGTTTAGGGGTTTAGGGTTTATTGTTTACCTGGATCACAAAGAACCTACCTTTTTAGGGCTCCCTAGTATAGATTTCTTTGTATAAGTCCTAAAAAAGTGGGTTATTTGGGGTCAAGGTAAGGCTTGGGGTTTAAGGTTTAGGGTTGGGATTTTCTTGAAAGGGTTTGGGGTTGAGGGTTTAATTAGGGCTTTGGGTTTAGGTTTGGGGTTTAGGGTTTAGGTTTGGGGTTCGCATTTTTCAACTTAGGTTTCGGGGTTGAGGGTTTGGGGTTCTGGGCGGTTCTGGTGTATCTTGGAGTTTGCTTGCTTCGGGTTGAAGGCTGCAGGAATTTTGGGTTTACGGTTCACGGCTTTTCGGGGTTATGGGTTTAGGATTCGCATTTAGGGTGCAAGGTTGTTTGATCTAGAAGGGCTCTATGACGGCTCTTGATAACTTAAGGGTTCTGTAAGAGTCCGAACAAAAGGTGAAACTCGGGTTTATCAGGGTCTTTGGAAGTGGTCTCTGGAGCTCTGTTGGTCGATCTACCGGGGATCCAACAAAGATTGCGGGTTAAGGGTCGTGGGCCATTTCTGTGCGATCGATGAAGGTTATATAAATGTTCTTCTGTCAATGCCCTATACCGGCTTGGTTTTAAGGCCTTTTTAGGGTTTAGGGCCCTAGGCTCTTGAACCCTTACTTCATAACGCTAAGACACCAACATTCACGTCATGAGGCCGTCTGCTTAATATCCGGGCCTGACTACTTCGAACAGGGCTTTAGGGTTTATGGAATAGGCTTGGGGATGTGTGACAGATAGGGACTACCAAACTGTATTAACAATCATTCCTAGGCTCCGCAGCATCCCCGTTTCATAAGCAGTGTGCCTTTTTCCTGTTTGATAGAGGAACCTCACAGTTAAGCAGACAAGAGAGTACTACTACAGAGGGAACTAGACAATTCCGACCCCTATCGGAATGACCTACGAAAGGCCCAGTCCAGAATACTGACCTTTGGTATTTCCTGCCAGTATGTCCTAGATCTGGAAGAGACCCCAAGAACCAGACAAAGCCCAATGAATCGGCGGGCCTTCATAAATAGACCAAGATTTTGTGGCACAATATGATACCCATGACTACAGGGGGGGGGACCATAAAAGGCATATTTTGCCCGTCGTTCAGGCCTGTATTCCTCAAGCAAGTTGGATTGCAATGTATTAGGCCTGGAATGATGCTGAGTTGGGGAAAACTCTGGCAAATGACTGGAATTTCGCGCGGCTTTTGCTTCGCACACGCCCATACGGCTGGGATGGCCAACCACCATCTACTCAACGCGATGCTCCATGAAGCCTGAGTGGCATGTCCTTGAGCATAATGCATCTCCTAACACCTCAAGGCGAAACCCCGTCATACAAGTGCCATTAATGCACTGGTTTACATAAAATACATACATAAATATATATGTATATATACACACACATAAATATAAATATGAATATACATATACATATATACATATTTATTTACATATTTATTTACGAATATGTATCACATGATACCATTTTGCCGTAGCAGATTGCAAGAACCTCCAAGAATGGAAATATTCCGAAATCATGCAGTGCGGGTACATGCCTCCTTTTTCGTGTGGGCGATTTCACCCCGATCTACAACCTCTCAGAATAATTTGACCTTACCTTTTGGCGGTTTGACTATAAGGCCTGTGGGTGAACTATATTGCCGCTGCAAGATGAAAAGTTATTTGCTCGACTGCCAACTTCAGTACACACCTAAACTCCTAGACCCTAAACCTTGAACACGAAACCCTTTAGACCCTGAACCCTAAGCCCTGAACCTTAAACTCTAAACCCCATACCCTCAACTCCTGGACTGTCTTTATGTATATATATATACATACATATTATACATATATATATATATAACACATAGTATATATAGTATATACATATATATATATATATAGATAGTATGCCAAAGCTCTGAACCCTGAAGGAAGCTTGTGAGCTTAAGTCCTGCGATGTACAGCAAGAACAGAAATAGAGGGGCCTTAATATTTAGAATAGGGTTTGGGGGTATAGTATACTATAATCATAATATAGACCCCCCCCCAAAAAAACACTATTCACATTATTAAGGCCCTTACATTACTTTCCATGCGTTTACCCACATGCTCCATTGTAGTTCCTTTTGGGGTCCCAAAAGGAACTACTATGGAGCCTCTAGGTACTGCCGACAGGAACTCAAAATAAGGCTTTGGGATTCAGGGTTTCAGCTGGAAGTTGAACTTGTTGCAACCAGGCTGTAAGGCATTTTGCAGTATAGCAGGAATCAACGGAACAAAATGCCAGCATACTGCTTGGGGGGGAGGCTTCTGTTCAAGCGGGTTGCTCTGGGCCTCTGAGTGGGTGGAGAGGTTCAAGGCGCAGCTTCGGCGTCACGGTTTTAGCTCACCCCTCTATGGCCGATTGGCGCTAAACATGCATGACATTGCATCACCTCTAAAACCGTACTCAATAGACTTTTTAATTGCCCTGACCCGACCCTGAATCCTGAACCCTGAGTCCTGGATCCCAAAACCCCAGCCCTGAAACCTGAAACCCTAAATGCCTAATGTAGGACCACCTGACTAAGAAACCCTGGGTCTTTGTTAGGGTTCTTAATATGGAACCTACCATTTTGGGCTCATTGAGCCAGGGTTCTTGATCAGGTTCTTACATTAAACCCTAAGCCCTAAACCCTAAACCCTCTTACATTATAGCGCCTTTCCGATTCCGAAGACCAAACACCAATCTCTCAAAGGACAACGAGCAGGATTATCCTCGAAGTTCTACAAGGCTTCCTAGGGTTTGCAGGGTCGTTCACTCATACCGTTTCGGTTTAGGATTTAGGGGCTACTTGAGGAATTACAGGAGTTAATAAACAGATGTGAACTGCGTATAAGTACCCTAAACCCTAAACCCTAAAGGCAACTTCTGTTGGCTACAAGATCTCTGACCCTGCAACCTAGTTACGAAAACCCATGCTCCTCGAAGCAAGGTAAGCAGAGCTTTCAAACTAAAAACAGCGGGTTCAGGGTTTAGGGGTTTAGGGTTTAGGGGAAACTCCAAACCTCGTATGTGTTACGTCGATAGTTCACGAAGCTTGGAGCATCGCGCGGTTGAGTTACTGTGCCCAGGGCCCCTTCTCGGTGCCACTGCATGTGTCAGCAAAAGCAGCAAAAGTTGTCCAGCACCCGGAATCTGAAAACATAAACCTGAAACGAAACATATTAAACCCGATGCCATAACTTTGGACCTAACAGGTAGGTTTGGTTGACCGGAAGTGCTGAGGATTCGGGCATAAACCTACATGTGCATACATATGGGTGGTTGTCAAAATCATGGCTTTGGGGTTTTTAATGTGGCACCTGATATTTAGGGTACCCAAAAAGGGACCCTAATTTTGACAACTACCCATATTCGGATCCACGGATCCCTTAACCCAGCTGGTGAGCTTCGTGCAGACACGTGCGGGCAAGGTTCAAAGACTGGAAGGGGCCACAGGGCAGCTAGTTGAAGCAAACCATCTTCGTGCACAGGGTTACGCAAAAGGAACCGGAACTGTTGAGGTTAAGACTGTTGCTGTCCCATGTACGTGTCCCGCGCACGGTACACAGAAGCTCGGGTAATTACTTAGGACATCATGGGGCTTTGTTCTTCGAACCCCAAAAACTGCACCCAAGATCAAAAATGCCAAGCCTCAACCGCAAATTCCTCAAGCCACAAGCGCTGGGGATGCCAGCGGCAAGCGATACTGCAGGGCACCAGTTTCGTGGACGAACGTGCATTCTGGCCGCCAATGGGGGAGGGGTTGTCGGTGGTGTCGGCGTCCCTACCAAAATTCTCGATTTGGGAGTTTCCAAAATAGGGAACCCTAATATAGTACCCTAAATAGTAGGGACCCCATTTCGGAAACTCCCATTTCACAACTTGACAACTTCTTCAACTTAACAAACCCTGCACCCTAGACCCCCAACTACACTCCAATAAGGACCATAAGGGCTCTATTAAAGGGCAGTTGGGAAATCCTGGTAGACCCCAAATCGAAATCTAACGAGTTCCTCAGGCAGCAGGCAGCAGTAGCCCCAGCACGACGGACGGCAACCTGCCTGTGTCTGCATGCCCTTGTGGCAGCAGCAATTGCAAGGTAGCCTAAACCTTCGTTCCCTAAGAACGTCAGCAAAAGCATTACTTTTGTATATCCTTATATCCTCCCCAGAACAGAAAATAAAAGACCTAACCAGGGACCGTATAGCTTAAGCAAGCCTAAACCCTAAGAAACCCTGGCCCCGGGCCGCTCGACTCAATTCCGAGGGAGGGCTCAGTTCGGTGCGTCCGGTTGCACCTCAGGCCTTCCAAAGGTTTAGGGTTTAGGGTTTAAGGTTTAGGGGTTTAGGGGTTTAGGGTTTAGGGTTTAGGGGTTTAGGGTTTAGGGATTAGGGGTTTAGGGTTTAGGGTTTATAGGGTGTGTCCGGCGAGGGCGCGCCCTCGGGTGTGAAGCACCCCGGGCCGCGCGCTCGCGTCGCTTGTCAATTTGCAACCCACCCCGGCCACCACACTATACTCTATTAGGGTTTATTCTTAGCTTATTCTATTGTGCATCATTTTTACTCTTGCGTGATTCATGCTTACCTACACTCGTGGTTCCTAGAGATGCTTCGGGTCTATTTAGGCTGCGGCTGGTTCCGATGATCGTTTGTGGTATTTCCGAGGCCGAAACGAAATTTTAAATTTTATGCTCAGTTCGGGGTAAACCCACACTCGGGGTCCCGAAAGCTAAAGCTCAAGTCGCACAATCTAAAGGCTTACATAGACGACCGAATAAGCTAACACCAAAGGTTATTTGTGGTATGGGTTTCATCGCAAGTTCATTACGAAGGTAGATTCCTCAAGCCTCCGCCTCGCGGCATGTTTGTTTCCCGGCTCTGCCACGTATCGCGAGGTCAGGCCTCTGCTTCCCCTGCGTGCGCTGCTGGGCCCTCCAGGCTGCACGGACTAAATCGGGGTGCATTACGTGGGTTTTCCCACGGCTTCTTTCTCTCTGAGTTCGAAGCGTTCGTTGTCCAGGTCTCAGAATATGTCTTGACAAAATATTTTTTTTGCGGACTTTTGTCGCCGAGTCTCGTAGTGTGCTGCGTAGTGCACTTGCACCTCCTACACAAGATTCAGAAACTGAATCTGCGACGCTTGGGCCCGGTCTCACCGGCCTGGTCGTCTGGCTCCCGGTCCCACAACTTCGCCAGCTGCTTCTTCAAAGCCGCCAGGTCCTGCTCACGGGTCTGCCCGACTTCCTTTTCGCCGCCTTACCACCGAGCCTCCTGAAGTCGCAGTGCGGCCACTGCTGCGGCCCTCTTGTTCGAGCGCCAGGTGCGCTTTTGCACTCTTTCTTTTTCTCTCATGGCCTCCAACTTTCTTTTGGCCTGGCTCGAATGCTTTAAGTGGTTTTGACTGGCACCGAAGCCGGACCTCTGCGTCGCCGCTCCCAGCGCCGGCTTTGAGTTCTGCCCTGAGGCGTTTGCGCCGGAGGTTTTCCGTCCGCTTTCCGGGCCTGCCCGCCGATATTGGTACGCTACCCTTTAAGCGATACTTCAACTCCAACCATGCCTCTGCCTTCCGCGCTGCTTCTCGCGCCGCCTTTGCTTCTGCTTTGGCCTTGGCCTTCGCCTTGGCCCTCGCAGCTTTGTCCTTCCTCGCGGCCTTCCTCGCACTCGGCGTCTCCTACAGACAATGCATTGATGTTTCCATCCATACCGCCTCTACCTCTCATCTTGCGCCTCCTGCAGCGCTTGTCGCGCACACAAGAAGAAGCAGAACTCCTCGATATGGTCGCTCGGCCCAATTGAATATGGCATTGTCATAAGCAGGGCATGATAAGCCAAATTCGACCCTCAATCTTCCGATTCAGAACTCCAAAACCTAAAACCCTAAATCCTAAATCTTAAATCCTAAAATCCTAAATCCGAAACCGTAAAACCCTAGATCCTAAAATCCTAAATCCTAAACCCTAGATCCTAAAATCCTAAATCCTAAACCTTAAATCCTAAAATCCTAAATCCTAAAACCCTAAATCCTAAAATCCTAAATCCTAAACCCTAAAATCCTAAATCCTAAAATCCTAAACCCTAAACCCTAAATCCTAAAATCCTAAATCCTAAACCCTAAAATCCTAAAATCCTAAACCCTAAATCCTAAATCCTAAAATCCTAAATCCTAAACCCTAAACACCTCCAGAGCGCAAATGGTTCACGATTTGGGGTTAATCTTTAGCTACGCTAAAGGTTGTCTGGATACGGCCAGCCCTTNCGTAAGCAAGGCCAATTCCGTTGGCCTGTCCAGGACAAGCGGCGAGGCTTAACCCTCGCCTTTCCGTCTCTCTTTTCGTATGGGCGCTCGGGCTGTGAGGCCCTCGGCCAAGCGTTCGGTTTAGGGTTTAGGGGTTTAGGGTTGAGGGTTTAGGGGTTTAGGGTTTAGGGTTTAGGGAAAAAGCTCTGCTTACGTCATGTAAGGGCCTTGCTACTTAGTTTGACAAGGATGTTTGGGTTTGTAGTTTTGCATGCTTTGAAGGTTCAGGGCTTCAAGGATTCAGGCTGCGAGCTTTAGGGCGCAAGGTCTGAGGTGTTGGGTTTAGGGCTGTTTGTGCAATACCCTCAACCCTAAACCCTAAACCAGGGAGCCAAAGGTCAACCTTTTTGGATGATACGGTGCAAAAGGCTCGAAAGCTGTCGTATTCGACTACTTAGCGTAGGGTTCACAGAGAATTTAGGGTTTAGGGCTCAGGGGCACTGAGTAGTGACGTGGTTTTGTCTGTAGTTTTGGGGTGAAAATGTTTGAAGGAGAGGCTCAGAGGTGGGGTTTCATTCTTGACGAAATCATTGGTGGGGTGCCATGGTCTGGCATTGGGCTTTTGCGTGGGTTTAGGGTTTAGAGTTTAGGGCTTAGTTTTCCTTACGGTGCTCCAAAACCAAACAGTGACACCTTGGACCCACAACCCAAAGGAGTTCGAGCAAGGATGGTGCTAGCAACAGAAACGACAGCAATGACAACCGCCACGGCGACAGCAAAGGCAATGAAGAAGACCCTTAACCTGCATTCCCGTAAAAAGCAAGCACAACATCTTGTTCAGCAGATGCCTTTTCAAGAGACTATGACACCCCTCAACAAAATCAGAAACAGAGTCCAGAGCCTGACGACGAAAGCCCAAGCATAGTAACCCAGCACAGCGCAGTGGAATTCCTTAATCGAGGGTTTCGGGTTCAGGGTTTATGGGGCTTCTGATGAAAGGTGAATTCCTTAATCCTTAATTAAGGACTATGTTTCTGCACCATTAGAACCAAAACAAAAGCAACACTGTTAAGAATCTCTTGGTGTCAATACACAAAATGAGGATTTCAACGACCCCGCTAAATTCCTACACCCTAGACCCTAAAACCCTAAAGCCCTAAACCCTAAGCGCTTAAACCCCTGAAACCCTAAAGCCCTGAACCCTAGGCGCTAAAACCCGTAAAACCCTAAAGCCCTAAACCTTAAGCCCTCAAACCCCTAAAACCCTAAAGCCCTCAACCCTAAGCCTGCTTTGGGCTCTATGGGAGAGGCTGCCTGGCGAGGCGGAAAGCTTCCAGCTCGCTGCAAGCAGCTTCCACCCGGAGGAGCGTCGGAAACCTACAGGTTTTAGGGTTTAGGATTTAAGGGTTTAGGTGTTCAGGGTTTAAAATTGGGTGTTTAGGGTTTTTGGGGCTTAGCGTTTAAGGTTTAGGGGTTTAAGGTTTGGGGTGTCAGGTTTAGGGTTTAAGGGTTTAGGGTTTAGGCGGATATACTCCAAGCTTGAGGTTGACTCCATGGCCCCGTACTAGGGGCCCTGAACCCTGATATACCTAGTATATACTTTATACATATTATACATATATATATACACCTATGTGTGTGTGTCTATATATATATATATATTTAGCATATAAATACACATATATATATACCTTGAAACCTTAGACTGCAGGCTCGAGGTTTATGGGGTAGGGGATTGAGGCTTTAGGGGTTTAAGGCTTATGGGCTTCTGGGTTGTAGGGTGCAGGGTTTAGGCTTTAGGAGCTCTGGGGTTCCTTTAGGGTTCGTTCGGGGTTTAGGGTTTAGGGTTTAGGGTTCAGGGTTTAGGGGCTTAGGGGTTTAGGGGTTTAGGGGCTTAGGGGTTTAGGGTTTAGGGGGTTAGGGGTTTAGGGTTTAGGCATGCAAGGTTGCGCTTCCCTTCTCTAACGAAATTCACAGAGGTTTGGCGTTTAGGGCTTTAGGGTCGGGTGTTTAAGGACAAGGGTTCCAATCCAATTCGGGTCCCGTTTCCGGTACTATCATAACCTACATACTACGTCCCCCGACCCTCCAAGTACGGCTTGCTGCCGAAAGGCTGCGACACGTCAGTTTCAAAGCGCCGGGCATTGTAGAGCTGCGGTATGAGGCCTCGCGAATGGAAATTGCGGTCGCGCGGACTAGGGAAGCGGGTATAGGGTACAGGGTATAGGTTTACTTGGTGTCGATTTCAACAGTCCACCAAATTTATTATAATCAGGGGTCTTTACTAAGCAACAAACGAAAATTAAAAATTCTGCCACATCGATACCTGTTTATAGTGTACTGCAGTAGACCCGAGAAGTCTAGACACCTAGGCTGCCTAGGCTCCGTGGTGGTTAGTTTCCTTGTGGGCTGAGTGCCCTAGCCCAACAAAAGGGTGACCTTTTGAATTACTATAGGTGCCTTAATAATTAGACTAGGGTTCCTTTGAAGGGATCCTTAAAGGGGTCTACACGGGATCTGTAGTACGGTTCTATAATATAGGCGCCTTAATAACTAGAACAGGGTTTTGGGTCCCAGTATATACCACAATTATACCCCCCCCCCACAAAAAAAATAGTATAGTATAGGTAATTATTAAGGCCCCATAGTACTAAGCCCCAACAGGTTGACCTTTGGAGTTATTCAGCCCCAACAGGTCCAAGGATACCTTCTGAGCCCACAGGGTTCCTTGCGGGCATATTTGCAAAGCTTCCACCCGGGGGAGCGCCGGAAACCTGCAGGCATTAGGGTTCAGGATTTAAGGGTTTAGGTGTTCAGGGTTTAAAATTGGGTGTTTAGGGTGCTATAACCCTAGAAAAGCAACCCATGATGTACTTAACTAGCCGGGCTGTGCAAAGGCTGTCTAAGGACTCCAAAGCGAGCACTCCCGAAACCCCTAACCCCTAAACCCCTAGATCCTGAACCCTATAAGCCCTAAGCACTGAAGCGGAATCCTGGCTTCTGGCATGCCAACAAGTAGCACACGTCAGCGATGGAAGGGACGTCGCCAACCTTAGCATGCAAGTCTGCGTGTAGGTAGCGGGGTTTTGAAATCTAGGGCTGGGGTGTAGTAGACTTATCAAGATATTGACGGTCATTCCAGAAATCTTGAAGTGAACATATCGCAAGCAGATATCTAAGAGAAGTTTGACAACCCCTTCCCCCCCCCATAACCTACCTTTTTTGAGGAACCCTAAGAAGGTTGGTTTCTTGTGGTCCAGGAACCCCTGAATGAAGGCTCAGAGTTGGCCCACGGCAGTCATTCCTAAACCCGAAGCGCTAAGGCCTCCATGCCGGGAGCCTGACAATGCAAAGCCCAAGATTCGGGTTTTGGGTTCAGGGATATCTGCTGAGCCTCCTCAAGGTCGGAGGGTCAGGGAACTTAGTAAATAGCTCGCATATAGAGTTGTAACTTAGGATCCCACTCAGGGCGCTTATCTACTCACTAATGTAGGAACCTGATTAAGAAACCCTGGCCCTATAACCCCAATTCATCAGGATTCATATGAGGAACCCAAATAAAGGCCCCTCAGGTTCCTATATTAGGGTTCCCTAAACCCTAAACCCCTAAACCCTAAACCAGATCTTCACAGGGGAACCCGCGTCTTCAGATCTTCACACACGGGGTTTAGGGATGAGGCCTGCATGTAGCGTTAAGGGTCTATTTAGGGTTTAGAGGTTTACGGTTTACAGTAGAAGCCGAAAAGTTGGAAACCCAATAGCCTCAATCCTTAAGAGTAATGTACAGGGAACCCCAGCACTATTTGGCCTTAGTCCGGTTTTCAACTTTATGGGGTTTACTCTAGAGGTTTACGGTTTAGTTTAGGTTAACTTTTCGGGCACCCGGACGGCAAAATCCTAAGCTCAACCCACGGGTCGGTTGAGCGCTGTACAAAAAAGGCCCCATGGATCACTTCGTAGTAGTAGTATACATAGTAGTAGTAGTAGTAGTAGTAGCTCGATGAGAGCTAATTTCCCAAGTGCCTGATGTAAAGCCGTACTTGCTTGGAGGATCATGCGACATAGTAAGGTTATAAGTACCTTAATCGGAAAGCTACTAATTATTATAACTACGTATATAGGCTATATAGTTACCGTATTTATGACCCTTGTAACTATGGTCATGGAGACTGCAGGTAATCACAACCTGCCCTCAACCCTAAACAGTAATACGTGACCCCTGGGCCCAGGTAGGCGTTTTTCGGGATAGAGGTAAAGACAAACCTTAATACCCGCTAGTCAGTGCTAGTTCGTGCAGGATGTTCTAGAGGTACCTAGAGGCTCCATAGTAGTTCCTTTTCGTGGATTATATTTAGGAACCTAAAAGGTAATCCCCAAAAAGGAACTACAATGGAGCCTATGGGTAGAGCCTTTTCAGCAGAATGCAAGGACGACATTGTCCGCAGCAACACCTCATCTCTAGAGGCCCCAGGCTCTACATACGTCCTACTTACCAGGGTCCCCTAGGCCTTCAAGCAAGAACCCTAATTAAAGCCTGAACTCTGAACCCCTACACCCCGAACCCTGAACCCCTCAACCCTCAACCATAAACCCTGAACTCCTGAAACCTAAAAGCTGCAGAAACCTTCTCTGTTCAGCCCCGGACCGCGTAGCGGCCAGCGGAACGTGCGACCAGGCTCTCGCACGCCTTGCGCAGACTGAACCACAAGGGTGTTGGGTTTAGGGTTTAGCTATACGATTTAGGGAGCAATTTTTGGGGTTTTGTTTCTGTTTTTTGGGGTTAAGGGTTTAGGATTTTTGGGTTTATGTTTTAGGGTTCAGGGTTTTGTTTAGGTTTCCGGGTTTAGTAAGGATGTCGGTTTTATAAGCAAAATAGCCCTGGAAGCCCGGGTACTTACACAGGAAGTCATGGTCCGTATTGACTACTACCTTAAGTATAGTTGCTCTTTCCATAGGCGACTCGGCTTAGAGGGTAGCCGAAGCTACAAGAATCTCTCCAGAGTCGGCAGAATACATACCTGGACTAAACCCCGAATGGCAGTACTATAGGGCCTAAATAGGTTCCTTATTAAAGTTATAGATGGGCCCCAAAGCCCTATTCTAATGTTTAAGGCCCCTATATTAGACTTGTGGATAACCTTTGTTTGGTACGGACCTAAGAAGTCAAGGTAAGCAACAACAAGGCGGCACAGGTTCAGTTGGTGTCTGCGTATTCCAACTATTTGAGTCTTGGCCTCGCTTACTTGAAGGATTATGGGACATAATCACTGGAGCTTTTGACAAGGCAAGCATACTTACAGTAATTTATAATCCATGCGGGCTGAAGTGTGACAGGGCATGAGTTTCAAGACGGAGTCTCAAGATTCAGCGCCAAGACCCTTATGGAACCATATATGAAGCTCACTGCAGACTGCAAAAAATCCTTGAAAGCACCATAATACAAGATCCGTTATAAGCCACAACAACATCCTACACAACCCTATAAGATCCATTCTAAGCCGCTATAACATCCCCAATATGGTGTTGTGTATAAGTACAGCAGATCAAATTATTTAGCAGCTTCCATACGATGCTTTTGAGTCTCTGCTTCAGGGTCTCTTTTTCATGTTTTTTTTGGAGGGGGGGGGGTAAGATTTTGGCTTTTTAGGGCTTAGGGAAATTGAAGCGGAGCTGGAAGTTTCCAAATCTTCAGGTTTAAGGGTCTATGGGGCTCACCGGGTTAAGTCCCTGCAGCTGCCTGAAGGCCCTTCAGCACTGCTGCATTTGCGAAGCCTGCAACATCAAGTGTGGCAGGTTCTGTGCTCAATAAGTGCGAGGCTTAGTGTGTGTGTGTGTGTGCGAGCTGGGTTGAGTAGATTCGTCATTCAATTTCCCGAAGCTCCAAACATCTTCAAGACCTAGCTCTCAAAAGGAGTCGATGCACATCCTCATCCCCATCAAAATCATGACCCTGGTTGTCATCACCACCGATCATCAGCATCAGATTCGGCAGCGGCACTTGTACCAGCACCACCTCCCTCGGGCATCGGCATTCCGAAGAAGCACTTCGTTGAGAATGCCCGACAATGCAGGGCAATGGCAGGTTAGTTTCCGGGGTTTACAAGGAACCTTAAACCCCTAACCCTAAGCAGTCGCCTTCCGAAGCCTACACAAACACGAATTCGGAGCTACACTTTGTACCATTCACCCTGAGCTTCAGGACAAACGACTCGAAACTCACCGTCAGACTCCCAACACTCCAAAACCACAAACCAGCTCATGATCTCGAAGAACAATCATTACTGAGACTTATGCCGTAATATAGGGACCTTCATCGTCAGAATAAGGCCTCAAGTATATGGTAGTACATTGTATCCAGGACCCCAAAGAAAGAGTAGTACTAATCATAACTAACCCTTATGCTCCAAACGTTTTCAGCCGCCAGCCTTTGTCAACTCAAACCCCACCGAAAGAACTGTCCTGAAGAAACTACGCTAATGGTTCGGGTGGGAACTTGTGCCCTAAACCTTAAACCCCAAACCTTGAAACAACCCTATATAAACCCAAAACCCGAGACCGCCCAAGCCCTAAACCTTAAAACAACCCTGTATTCACCCTAAGCGCCAAACCGCCTAAACCCTAAACCTCAAAGCAACCCTGTATAAACCCTAAACCCCAAACCGCCTAAACCCTAAACCTTAAAACAACCCTGTATAAACCCTAACCCCTAGACCCCAAACCGCCTAAACCCTAAACCTCAAAACAACCCTGTATAAACCCTAAACCCCAAGCCGCCTAAACCCTAAACCTTAAAACAACCTTGTATAAACCCCAACCCCTAAACCCTAAACCCCAAACCAAAACCCTAAGCTTTAGAACAACCCCGTATATCAACCCTAAATCCTGTCTGGTTCTTAGTAGGGAATGGGGGAATGGGCTATGGGGACTATTATTGGGGATTATTATAGGGACTACTATAGGGATCCGTTCCCCCATTCCCTACTAAGCACCAGACAGAACCGTGAAGCGTAGGATCCTTATTATAAGGACCCCCAAAAAGGTACCCCTAATTTTCGGAAACTCCCATCTAAACCCTAAACCCTATATCAACCCTAAACCCTAAACCGTGAAGGGCTGCCAAGGAGCCTCGACCGTCCACCTCACGGCCGTCCACTGATGCGGTCTTCACCTCGGCAGGTTTAGGGTTGAGGGTTGAGGGGTTTAGGGTTTAGGGTTGAGGGTTGAGGGTTTAGGGTTTACCAGGACCCCCCAAAGGCCCTGCAATACAGCCCTTATGGCCATTAATAGTGGGTATTTGGGTATAGTAGAAGGTAGTTGGGGGGTCTAGGTAAGGGTTTCGGTTTAGGGTTCAGGGTTGAAACTTCGAGTTGGGTATTCACGGAAAAAATTGATTACCGTTCTTGTTCTTCTTTGATGTTCAAGTCCTGACAAAGCACGGCTAGGGGTTCGCATGTGGTTAATCCCGATGAGCGACGAACACGATGTTTGCTATTGAGAGCCGCCGAAACCAATAGCAATGCGATTTAAAGAACCTCAACCTTGGGTACTGCCCCACATACAGTAACAGTCTATAATAGGGCTACTAATAAGCTCCTAATATACCTACATTATGAATATTCTCCAAGTATTACTGGGTGGGGGCAGCACCCAACCTAAACCCTTAAGCCCTGAAACAGCCAAACCCTAAGCCCTATCAGCCCATCAGGGTTTCGGCTAAGCCCTAACCCCTAAGCCCGAATCCTCGGAAACATGGCAACTTTGAAGGGTTCGGGACGACAGGTGCCATTGCGGCCTCCTCCAGGTCATGCCCTGAGCCTTAATTCGCTTCACCTACTGATTTTGGGGGTTCCTCCTTGTGGTTTCAGTATATATATATATACATACATACATACATACATATATGTATATGTATATATATATATATTTATATTTATATATTTATATTTATATATACACATATATATATATATATATAACACCCAGCGTCTTGGTGGGCCTGGGTTGCCCACTGCAGTGCCTTGGCCTGGCGGTGGCGGGCGGTACTTCCCCCGCGGTGGGCCGTGGCGCAATCGCCATGCCGGTCTGATCGCCGTCTATCTCTTCAACAAAAAGCACATCCCCGATCTCGGCTGCAAGGGATCACCCCTCTTGTCGGTGGGGTGGTGGGAGCGCCAACATGGTCACCATGTGGACGAGCCCTACCGTAGCTTCGATCTCAAGGATCGCGCCATCGGGAAAGCCCGGCGTGGTCCAAAGTTCCTGCCCCGTCGGCAACATGCCGAGCTGCGGCAAGTGACTACTATCACTGCTACTACTACTACTACTACCACTACCACTACGACTACTACTACTACTACTACCACTACTACTACTAGTGGCTACTAGACTGTTGGAAGGATCATTGGGCGCCCGCCGGCCTTGCTTCGACTCTCGCTACCCAAAGGTCTGCATTTCGGGCCCAGGGTAGGGTTTCCCAACTGAGTTTACGGGCATCTGGGCTTTTAAGTAACCAGGGAGAGAAAGTATAAACTGTTATTTCATAATGGTTCCTTTAAGAAAAAAGTATTAAAGCATGGTACTCCAAAGCTCAGGTATTGTATAGTGTTGTTACAAGTATTGCTATGGTTCTTTAGGAACGAAGAGGGACCACTACTGCTACTTCTTCCGACACCTACCGACATGGGAGTTTCCGAAAATAGGGGATACCTTATTTGGGGGTCCTTATAATCAGGATCCTACTATTTAGGGCTGCTATATTAGGGTCCCCTATTTTCGGAACTCCCACATTACTCTCCGAAGTCCCGCAAGCACGAGAAGCAGAGGTTAGGGTCAGGAACTCGGCTTTATGGGGTGTCGGGGTCCGTACATAGTCTTGGCAAGTAGGTAGTAAGTAGAGTTGAAGTGCCCTAGAAATGACACGAGTTGGGGGGGTATCCTACTTATAACCCTACTGAATGACTACTTACGAAGTTCCCCGACCCTCAAAGTAGGAGGAGGGCTCTAGGGTTGAGGGGTTTAGGGTTGTCTGTTTAGGAAATAGACAGGGCTCTATACTGACTGAATGAGAAGCCCCGAAAGAAGGCAATTGATCTGTCCTTTCTTTCCGAAAGGACCTTTCAAGAAGACAACCCTGCGCTAACATGCTGTTAAAGCCGTAGCTGTGTCATTCCGGAGGCAAGAAGCCTCCAGCAAGGTAAGGGCTATTCAGCGGTATCTGTCTGAAACAAAAGCAAAGCAACAAGAAATGAAACCCCACAGCCCTACTGATGGGCGAGCCGTGTAAACGTGAACTGTTCAAGACTGCCCGTTATAAGAACCTTAAGTTGTGTAGTATAGAGTATAGGGGCCTTTATGATTATCAACAGTCTTCCTAGCTCCCCATAGCATAATATACGCCTAAACCTTATTCTAATTACAAAGGCCCCTATACGAGTCACGATGCCGAGCTCTCGGGTTTCCTGGAAACCTCGCTTGGAAGGTAGTAGGGTTTAGGGTTTAGGGCTTAGGAGGTAAAGTCCTAAGTAAGCTGACAGGGACAATGATTCGGATCGTACTAACTACTTAAAACCCTACTGATTACCCTAAACCCTAAACCCTAAACTACTTACCTAGAGGACCATAGGACTTCGCGGCTACAGGGTTCTATTACTATAAGGGAGTTTTCGAAAATAGGGCACCCTAATATGGTACCCTAAATAGTAGGATCCTTATTATAAGGACCCCCCAAAATAAGGTACCCCTAATTTTCGGAAACTCCCATAAACAAGCTAACTATAGTCATAGCTAAATACACCTCGCATTGAGGTACTTACAACCTGACTTGCTAAGTTCCATGATCCTCAGTGCCCAGACCCCCAAGTGCCCTTGAACCCCCCACAACCTAATTGTTGACTTTTCACACTTGGTAGCCCGAGCGGCAGAGTTCAGGACGCCCACATTCTGCAATGGCTGACTGCCAGCGCAATAGTGGGCCAGACACTTGTTTAGCCCCTGATCTTTGATTGAATCTAAGGAATCTTGCTGAATTTCGGGTTTCCCTGGTCGGTGGGTGGAAAGTGAGACCGGCATACTCAAGGTCTTAATGGTCTTAAGGAATCGCCGAGAAGCTTGGCATGACTTAGTAAACCACCTTTGAAGCTGAAGATATCTGAGTGTAGAGGGTGCGTAGTCTTAGCGCTCTGCAGGCATTCAAACTTTACAGCATGTGATGCATAACTTCAATTTAGAAGACAAGCTGGAAACTTCTCCCAGCGACATAAACTAAGGGCAGTCTTTGCACGATGAAAAGTCGCTTCTCATCGCGAGACCCAAAGGAAACTTTCGAATGGATACCGCTTTTAGGCAATCCCACACCCCAAACCCGAATTCACGCACAGCAACTGCCGAACCACACAAAAGGTTTAGGGTTTAGGGTTGCTTCGAGGCAGCTGCGAGAGTGTCATTCATGATTTCGCTCTACCCGAGATGGAGAGGGAAGTCAAGGACTGACTCCATGCCGACCCTAAACCCGGAACCTGAGCCCTCTACCGGTTTAGGGTTTAGGGGTTTACGGGTTTAGGGTTTAGGGGTTTAGGGGTTTAGGGTTTAGGGGTTTAGGGTTTAGGGTTACTGATGCCCTTTCATGCACACATCGGCGCGCAAGTTTACAGGCTGGTAAACTTCCGGGAACTCTTAACAAGAGGCTTATAATATTCTGGCAAATGTATCAGAACGAACCCTCCGGAACAATATCGGTAAATATTCTAAACTCCATATTACTTTTAAGTTTAGGGTTGCAGTGGGTTGCAGGGTTTAAGTTGTAGAATCTCTAGAACCAGCCTATGCTAACTCGTGGACTAGTAGCGTACCTTCTGGGCGGGACCCTAACACAAACCCCTAAACTCCCTAACCCCTAAAGTCCCTGAACCCCTAAACCCCTAAACCCCAAACCCCTAAACCCTAAACCCCAAAACACCCCTGAACCCCGAAACATCCCTAAACCCTTTCGATCCCAAGTCTTTGCTGGCCGAGGTGCATGCCAGAGTTCACCACTTCCTGGGCAGCTTGCTGAAGCTTTTGGGGCCGCTGGTATCACACTCAGAGACTCCAATATCCCTTGACTCAGGATTATGATTAGGGTTTAGGGCTTCGGGTCTAGGGTTTAGGGCTTCGGGTGTAGGGTTTAGGGCTTAGGGTTTAGGATGCCTAGTATGATTTAGGCAATATTCCTTATTCAAGGGATATTGGAGTCTCTGGCCAGGAGGTTCCTTGAAGGCACTCCAGGCTGTTGTGAGGGGCTCTCGTAATATCTGAGTGGTTGTCAAAATTATGGTCCCTCTTTGGGTCCCTAATATAGCACGGCACCTAATATTTAGGGTACCCAAAAAGGGACCTTAATTTGGACAACTACCCATCTGGGCCCATGCTTTCTGCATTGATGCTGCCAAGCTATGGTTTCTTATGTAAGGAATGTGGGCTGTATGAATCCCTGAGGTATAGCGGGCGGATTTAACTTTCAGAGCTGAAGGTCAGAGACCAAGAAAACCCTTAACCCTAAAACCCTAAACCCTAAACCCAAACCCCCAAAAACCCTAAACCATAAAACAAAGAACTCTGTGCCAATATAGGCTTAAGGCTCAGGGACTACTTGGCCTCCAGGCTCGGGGATTCATTCAAGGCCTAGGGCTAGCCGGCCCTGAACCGTAAAGCCCCGACGCCTTTAACATAGGGGCCTTAATAATTAGACTAGGGTTTTGGGGCATATTGTACTATAACTATAATGAGGAACCCCCACAATAGTATTGGTAATTACTTAGGCCCCAATATTAACCGTAAAGCCCGTAAAAAATCAAAACCCTTAAATCCCAACCCCCGTAAAACCATAGACTTTGTGGCGTAGAACTGTGCCCCACTCGGGCCCACCCAACGGCGGAAGGTCCCGCTCCTCAAAACAAAAAGAAAGATCCGGATACGGCCAGGTGCGGTCGTTTCTCGGAAAGGCCTGCTGTGTGGCGGGCAGGAAAATGCAAAGGTGGGCCCAGCCTTCACTCCTACACCAGGGCACCTGGTGAAGGCGGCGCGGAGTGAGGGGCGCGTTGACGTCGAACACTGGAGCGAGTGTCGTCGCCTCAGACATCTTCCTTTGGCCAGACCGTCTTTGCTCCGCGCCGTAGAAGGCCAGCACGGGTCCAGGCACCCCTGTTCCCTCCATGAGCAGCACGCCATACTCACGCACGTCTCCAGCATGGCGAAGGTATACGTCCATCAGACTCTCTGCACAAGGTAGCGGTAGCGGCTGTGCACACAGCTCTTGCAACTGCTCCGGATTGCCGCCGTCGCTGGCTTCGACCGTACAGGTAAAGTGCACCTCTCTGCACCCATGGTGAAGGAGTTCTACAGGCCCTGCGCAGCAGGTGACCGTCGACCATCCAGAGGTCAGACATCGTGCCCATCTTCGGCAGGTCCAGATCATCAATTGTTAGCGCTAAGAACCTTACAGTATATAACCCCCCAAAGCCCCCAGCCGATCACTAAGTCACAACACGTCAAATCAGGATGCAGGGGTTAGGGTTTGTTGATTAGAGTTAAGAGGGATGTCGGAGTGCTCGATGAGCGCCTATAGGTGCTACTGGATGCCCAACCAAAAAACATAAAGACTCTAACGCAGTAATAGCCAATCGTAAACCCTAAACCCTGACCATGTAAATCCGGAGTCTTTAACCCCAATAGCCCTGCGCTCAAAGTCCTGACACACACAGCGGCATTGACCCTTGCAGCCCTGACGAACTAACCTACTCAGAAATCTTGAGCCATACACCCCAAAGCCTCAACTCCAATCTTCAAGCTTCAAACTTAACTTAACCATCCGCCCTAGGGCTTATGATTAACCTAAACCCTAAGCCCTAAGGTTTAAAGCACGTTCATCCCATCCCTTGACCCGGCCTAAAGCCCTGAGCCCCATAGGCTTCGCCTTCTGCCGGAACTTTCAATGCCTAAACCGCAGTGCAAGCCTAAGCACCTGTATCTCGCTGGCCCAAAACCCAAGGAAATAAAAGTTGAAACTTTCAGAGTCGACTACCTTATAAAGTAGAAGCCAGAAAGTTGGAACATGAGTATCCTCATGCCCTTAAGCTAAAGTATTAGGGATCCTAGCACTAATCCTCCTAAACCCATGTTCCAACTTTCGGGGGTTCAAGTACCCAAGAGTTGAAAAGTTGAGTTTGCAGCCAATAAGATATAGACTTTCAAGCCCTGCCCCAGCCCTCGAATGCTGAAAATCGACTCCAGAAGCCTTGATCGTTCTCAACCGTTTTGGCCACAAAGTTTAAATCTTAAACACCAAGAAGCAGAACATTGAAGGTCTGACTACCCAGCACCTACATCCAAACCCCAGGACGCCTAATTGCAGGATCATGGCGCTGAGTGATTAAGGTTATAAGTAAGGCAATCATGCTTGCAAGTACTTATAACCCCGGCAATGGTACTTCCCACAATATTTACTAAGTCCCATGATGCTCCAAGTAGGCCCGCAAAAGCCTTTAAATGCTACGGAAGAGGCCTTCATGCTTTGATTCAGGAAAATTGCTACTTGTCCCACTGTGTTAAGGGTAGACCCTAAACCCTAATACCCAAACCCAAATATTCCAAGTGTCTGGCCTCTACTTGAACTGCTAGCCCCTAAATCCCTACATATGTAAGTGCGAGGCCATAGCCTGTTGCACATACACTACAAAAAAAGGGCTCTGGTATACCCTAAGCCCTAAACCACCCCCAGCCGTAAATCCCTAAATAAGCTAAACCCCTAAAGGGGAACCCAACATAGCCCAAACCCTATAAACCTTAACAGCCCAAACCTAAAACTGTAATAGCCCAGCTCTAAACCCCCAAACCCTAATAGCCCAAAACACCAATCATAAAAAAAGATTCAACAGCTCCAAGCTGAACCCTAAGCCCACAAGCTTCAAAAATTACACCTTAAACCGTAATAGCCCCATCTCTAAACCCCCAATCCCTGATCACCCTAAACCCTAAACCCACAAGCTTCAAACGCAAAACAGCTCCAAGCTTCGGCGATCTCGAGAGCCCGAGCTCTTCGGAGCGAGCCTCTTGGCTCTTTCGTGCTTACTTTTGGGGCTGCGCTAGAGGGATCTATACCTATAGCCTCCATTGTAGTTCCATGTTTTTGGTTAACCAAAAACTATACTATAGGATCCTAACCATAAGACTGGTTATCCCCCCAAAAGGAACTACAATGGAGACTATAGGTAAAGGTTCCTTTAAAAGGATCTATAAGGGTTCTTGTAGGGTTTAGGGTTCTGTTAGGGTTTAGGGTTCTTCTTGTAGCGTGCAGGGTTTAGAGTCCAGAGTTCTTGTAGGGTTTGGGGTTTAGGGTTTGCGATTTGGGGTGTTGGGGTTTAGGATTTGGGGGTTTAAAGTTTAGGTTCTATGAGAGAGTCTTTAATACCCTTATGAAATATGAGGATTCTGTCTATGAGGATCACGGGGGGTCGGCAAGGATTCGCTAAGGACGTTTTTGGGTTGTGTAGCTTAGGAGGCTTCATGAGGTCTCAGAGATCCCAATACCCCTTAATTAAAGAACATACCTTAAATTGTAGGGGCCTTAACAATATGGTTCAAGGTATTCCTTAATTAAGGGGTATTGGGATCTCTGAGGTGGGATGCTTTGCTGTTTAGGGGGTTTGCAGCTGGAGGGACTTGAAGTTCTCGGGTCTCAGAGCTTCGGGAGTGTAGGGGCCTTAATATCTAGAGTAGTGTTCCTTTAAGGGGTTCCTTTTAAAGGGAACTATAAGCATTAATTACTATAAAGGGGTATTATGGGAGTTTAACATGGGGGCCTTAATAATTAAAGTAGGGTTTTGGGGCCCTATATACTCTAATCATGATAAGGAACCCCCATAAGTAGTATTGGTAATTATTTCGGCCCTATAGTAGCGGCTAAGAGCTGCAGGAGTTTTCGTGGATGAAGGCTTTTAAGTGGTGCGCAGTCTTGGCGTTCAGGGTCGTGCCCCGAAACCCTAAACCCCAAACTCTAAACCCTAAACCGCTAAACCCTAAACCCCTAAACCCTCAACACCTAAACCCTCAGACCCTAAAAGGCTGACGAACATCAAGCAGAAGGGCCTTCGGCAGTTCCGTCGGCAGGTGGGATCAGCGGTGCATGCTCGCACACGGAGTCCTGAGCGGTGAACCCTGCTAGGGTTTAGGGGTTTACTTGGAGGGGCAGGTAGTAAGTAGGACATAAGTAGAGTTATAAGTACCCTAAATGGAGTTACCCCAAACTCAGTTGCTGAGTTCATAAGCCCCCCAAAAGTGTACACGTTTAGCTTTATAGTGGGTAATATTATCCGAAAAAGTGTAAAGTGTATCCACTCAGCTACTAAGCAAATATAACCCTAGAACCTACTTACTAGGTCCCCTGCCCCTTCAAGAAGGGTTTAAGAAACGGTTTTGCCTTAAGCGCTAAGCATGATAGTAGCCTGCTGCAACCCTTGCTACGCAATTCGGCTTTAGAGAATGAGAGGTTGCAACACATGAAACATGCTCGACATGTTCGCATAATTATCTCCATTATTCAACGCTGCGCGAAGCATGAAACGGCCTCTGTGGTTGACCTTCGCGACTGCTGCTGGCACTCGACTAACCCCCAAAATATCGATCAACCCCCCAAACGCCCCAAAGGTTTTAATGATGCGAATGCCTATGGAGATCATGCTCCGACTATAGAAACCGATGAAGAGCCTACAAGCTTATAGCGCGAACTCCACTGTTGCAAAGGCTCCAAGAACTCAATGATGGCCAGCGACTGCCTCAGCACATGGATATGCTGCGGACCCAGTCGGGCTGTCAGAGGGCTCAATAACTGTTGACGGGATTTTGCTGCAGGACTTTAATTGGCTTTTAAGGTATCTTTCTGGCTTAAGAAAAGTGTTCAGGGCTTTATCAGATTTCTTTTCATATCAAAGGCTACGTTGAAGATCCAGGTTAGGGCTCGTTTACAGTAGCTTGGGGTTTAGGGTTTAGGGTTCAGGGCTCAGTAGTGAATATGACGATGCATCATGTAGCCTACACCTAACCCCCGAAGTGACAAGGGGACCTGACTGACCTTAACTCTGATGACAAAAGATCTGAGTGCTGGCACAGCAAAAGTCTCGGCACTGCCTGCACGAGTTTCTACTTGGTAACTGTATGCTTGATTCTACTTGATTGCCTGACTGGTCGGTATCCGAACTAAAGGTTTACATGTGGGGTTATATGAGGACTAAAGTACGCCAAACATGTTAAAGCAGAGGGCTAAAGGCTCGGGGTTTAGGCCTGAGCCTAGACGGCCCACCCGAAGCGCCCCAAAACAATCTATACATGTTCTAGAAGCAGCTAGGTTTCGGTGGCTCCCGGTCGACCTTATGCCAGTCCCCGAAAACCAGACGCCTACGCAACCGTAAAGCCCTAAACCCCAAACCACTGAACCCTAACTAAACCCTAAAACCTAGACCCCAAACCTCTAAAACCTAAATCCAACTACCGAAACCATAAATCCTATATGGGTGGTTGTCAAAATTATGGTCCCGTTTTGGGTCCCTAATATAATACGGCACCTATTATTTAAGGTACCCCAAAAGGGACCCTAATTTTGACAACTACCCATATACAGCCCCTGAGCCCCTAAGAGGAACCAAACCTTCGGAATACAAAGTCTACTGATCCTTCCCGCAGGGTCGACGGCTAATACCGCAGGCCCACCGTTCAGGGTTTAGGGCTTAGTGTTCGGTTTGTGTAGGATGCCCTTCATGGGTTCCTTTGCAAGTTCTTTGAGGTTGGATACACTCTAACCCAAAGGGTCCATGTAACACTACCACCATGGCATAAGGCCCTGCAAGACTATCCCCATTATGATTCCACAATAGTAGTGTATATGGACCCTCTTGGTAACCAGGCCCTAAACCCTAAACCCTAAGCCCTAAGCCCTAAACCCTAAACGCTGAAGGGTCATCGTGGTTCCGCCTGTAGGAGATTTTGGTTCGACATTGCTTTTGCGTTGACGGCGCTCCGGAGTCTTTGCATGCCTGAAGGTGTACTAGAGGGCTATGTTAAGGATACTATAGGGATACTTTAGGGTACTATACTACTGCCTCTCACCTAAACCCTCCAAAAGTAAGTACAATTATAGCCCAAAACATATAAAAGGCAATGATTCTACATATTGTTGTTTCGGGTTTAGGGTCTGTGGACCGTTAGGCTTATGAGCCTTCAAGGCTTCGGATAAGTGCCGGGTTTCGGGTCTCTAGATGCAGACTCCCAAAACCCCTGGTTTGAATAAAGACCATTAGACTGGGCTTTTAAGTAACCAGGGAGAAAAAGAGTATATATTTTTATTTCCATAAGGGTTCCTTTAAGAAAAAAGTATTAAAGTATGGCACTCCAAAGCCCAGTAAAGGCTTTTACAAGGGTTTACACTGATTTTATGACGGGTCTAGGGATAACGTGGCTTGGCAAGAGCTGTTGGACGGGCCACGTCAGGGTCTGCCGTTGGCCAGCAGCATCAGTGAAGGAGAAGGTGGGAACCTGCAACCGGAACACGATGAATACCTAACACGCATGTGGGGGTTGATCAAAATTATGGGCCCTTTTGGGGTCTGAATTATACCATATTCCTTATAGTCTAGGGGACCAAAAGGAGCCCATAATTTTGATCAACCCCCATGTGAACCCGACAACTCCAAATGTATTCCGACAGCCTCAGGGCTTCAACAAAACACACCCAAACCCCAACCCCGAAACTGCCCCAAACCCTGAGCCCCTGAAGCTGTCCCTTAAAACCTGAAAAGATGGTAGATGATAAACTGATAAACGATGTCAAACCCTAACTAAGAATCAAAACTACGCATCCTAAACCCCCAGTCTGTACGTAAACCCTAAGCACAAAGCCTCGCAACACCGTCTAGAATTCTTGTGGAGAGCCCCCGGAACCTTATAAACCCTAAAGCCTAGAAGCCCCAGAGCCGAAGCCCCCTCACCTGAAGCCGAAGGGCCACGCTGTTCAAAGAGGCCAGAATCACCCAAAAAGATCGACAGCCCATCGTCATAACTTCAATCTGTGTGTAACCCTACAGAAACTGTAGAGTTTAGGGTTTAGGGTCCACAGGATGCAATGATGACTAGTGATGGGGTACTTGGGTTTAGGATAGCAGCAATGTAGGTTCGTATTTGGGGGGAGTACTACGGTATGCGCTAACCAGTCACTGGACCCTTGGGATAAGGGTAAGAGTAAGGGCTTTCCAGGGTGGCATTTGACCTCAAGACTACCTAAACCCTCCAGAAGTACCTAAAGTAATGGCCAAAAGCCTATGCAAGGCCTTTATTCTGCATACTTTTGGGGTCCAGGCATCGATTAAGGGTCGCATCGAGTCTGTCAGGGATCTCATCTGGGCCTAGGTAAACTAATGCTAACAAGAACCAGCTGGTGAGGTGATCCTTTTGGGGTTTGTGAGGGTTTAGGGTTTAGGGGCCAGCTTTGTTCAGGTATCAGTGCCCCGCCTCTCTGTCCGCACTTCTATCCAGGGTCTAGCCAGGCATGCACTTCTACGACTACAAAGACAACATTAAGCCCAAACATAGAAATACTATACAAGTAGAAAACCTATCTGAACCCCAAACCCTGAACCCTAAACAAACACATCTGGAACTGAGCTGTGCGATTATTGATTATTGTCTCTGCAGGACGCGTATAATCATGCTTCAGCTCCCGCAGGCTTCTTGTTCGGAGCCTCTCCCAAAGTGGGCTGACGACGCTTGCTTTGGGCCTGTCTGGCGGCTCAAAAGATGCGACAGGAAACTGGGACCTTCATGAATTCGGAGTCTCCAGCCGGGGCTGGGGCTGCGGGTGGATCGTGATCGGCATCCGCAGCTGTTGCCGCGGTGGGAGCGCCGGTAGATGAGGATGCCTCTCGCGACTCGCAAGCCTTTCGGCGTGCCACGCTTGCATCAGCGCTGCATTCGTGGAGGTATCCGTGGGTGGTGCTGGATCCAGCCTTCCTGCCCTGAGGGCTCTAAGGGCTGCAGCCGCCGAAGGCGTTCTTTCTCCTCTGGCTGCTCAGACAACGGCGGCCCAGGCGCAAGAGTAACTGCATCTTCGAGAACTGGCCCTACACCCCAACCCCTGAAGCCCGAAAACCCAAAATCCTAAACCCTAACCCTAAACCCCTGAAGCCCGAAAACCCAAAATCCTGAACCCCTGTCCTAAACCCGAAACCCTCCACTTCAAGCACAGATCCCTATTTTCGAATACCCGGGGTCTCTAAATTCGTAACCTAAACCCTAAACTCCTAGGTTCGAGGCTCTGGGTTCAGGGTTTATAGGATTTGGGGGAGTTGAAGGGGGATTACGGGAGGTGGGGGTTAGGGCTTAGGGTCTAGGGGAGGTAAGGAGCAAGGGTTAAGGGGAGTTAAGCGTTTCGGGTTTACGGGAGGTAGGGGTTTAGGGTTTAGGGGAGTTAAGGGCCTGGGGTTCAGGGGAGTTAAGCGTTTCGGGTTTATGGGAGGTAGTGGTTTAGGGTTTAGGGGGGTTAAGGGTTTAATTGGGGTTTAGGGGCTTTGGGTTTAGGGTGCAGGGTTAAGGGCTTAGGGTTCAAGGCTTAGCTTCGAGGTTTCAGGATTGATCGCACTTTTAACCTACTTCCTGAGCCCAATGACGCAATTACCCGACTACCTTTCCAAAGCCATACAAAACACTGTAAACCAAGCTACACAATCCGTGAATAAGACGCCCTACATCAAAAAGCAATCACAGAACCCTACAGTCTAAAACTAAAACACTGTAAGCATATACCCTGATTATAACTCTGTATACTCAGTCTCATGACCTTTAAGTAGGGTGGGTTTTCGGAGCCTAACACTACAACACACTTGATGAGATCGGCTTCTTTACGCAAAGGTCCATCAACCCCCCCCGGCCTGACCGAGCCGATTGCTCTCCTGTACCTCAGTCTAGACCCTAAACCCTGCACAAGTCTTGACAGTTGGTCGGAATCAGAATCGGGTAGTTTGAGTATAGTGCGGCGCGATGATACTAATTACTATGAACAGGTCCTCCTTGGTTTAGGGTGGGCGTGTACTTTCGGGGTTTAGGGTTTTGGGATGCGTGGGGACGGGGCTTGATAGTATTCCATAGGCTTGAATAATTCGGGCTTTCCAGGTCCGCATAGGGCTTCAAGTCTTCCTTCGGGGGCGTGCAGTGTTTTTCCTTGGTTTTGTTTTGGTTTAACGCCTTTGTGTTGTATGGTCCAAGTTGAGGGCTTTGCGTCGGAACGAGAGTAATTTATTTTGGGTTGGAGGCTTAGGGCTTCACGCTTTAGGGGGCTTGGGTTCAGGATTCAAGGTAGTTAGGCTTTACATCCCGACACTCGTTTGGTACATCACTCCTGGCAAGGTCTTGTATACACAAACCTGATTTTTGATTTCAGAGCTTGGAGTCCGGTTCGGACGCAGCCGTGCTGACTTGCATCTAGTTAGAGGCTGAATTCCACACCAAAGCACTGGTCAGTATCGAAGTTCGCTACAATTGTCCTTTGGTCGATATCCTTCTTATAAGGAGCGATTCATGGCTGTTGTAGCCGGACAGACGAGTCGAGGAATTATAGCAACTACCGGCCAGCCATGCTTCCAGGAGTGGAGGGTAACTTTGGCAAGGTCAGCAGGCTGAGCAGGCGAGGCTCGACCTCCACTCATCAAGGATGCCATCTGAATATTCCTGCATCCTTCACGCGGAGGAGGATGGCAGGATCCTCATCTTCGTGAACTTCGAGCTCGCGGATGTCCGTACCGGCCAGAGTTCCATGCCCAGTGTGCGTATTGAGGACGATGCTGTCTTCCAAAATGGAAATCAGCGTCCCCTGCACAGTGTAACCATGCAGACTCGCTGTGCACCGTTCACCCAGATGCTCCAACACAAACACACACACACATATATATATATATGTATATATATATATATATATGCGCTGCCTCTTATCATCGGGAAGTGTGCACGTCAAATGAGGGTTCAGGGCTTAGGTTTGTACGTTCATGTGTCGGGTCGCAAGCTTTGGCTTCATGGTTCGGGGTCTCATACAGGGGCCGGAACAATCGCCGGTGCTCAGTGGTATCCTTGCTTATATACTTTGCCGGGTCTTGGTTCCTAATACAAAAAATAACCTAAGAAAGTGTATACTTTCTCCCAGAGTGCTATTGAATAGCTGCTAGCTTAGTAATCAGCCTGAAAGCACCCGCCTGTACTCTAATACAGTCGAAGCCCCAGTCTGTTCATCACGGCAGTTCGTCAACAACAGAGCGGTATGCAGAAATAGGCTGGATGCAAGCTAGTTGGAGTTATTCGTGCATACATATATGTACACATACACACACGCACTTAAACAACTACATATTCCCAAATTTCACATTCGACTCTCGGCTCCAAACCTTCAACCCAAAAAACAAAACACAAAAACAAGCACTGATATTTCGTCCGGGGGTTCACGGTTTAGGGTATAGCTGTCTTGCACCCGTCTAACCAGAAACCTTAAACCGTGTATCCTTCGATGTTAGGACTTCGAGTGTCGAGGCCAGCTTGTGTTTATCCTTGGGGTAGTACCCACAGTATCCAACGTAGTTTTTGTTAGGTGACCGACAAAAACGTGTGCTTAGGGTTCTGTAACCAAGAAACACGACAACCCTGTAACACCACACAAAAACCTACGATGGAGAGCACCGGGAAATTAACTGTTAGACAGACTTCTGGATTATTCCGGCGAAGCAGCATAGGTCGGGTCCTTCTGCTGGTCCTCCAAAAGATTTACCTCGCACCCAAGCTCGGTTCTTATCTTTGTTCCCACAAAGCCCTGCTAAACAACGGCACGCTTGTTCCTACTAAACGGTCCTAATAGAGAGCCCAAACCTCAAAAGTTAATGCGATGGAATACAGGCCCTTTTCTCTGTAGAGCCGCCGTTTTCTACTTATGTTGGTAGGGGGGTAACGGCTGCGAGCCAGAATGCACCAAAACGCAGGACCACGGGTCGCTCCTCGTTGTTTGTCCAAAAGAGCTGCGAGGGTAATCCTGCAAGACCTAGTTGTTACACCTAGGGTCCAAAGAAGCCAAGGGCAGGTCGTTCCTGTGCCACCCTTGCCCCCGGATCGTCCAACGGTTCGGGTCTTAGCCCTTAAACGCTTAAAACACTAAGCCCTAAACTCTGAACCGGAAAGACCCTAGACCCTAAAATCCTAGACTCTAAACGCCAAAACCCTAATACCCCCAAACCGAACTAATTAGGCACGGAGAGTCTTCCTGTCCGAGGGAGGAGTTCGAGCCCGAATACAACGGACACCAAGAACATCCTCACCCTCTACTTATAGCATCATGGGACTGAGGAAGGTAGGTATACTTGTTTTCTTATTTTTCAAGTTAGGGTACTTATAACCTTGCGTACCAAGTCCCATGATCCTCCAAGTACTCCATGCCGGAGCTCCGCAGGACAAACATATTTACATACTTGGTTTTGGGTAGTAGTAATGTGGCTTGGAATTTGGGGGGACTATATGATTGTTACATACGAACTAAAGTTTACAGGGCTTCTACAGGATTTCAGAAAAATGGTCTTTGAAGGGAGCCTACGTAAGTTGAAAGAGTTCTTTTGAGGGTTGTTGAATGGTTTTTGTATCGTTTTCGAAAAAGCAGTCACCAGGCTCACTGTGTCAAGTTCAGCATCAATGATGGACAACACCCCACATTGAGGGTAGCAGCCGGAACCTCCGCAGTTGTGGTATACTTTTCCAAACTCTGGCTCCTCCCTGACCCGACGTAAGACTAACCCCGACAGCAAACTCTGTCTTAGATGTAGGGGCTTCGACAATCAGAATATCGGCTGTGGTATAATACAGTAGAGCCTAAACCGTAAACAAAACGTGGGCCGTCAAGCTTTTGGAGCCGTAAAGCTGACCATGTCGCAATAGCCGAACCCGAGCCCCACCCTTGAGGACGAATTGAACCCTAAAAGGATATACAGTTTAAGATGCATATACCATATATTATGGATTCATGGTATGGCGGTATAGGCCTAGGTTTTTTAAGGGTCATTTGGTCCTTCAGGATAGTGCCCCTCGTGCAAGCCGTGTCAAATCTAAATCTAAACATTCCCTAATGTCTCCGTGCTTTATTTCAGCTTGAAACCCTGAGCCCTTTCTGATGCTTGGCGCAAGCACATTCGAAAAAGGCCTAGGGCCTTGAACGGTAATGTAGAGCCCTGATTAGTAGACCCGCTCCCTTCATCAGAATTTGAACAGACAGAGATCCTGCTACGAAACCCCTGAGGAAGGAGGTTCGTGAATCAGGACTTTAAGACATGAATCTGGTGCTGCTGGGCAACATTCTAGGCAAGCCTGCTTGGTACGGGGTTGAAATTCAGTGGTCGCATGTCGGATGCAAGCCCCTAAACCCTAAACCCTAAGCCCTAAACCCTAAGCGCAACTTGGGGTTTCTCCTGCTCCCACAGTCGCTGTAAAATCGGCACTTACCCTGGGCCCTGAACCTTAAGCTTTAACCTTACAGTAAACCCCATAAAGTTGGAAACCGGATTAAGGCCAAATAGTGCTGGAATTCCCTATACATTACTCTTAAGGATTGAGGCTATGGGGTTTCCAACTTTTGGGCTTCTACTGTACACCTCCTCACAATGCCGAACCGTAAACTCTATAGTGTAACTAAGCATGCTTGAACCCTCTAACGTCGAATATGCTGAACTTTAGACCCAAATTTCCAACTCAAGGACTCTGATGCCAGAACCCAAAATGCAGGTGAAGATGCTGGCTTGTTATTGAACTTGACTCCGTGGTGTGCCAGCGCCTGCTCAAACATGACTCAATGTTTCTGTAGGCAGGCAAAGCGTAGTGAAGTCTTGAACCCTTAACCCTATAAACCCAAGCTTTAAACCCCAACCGTGCTGCCCAGAGTGCTGTGCCAGGCCAGCTAGGGTACTTTTATTATAACCTTACTTGTGCTAAGTCCCATGATCCTCCAAGTATATGACCTACGAATAGGGTCATATCCTATCTCTTGTTTAAGATTTCTATGTAACGGCTCCCATGTGAGGTATGACCCCCTAGCTAGAAAGTTACTAGAAAGTAAAAGTTTTTGGGGTCCAGGTAGACCCCAACCCTCAACCAGACAACCTTGAGGGTTTGGGATCCTTAGTGTTGGAAGCAGGTTCCTGTTGTACTATAGGACTTTGTGCATTAGTTTCGCCAATGTCTCCTTCATGTTACGGGTGGCTTTTCCGATCGTTCAAGCAAAGCAGGAAACCCTCAAAGAACAACGGACAAAAGAGTGCTATTGACGGACCTGGTGGTCTTTCTATCCGGTTCCATGGGGGATTAAGACAAGACAAGTGATGCGCAGCTTCGGTAAACGGTCCTGGACCGAACAGCCCTAAGCCTTCCACACTAAGAGACCCCTTTACCCCAATCAAACCCCGAAAGCCCCAACCCTAACAGCAAGCTCCAGACACCGCACATTCCTTTCAAAGAGGACGAAAGCTTTAACAACTCTGATCCAGTGCACGGCATCTTCAAGCCTTACAAACGCCAACCTCCCTGGGACCTCCCTCCAAATTTCTCGACCCTGCACCTGCATCGCCTGCACACCCACTTCAAACACACCAAATAAACTCGCAAAGCCCTGAACCAACTCAAACTCCAAACCTTATGCCTTATACCGTATCCCAAAACCCTTATTATGGAACCCCGCAGAACCTCTATCGACCCCTTGTACACCCATATAGAGCCCTCCTCACGACTGGTTTTAGTGTCTTGGGTGTCAGGGCACCATGGCAGTATCAAGTTCCTCAAGCTTCAGGTTCGATGGCTTGGGGTCTGAATAGACTCTGGGGGTTAAGTTAGGGCTTCATGAATTACGGCATGTACTATCCCTGAATCCCTCAACCTTACTTGGAGGGGCAGGGGACTTAGTAAGTAGGTTATAAGTAGAGTTATAAGTACCCTAGATGGAGTTACCCCAATTATAACCCTCTGCCCCTTCAAGTAAGCTTCCCTAAAACCTATAAACCCTGAAGCCTCAACCCTAGGCTTAGGGTTTCTAGGGTTTAGGGTTTAGGGGTTTAGGGTTTTCCGAAGAGGTAGGCCGTGGGGGTGCAGGATCCATGGCCGACGTTCGAATTGAAAGGCTCAGTTTTACACCGAAAGTGCGCTTTGTGACTTCTGAAGCTTCTGTCGTGTGAATGAAGCCTTCGGCCTTGCTTGAGCCATGTGCTCAGCAGAGAAATGTTGAGCGCTGGTTTTAGCACTCCTCCTTGATGCTTCCGTAAGGTCAGCATCATCAAAACTCTAGGCTCAACCCTTTCACGGCTTAGCCGGTAGGATACTGAGGCTGGCCATTGTTGATGCATACTTCACATAAAGTACGCCTTTCAATCTTAGCTCGATTGACGTGGCGGAAAGCCCAACAGTCTTCACGGAAGTGGACGACGTTGCGATCAGGTAGACAGAAGTAAGGTCCTCGAACCAAATGCCGTTCCACCCGAACTTCAGGCAGCATCCTTGTAAAAACCCGGACCACTGGTCCAGAAAGCTCTGTCTGAGCTTCGGTTTGGGATGTTGGCTGAATCCGCTCACGCATCGTTGGGTTAGGAGGAACTGGTGGAGGAAGTAGTGGTGGCTCGTCACCAGCTTCTCGTTGAGGAAGAAGAGGCTCCCTTGGGGGTTCAGGTATGGGTTGATCGGAACCTTGTGCTCGTCCATAAACCAAATGAGGCGGTCTGGTCGAAGAAGACACCCTACAGGTAGGACCGGTGGTCGTCGAGATCCTGGCTGCTAGCTCCCGAATCCTTGAGTTCTGCCGGTCTGACAGATACTCAGCAGAGATTCTCATAAGCCCAGCCAACTCGTTGCACTCGACCCTCGTCAACCTTTGATTCCTTGTACTGGTCGTGGTCCACGAAGCAGGAGCAAGAGCACGAAGCCTAGCAGCTGGATTCGCCTTCCGCATGGCTGCCTTAGCAATTTCCCACATCACAATAGAAACCACACCAATCACCAGGAGGATCATGTAGATCTCCACAGAGGAGTTCACCTCGATGGGCTCCTTGATGGCCACGTCATCCTCACCCTTTGCACAGCAAAACATACTGAGCGTCGACAGGCACTTCACAATGTCCTTCAGGCCACTGTTGACTGCCACAGCTTTCACCTTAGGTCCTTCATCCCGTACAGCTGGTTCTCGTAGTTGCCAAAAGTCGCCGTAGGTCCTCCAGTCGTTGGCGGGGTAAGGGCTTGGTTCCCAGGTCTGCAAGCTGCGTTAGACCTGGTACGTGTTGTACCACCACATCACCAGAGCGAATTCGCTCTCGCAACCAGGATGATCTCACACGGAGATGCCTTGTTCTCCAGGATCCTGTGGAGCCGGCCAAGAGCTGGACCGCGGAGGAGTTGTCGACCTTGAGGACTAATCGAGGAGCACTTCTGGTTAGGTCGTTGACAATGTCGGCGATCGAAGTGGCCAGCAAACACCCATCCAAGGCCTCGATAAGTTCAGATTCGGTAGTCGACAGCGTGGTCAACTGTTGGCGCGATGAGCGCCACACAATCGGGGATCCCTTGTAGCATACCACAGTTGATCCATGGGACCTTCCACCACTGGGAGAGAAGCTGGAGTCAGTGAAGATCTCCAGCTCGTTGTCCGGACCGTTGCCACCACTCGCCCCAAAACACAACACGTGACTCTTTGTACCCAACAGGTAGCCGAGGATCCGGTGCGCCGTTGTGCACACGGCTTGAGGATTTCGTAGGAGCTTGGCCGACAGCAGTGCCACTGGGTATTGAAGATCCGGTCTCGTTCTGCCCGCTAGCCAAAGCAGTTCTCCCACACGACGTTGGGCTTCCCGAACGCTCCCAATGTCCTCGGAAGTTTCTTCTGGTGAGTTTAGCAGCGCGGTCTCCTCCTCCTCAGTGAGTAGTAGCCCTTCCTTCGCACCCATGCTTGTGGATGGGGGGTCCGTGTAGTTGTGACCCCTGACCAATTCCTTAATGAATGCCTTTTGACCCACATGGATCTCGTTGGTAGGCCCCTTTGAGATTTCCATTCCGAGGAAACGCACCACATCATGTTCTTCTCCAAGCCAATCAGGTTCTTGGCATTCCCATGTTTGGCCTATCCATTTTGCGAAGCTCCTTGTAGCCGTTGAGGACCCTATCATAAGAAGATCGTCGACGTAGACCAAAACATGGGCTTCTGGATCACAAACGGTTCCATCAGGTAGCACTTGACAGATTCCCCATAACTGGGAGTCGGCCTCCGTTTGAACCAGGCGGTACTGGACACCATCAACAGACCACGTAGCCTCCTTGAGTTGATCATCGCGAAACGCTGACCAAATCGAAGGGCTTTTGATTAGCCAAAGGTCAGATGGTTGGGCCAGTCCCAGCGACACAGCTATCTTTGGAGGTTGAACAGCGATACTCCTCGTTCCAGTCCAGGGGGCAAGCACGAATGCCTGGTGGATGTCCGTAGTGCCAATCGAAACACCGTCCTTGCCTGCGTACATTGCCAACAAGAGACGAAGGGTGGAGGCATCGGCACCCGCAGCATAAAGATCACCTTCTTCAGCATTCAAGAAGTTTCCGCAGACCACAAACCGCATTTTCCTTTTGTAACGGGCAACTGAGTCCGAAGGTGGCGGCTTGACTGTCACTACAGCCTTTCCTGGAACAATCACGGTCCCCGGACGTAGCGTATCTCGGGTTCGAACCTCAATCGCCTCCTTGGTATCCCGGAGATTGAAGAACTCCTTCTCCGCGGCTGGTTTCCACCGTTGTAGATGCTGACGTACCTCACTTACATCCACATTGTGTACCACTTCCAGGTTGCGTCCTTCCGAGTCCAGCTGCTCCAGTAGCTCTTCAATGTTCTTGGTGTAGGTGACCTCCGTTTTTCGCACACATGCCGTTTAATTTGACGATCAATCGTGGGCTATCTCAACTTGCGCCATACGTAGAAGGACCTCTCCGCCAATCTCCTCAAACATAAAGGACCCAGGCTGTGACGTCCCCTGATCACTAAAAGCAAAGGACTCCTCCTGGTTGGATGACGACGGGATCTCCTCCTGGTTGGATGACGACGGGATCTCCTTCTGGTTGGATGACGATGGGATCTCCTCCTGGACGCTTGATACCCTCATCATCCTCAATCGCCTTCTGGTAGTCTCCAATAAAGTGGACTCGCCCCTGGGAGCGGTTCTCTCCGGTGGTGTAGGCTCGCCTCTGGAAACAACTTGTGCCCGTCGTGCCATGTGAGGGTGACCATGAGTGTGTTCCCAATTGGCTCTCACCATTTCATCCTCTGTGATCACGAACTGTCGCCCCACCTCTGCTCCCCAAATCACGTCTGCTCGCCTTCAAAGTCTTCGCCATTGTTGGTGAAGTACCAGTAGAAGCGGTTTGGGTCGTGGCCACAATCCACCACATTGCAGTACTCCCTCGTGGTCTCACGGCCCGTGTGTGGGTTAGTGTAGGGCATCTCAATGCCTGCTTCATAGCCGGTCCGGATAGCACTTCGATGGTTATATCGCTCCATCCACAACTTGTTGGCAAAGTCGTCGGTCCGTACCGACTCCTGCATGCTAGCTCTCAGGTCAGCAAGCTCTCGCCAATTCAAGCGCAAATCCACCAAACGTTCGGCAGTGATATGGGTAGACTTGATCATCATATCACGCACCAGTCGGATGGGTCGTAGAGCAGGTGGTGGTAGAGCAGGTGGTAGAGGAGGTTCGACCTCTTCATTGCCATCAGGTAGTTGAAGACCCAAGCCCAAGGCGGTCGCATACTCCCTGGCTTCGCCCTTCAGCTTGAAGTCCGCCCTGATTGTGTAGGCAGCCAACACGACCCTATTTCCAGACCACCCAGAAACCTCATGCCAATCTCTCGGGTGGAACTTGATCGGTCCTTTTGAGACTTGAAGTACAGATCCCTGCACCTTCCGTCCTTGTACCTCACGAACGACCACAGGTACTCCAGGAACCCATAGGCCGCCTCGTCGGAACTTAGTGAGTGGTGCCAACAGCGTCTCCTGTCCCAAGCGGTTGTGGGCGTCCTTGTGCATAGCTGTGCGATGGTTCTTGAGGAGGGCAACCGAAGTCCAGGTGTGGTTGGGATCAAGCTGACGAATGTACTGGTTGATCAACCGAGTCGAACTTGGAAAGGATTTTGTAGTTCGCCTCAATCCCACAACTCCACCATGAACAAAGGCTCCGGTAGACCAAAAAAGTTGCGGCTTGCTTTCTTGGCTCACGGTAGGCATGGCGGGCTCTCCCTCATCAACATCGCCCCGGGGAAACTCTTCATCAGGTAGTAGGTTGAGGAGGTGGTGGATATAGTTTGGCTTCAGACGGCCAGGTGGTGTTTGATCCAACACGCGAATGGCATAACTTTCTGTGGGATGAATCTCAGGCTCGGTGACCACCTTGGAGAGAAGGGGAGGAGCTGGATGCTCGATGATCTCGATCTTGTCAAAATCCAAAAGGTCCTCCAGCTCCTTATCCGTGATCTCTTCCACGCCCTTGGTTTTCGACCGAAGTCTTCGCTCTGGCGGTCGTTGTTCTTCAGAGGGAACCACCGCTATTGCGGGAGGTAGTAGATCAAGTTTTTCAGGCTCAATCACATCCATCCTGATTCCTTTGGCAATCACCAAACCTCCGTCTTCACGACAAAGAACATGACCCCCTTGAACATCAGATGCAACCCCACGGTAGTAGGCCTTCCGCCATCGAGGAGGTAGGTCTGGTAGAGGAGCGGCAACCTTCTTCTCCTCGGAGCCCATGTAGCCTTTGATCTTGTACCAAACTTCTTGCCCGAAAGCCGGTAGAGGTTCCCTGGCAGCTCCATCTCTTGGCATCAGGTCCCTCCAGTGAAGTTCGGCCGCATGATTAGCAGCCAACGGCCAATCCCTTGCTTCGGCACCCGAAGAAATCAACAGTTGCCGCGCTCGCCGCTTGAAGAACTTCACCGCGCACTCCGCTGTACCATTGGCCTCCGGCTCAGAACCGCTGGTCCTCGAGTGATGAACTCCTCTGTCGACGGTCCACCTCCTCCTGAACTCTCGTGCCCGGTCGGTGTGGATCTGGACAATGGGAAGGTTCGCTCGCCGCAGCTTCTTGTACAGAGCCTGTGCTGCCTCTAAGACTTGGTCGGTCCGGCGGGATCTCATTGGCACCATAAGATAGAGGGTACTCATCTCCACCTTGCTCATAAGCTCCTCAATCTTCTCATCAAGCGGGTCCTTGGCCTTTTCTTCATCACCACCAGGCTCCGGAATCGGAGCCGCCTCCGGTAACCCCGAGTCTTCATCATCCTCGGGTAGAAAGTTCTCCTCGGGCTCTGGCTCTGAAGGAGATATGTCCGCCAGGTCATCATCAGGCTCAAGAGGATCATCCTTGTCCAAGCGGTCCATCCCCTCTGCTTCTTCAGGAACATCTCCCATGGTCAGCAAACACTTCGGCACCCGGTAGGCCCCAACCAACATGTACTTGAGATTGTCCTCGTCGACCAAACCCATAGACCGTCTCTCTGTTTTGAGAGGTCCAGCCACGTCCAGAGACAAGGAGAAAGGCTGCGCATTGCCACCCTCCTGTGAGCTCGGCCAATCCCAGCCGCCTGAAGACAAGTGGCACAGTCTCTCCGATAAGGAACATGGCCATTCTTCAAGTGTTGGGCCCATAGGAGACGATCCGCTGTGGAAATCTTTGAAACCCTTGGCCAGAACAGTCGTGACTCCAGGATCCCCGCAAGGGCTCCCCGAAGTCGTCGTTGATGTAGCTCAGGCAGAAGCGGGGTTCCCGAGGAGTCCGTTCGTCCCTCGAGGACCCTCATCTCGCTCATGTCCGTGAAGCCAATCCATTCCTTGCCGTCGGTGGTCCTTCCCAAAGGAACTTCATTCATTCCCATCATGGTTTGGAGACTCATAGCCAAGTTTAACGCCAGGTCCTCGTTGTCAGTGGTCATTGTCAGAAAGCCAGCCTGAAGAAGTCCACACCCATAGACCTTGGCCATCACATAGAGCCACACCTGGAGGGCCAAAGATCGAGAGGTGGGTGTATCTTCGCTACTCACCACTGCAGAAAGCCGTCCATTGGCAACAGCCCATGTCAAGAGCTCCAAAACCTCAGGGCTCCTTTCCATCTCAGTGTCCACACGTAGGATGGCAGCATTCCCGTAGTCGGCTTGGAGCATGGGGTCTTTCGCACACTTGTCCCTTGTGAAAGCAACCACGCACTGGTCCGAGGAACGTAAGCGTTTCCTTGCCCGTCGTGGAAGTGGTAGAGCTCGTTTCATAGCCGCCCAGAGGTCGAACTCCATTGGGTTCCATCCCACCGCGAGGTCACCCTTGTCGTAGTCCTCGAAAGAAGTCATGATCGGACAAGAGAAGAGGGCCTTCAGACCATCTTCCCGGGACCCCGTGTTGAGGTGTTGTGGAGGAGGTCGGTCCAGCACTTATCTTCCTCAAGGGTGAGAGAAAACAGACGCGCTTCCAAATCCTTGGTGTTCCTCTCCAACAGGCCTGCGCTTGGCAAACCACCTCGGGACATCCATTTCGGAGGCGTACCTTGAGGGTCCCCATTTCGGGGTGGACCACCTTGCAATGGCCCCCTTTCCCACGACGCCTTGCACCCAAGCACCTCCGTGAGCTGGCCCAGGGGTATGATTGGCTGTGGTGTCTCGCCGTCGGGATCGGTCACAATGGTCCCGGAGTCCAGCTGCTTCAGAACCTTTCCTTCGTCCCCAGCCAACGTTACGATCACCGGGTTGGCCTTGTCCATCTCCTCCTGGCTTTTGGCCTGGCGCAACAAATGGGTTGCCCCGCTATCCAGAAGAAGAGTCTGGACCTTCTTCATCTCAGCTTCAAGGACTCGCAGTGGGCGAAGAGCAGGGTTTCCATTCAGCGCTGAGAGGATCTGCTTGGTCTCGGCCAACAGGCGAGGAACTGTGGGGGTTGAAGGCGTAGTGTTGGTAGCCGCAGTAGAGCCCGTCCCCGAGGTAGCTGAAGCAGCTGCGATCTTAGGGTCTCCCGACTTGTTGGCCTTTCCTGTCCTTTCCTCCACCCTTTCCTTTGTTCCTCTCTGCGTCCCCCAGTTTGGTAGGGCATGCGGAAGCCGAGTGTCCTTTCCCAGAGCACGCCAAACATCGGCCCACCTTCTCCCTCTCGGTGATGCCCTCCATGGAATGCAAAAACCCACATTTGTTGCCCCTGGTGCATCCCTGGTCCGTCTTAAACCAGAACTTGCAAGGATGCTGGGCTCGCCGTTCTGCTCGGGTTCCCTTTGACCCGGCCTTGTCCCCAGAGGTAGGAGTAGAAGAGCCCTCCACAGTCACGTTCCTTACTTCAGGCGCGGGAGCGGTGTTGGCATTCGGAGCTGGAGATGCCTTGGGGCACAGCTGCCACTGCCTGCTCCATCTCAGACAGAAGGTGCTGCTGGAGCACCTTGGCATTCTCCTCCGTGGGGGCTTGGTCCAACATCAACCGTGACCGCAACATCGAGGTTCGAAAACAGGCTTCCCTCATCCCCTGCAGCAACCGTTCACAAACTCCAGAGAGGCCTTTTACCAGGATGTAGGGGTCAGGTGGCACCACTCCGATAGCCCTGCTCCGTAGAAACCAACGATCCCAGCTCCGCAGGATCGTCACTGCCTCCAACGGCGAGTTCGCCACGCCCGGAGTTTGGAGCTTTTTGAGGATCAAGGTCCGCTCCTGTTCGCCTGCGGGCTGATAGAGCACCGCCAACCTGAAGAGCATGCTGATCACCGAGGTCTTCTTGGTAGCCACCAACTCAGACAGCCATCAGCATAGTTGCGGCTCGAGCATGCACCCGTTGATAGGCTCCCGACACCAAGTTGTCCGGCTCCTCGGGTCGCAAAGAGAGCCGATCGATTGGAGAGGCCTTCAGGAACGCAACATAGGCCTTTTCCACTTCTCTCATGACCAAAGTGAACCAGGTTCGGCTCGAGTCTGACATGTCAGCCATGATAGCTTCCACCTGTGTTAGCCAGTCCTGGTAGTCGATGGGGCTGTCCTCGCCAAGAGGGGGTAGTTGTGGTAGCTGAGCACCTGGCTTCACCGTCTCAGGTCCCTTTGGGCTTCCATCCCCACTCATCTGTTTCACCATTGCGCTTTGCAACTGGGACATTCCCTCCACCAAAATGGCCATCTCTCGAGGAAGTTGTGGCGCCGGTCCAAGCCATTGTTGCGCCGGGGTAGCTCCGTCACCCGTCGTAGCTGAGCCACGCCGCTCAGGTGGAGAGGCAGAGCGTCCGCCTCCAAGGAGATTCCCTAGCCATCCACGTCCAGCTCCAGCACCCTCTGGGGGTGGCACTGGTTCCACTCCGGAAGAAGGTAGTCGTGGAGGAGCTGGTGGTGCAGGTACGTCTGGACCTCGAAGACCATCACGAGCATCCGGTACCGGTAGAGGAGGAGGAGGTAGTGGACGAGGTGATTGAGGTAGTTCATAATCAGCTCCTCCTTGACGTCGTCCTCCCCTTTGCTCCTCGTTCCGGTTGTCGGTGTAGGCCCGGAGCCGCCTGTTATCTTCCATCAACTCCTTCATTGTCGTCTGCTGTTCCCGCATGTACTCTTCCACTTGCCTCCTCAACTCCGCCTGGAAGTCACTGGGCGCTGAGCTGCTGGGTGGAGCACCTCCACCTGGCGGGAGCTGCTGGGTGGAGCACCTCCACCTGGCCGTCCGTAGATCAAAGGATGACCTTCACGAGATCTCGCCGCTCCTGTCTCCCCTCTACACCCATTAGACCACGAAGGAGGGATCGGTCTGGTAGACACCGGCGAAGGCTGAAGTCCGTCAGCGCGAGGTTCTCCTTGGTTCACTCCCATTCTCGAAGTGGTAACCGGCGAGGGGGTCGTTGTCAGGTGTGCTGGGGCGGGTCCAGGCCTAGTTCGCCAGGCCTCCCTAAACCACTGCACTCCTGACTGCATCACCACTTCCAATTGATGAGACACCGAACTCAAGGGGGACCTGCGCTGGTCCACTACGCCCGCCTGTGCAGTCGATCCATACCCTTCCAACAGGCGGTGTTCAACTGCTCCTTGGGGCATCAGCGGGGCCTGAGGAGCTTGTTGGGTCTGCACTGCCGCCTCGAAGGCATTGGTCGGCATCGCTTCCATTCCAGTCCTTGGCGCCACCGTCGAGGAACTACGTCCAGCAGGTCCACTCATACTGGTAGAAGTTCCCGTCGTCGTTGGTAGGCCCACCAAAGGCTGGGGAGGCGAAACCCCATTCATCATCGAGGTCATAGCAGGTAGAAGATCTGCTCCATCTTGCCCATGGTCCGATGCCGGTGTTGCGAAGCGGGGGCCACTTGGGCTCATAACCTCCGAAGAGGTAGGCCGTGGGGGTGCAGGATCCATGGCAGACGTTCGAATTGAAAGGCTCTGTTTTACACCGAAAGTGCGCTTTGTGACTTCTGAAGCTTCTGTCGTGTGAATGAAGCCTTCGGCCTTGCTTGAGCCATGTGCTCAGCAGAGAAATGTTGAGCGCTGGTTTTAGCAGGTTTCTAGGGTTTAGGGTTTAGGGGTTTAGGGTTTCTAGGGTTTAGGGTTTCTAGGGTTTAGGGTTTCTAGGGTTTAGCGTATTGTTTCGCTCTAGGGCCGGTGGTCAAATTCAAGGCCAGTCAGCCAAAGGACAATCCGCACACGCCAGGAGGCGCCCGATCGCCAGTAGCCTTCCGGCTTTAGGGTTTATATAATGGTCCCGAAGGGTTCCTTTAAGGGATTCTCATCTATACCCCCTTAGAACCATTATAAAAATAATATTTTTAACATTCTCTTGGGTTTTAAGGAGACCATAGTTATAAGGCTCCTGGGAAGGTTTCTATAAGGTCCTGTAAGGCTTCTTAGGTTGTGGCCTTTTGGAAGGACATCTTGCTCTAATTACCCTGCGCAAGCCTAAACCCTAAACCCTGACCTTCAGGACTTTAGGCTTTAGGGCATCTGGATCATGATGTATCCATTTTCCTGATTGAAGTCTTTCAACTGCAAAGCCTAACTTGCTGTGATTCCAGCTTTATCTGGGCTTAGCCATAAGCTCCAAAACACCCCGAAGGGTCCAAAGGACCTATGTTGGGTACTTGGCCTGTTAAATAGTATACAGTTTTGCAGGCTTGTATTTGGGAGAGTATATGGCTATTATGTACTTGGATGCTTACACGGGTACCCTAATGTTGCAGGTTCTGATATATTATAATTAGCAGGTGCAATAACCCGAATAGTTGCGTTTTGGATCCTCAACCTCTGCATGGCTTCGGCGCGTGAAACCCTACAATTTGCTCGGGCACATTTGGACCCACCAAAACCTGAAGGACGAAATGACCCTTAAAAGTAGGGGCCCTATACCCATATACTATGAATCCCTAAATGGTCTATGAACCTTAAACCCTTTTAGGGTTCACTTCGTCCTTAAGGAATTCGGTTCTTGGATGAAATGAGGAATCCTGAGAATCAGCATTGGTAATGACTTTTGGACTGATGTCAAAGCTATGTTTAAGGTTTGTATTACGGCTTCCTATGCAACTAACTATGCCCAACCCGGTCCGAAATCAGAAATGATAACAACTCCGATAACACAATAATCATGTCCGACATGGAACATCCGCCCTATACACGCACACTCCGGAGTTTGAGGTTCACTCAGACATTCATCCCAGAAACCTTAATGTCATTGTCCCTGCAAGTGACTTGATGCCTCTCAGTTCAGCGTCACGCAGGGCGCACACTGCTTGCGCCGGCGCCTGTGCAGCCTCGCAAGCAGGAAAGGCACTAATTACACACAACGAACCCTAAACCGAAACTAAAGTCACAAACTCAAGGCCTTGAATCCAAGCCCCCCTTCTAAACACTACCCTCCTATAGCAAACGCCCCTTAACCTCAGGTTATGAATCCTACGCTTTTAAGCCGTACCTCGTCTCGTTCTTGAGGTTCAAGGTTTAGCGTTTCAGGTCCTGCAGTTCAAACTTCATGGCGAAATCTGCGCAACTACTTGGATGTCCTGTAGGCTTGGCAAATCGGGAAGATAAAAGATGGGTTATCGGCTCATGAGCATTATCACAGGGGCGATGGGGTTACGGACTATACTCACTACATCACAAGCGCCTCCAGAAACTTGCTGCGAGAAGCCTCGAGGCCAAAACTCTAAGACTTGCTCCCGGAAGCTTAAACCTCTTTGTCATGCACACCTGGACCCCAAAAGTATGTAGACTAATAGCCTTTTACAGGTTTTGGGCCATTATTTTACCTACTTTTGGGGGTCCAGGCATTGCCAAGAAGCTTAGTTGCTGAGTTCATAAGCCCCAAAAAGTGCACACTTTCAGTTTTATGGTGGGTAGCATTATCCCAACAGTGTAAAGTGTATCCACTCAGCTACTAAGGAAGTCCTACAAAGGTTAGGGTTTAGAGAACATCAAGCAGTACACCCCTGCGCTCGGAAGCCTCCCAGTGCTCAACCTCCTGAACCCTACCTGAACCTACCAAAACCTAGGGGTTTAGGGTTTAGGGTTTTCGTGTTTAGGTGCAGTGACTAGGGTTAGGGATCAGGGTTAGGGATTACCTTAACCTACCAAAACCTACAAAAAAGTAGGGTCCCCATAAATTCCATATTAGGGTTTATAATAAGAACTTACAGAAAAGTAGGGTCCTTATAAATTCCTTATTAGGGTTTATAATAAGAACCTACAAAAAAGTAGGGTTTGGTAGGTTAAGGTAGACACCGACCTTGGCCGTTGGATCCCTCTGACAAAATGCTTGTAGATTCTCCTCCTTTGGCCCTCCGTCACGGTTCGCAGGCGCAGCAAGTAGGTCATTAGGTTATGTCTGGTGCTGTCACTAGTGTTAGTGGGAGTACCCTACTTCTAATACGACACTCACTGTTTCTTTCAGTAACCTTCGAGAAGAATATGGCTTGTACATGGGGTTTGTAAGCATAGCTTTCCGTCTTTATTGTTAGGTTGCTGAGGTGCCTAACTATGCGCAGCCTTTTCGGTTACAGTATGAGAGAAGCTCAATTAAAGCTTCAACTCCTTACGCTGTAAGCTTGAACCCAGACTAGACACTGAACCCGACACGCTCCAAGTGGCTCTCGAACACAGCATCACCATGCTTGCACACCGGGGAGCATCCCGCGAACCTGCAGGTAGCACCTGCCGACCCCCGAGTTTTTTCTTGCAGCGGGTTGATGGGGGATGGGGTTTAGGGTTCCAGGCCGGCAAGGCACCTCTACCGCCCACAGAGCCCAAGACTGCAATGCTGCAGGATTTTAGCATATAAGTTTGCTCGTGAACCTTCGGTCTGCAGCCAGCACGACATTTTTGCCTTTGCATATCTTTGCCCCTGGGGGGAAAACGAATTCGGCAGCAGCCAAAGATCTTCTTTCAAGCAGGGCTACCCGTTGACTGAGGAACATTGGTTCAATTCAATCATACTAATCCTAAGCGTCCATGTGCCCAAATAGTATGTGCTTGGTCCTTAAAGAAGCTCCTCGACCACTACTTTAGGGCCAAAGAATATACTTCTTACTATGCGGGTACATGCAACCTTAGGGTAGGATGCCTTACATCTTAGGCTTATTCAATAATCAATCTGTGTGGCTCTGGTCCTTAAAGAAGCTCCTCGAACACTACTTTAGGGCCAAAGAGTATACTTCTTACTATGTGGGTACATGCACCCTTAGGGTAGGAGGCCTTACATCTTAGGCTTATTCAATAATCAATCTGTGTGGCTCTCTGGGTAAGGTTTCTACGAGGGCTTATTTTGGAATGAATGCTCTCGGGAGTGGCTGGTCTCCACGCTTTCCTGCCTACAAAGCTCCAACTCCCTAAACCCTAAGCCCTAAACACTAAAACTTAAAAACTTGAATGCTAAACTAAACTCTAAACCTCAAACCCTCAACCCCTGCACCCTAGACCCTAAACCCTGCCTCACCGCTGCAGTCGCCGAAGCCGATCCTGTAGCCCTCACCCTGGCAAAAGCCGCGCATGTTGCAGACCTGGAGTATTTACTTTAGGGCTTTGGGGTTTAGGGACCTGCAACTGTGAGGCTCCAAAGGGCACGATAGTTAGGCGCTGGGGGGTGGCTGATTGATGCTGGGCATGTAGGTTACCATTTGGGGGAGCGCAATGTAGGGGCCTTAACAATTAGAATAGGGTTTTGGGGCCCATTATGCTATAATTACAATCAGCAGGAACCCCCAAAATAGTAGTGGTGTTTATTCAGGCCCCTTTAGTATTACTTGCCATAAGAACTTGGCTCTTCGCTTTCTTGGGTTTGGGGTTTAGAGTTGAGCTTAGCCGGGTTTGGGGTTTAGAGTTGAGCTTAGCCTTATGCTCAGGGTTGTGCTTTAGGGTGCTTGGTAAGGATTCGCACCGTGCTGTTAACGGTTGGGGCTTGAGAAATTACATATTTAAGGGGTCTAGTCTAGACTTGAATAGTTGATCACTGCAGCTATGGAGAAACTTTCAGGCCGAGGTATACAGGCTTAGGGTTTAGGGTTTAGGGTTTAGGGTTATAGGGTACATTGTATCGGCACATGCATGCCTGGGCCATGGCAGTTAGGGTTGAGCTTTGGCTTCACTGAAACAGGGGATGTAGAAAGTAGGTTAAAAGCACGGTTGTATTACCTACATCATCTATCCTATTCTAAACCCTGACCAGAAAGTAGCGCTTGCATCTTCTGGTTGAACATCACCAATGGCAAAGTCGCGTACAGATAATAGTTTGCAACATTGCTGGCGACAGGTCATCAGAACTCCAAGCAGAAAGCTGAGAACAGCCACGGAATAGTGGTGCGAGAGATGAAAAGTAGCTCAACTGGGGTATATACCCCAGGATGCTCACGCCCCAAGATAAAGTATGGCCATAAACGCCTCCTGCGGTGGCCAGTGTTTAGGGTTTAGGGAAGCTGTTGCCATAGAGCATACTTAGAGAGTCATGGGATTATGTAGTAACTAGGGCAACCAGGGTTTAGATAAGGTAACTGTAGACATAAGTACTGATAGCTCCAGGTAAGAAAGCCGTACCTACGAAGACCAAGATCCTCAAGTAGGTGCAGATACCTGCCCAAAGACCCCATCATTTTCAAGGCTGGGTAACTCATAGAGATTCTGCTCGCAACAGCTGCTGCGCGAACCCCAAACCCTAAACCCTCACGTGGAGGTGTTCAGGCACAGCCTCTTGTATGATCCTGCCTGTGAACCATATCAGCGGTTCTGCGCATCTAAACCCTAGTCACCTAGTCCTGAGTTCCTAAACACTGCACCCTATCATGGGCTGCCCTGAACCCAAAATCCTAAACCCAAAGGCCTAACCTCCAAACCCCTTGAATGCCGTGAGGCCCTCCTCATTCCCTCAAAGGAAGCCGCAAAGGAGCCCATAGCAACCGCCCACATCACTGAGGGTCCTGCATCGCCGTCCTGCAGAAACTTTCGGCTGGCGCCATCCACCAAGGGGATCCTCGTACAAGTGAGGGGGTTCTTTAGAGGGCTGCTTTAAAGGTTCCTATAGAAATTCAAGTGTTACCAGTAGTTACAAGTGTCATGAGTCTTTCCACAGGGCTTTGGGCTCGTACCAGGGTTCCTTTTTCAGGGATCCTGTAGCCTGCTTTGCGGTTTTCAAACTTTTCGAGCTCTAGGGTTTGGGATTGTAGGGCTTAGCACCAGTGACCAGGGTACATGATAACACGGTAATGAACTTGCACCACTCATTACATGTACTTTGTTTTCTGATACGTTGCTTCTAGTTCTTAAGCGGCTGCTTTGGGGGGTTGGGTCCACCAAAAATGAAGCCGTTCGTTCAAGGCTTGCGGCTAAAAGTCAGGGGGCGTTTGAGAGTTCAGATTGTGGATGGAGCAGATGTCCGTCGTGAATTGGGCACCTCCCAGGTGTCCCGATTGTAGGGTGAACGGCTACGAACTGAACTTGGTAGGATACTCTCTGAATCCTGCCAGAACACTCAAGAACCCTCACAGAACACTTAAGGGCACATCACAATGCCCCTAAAGAACATCAGAATGCTTGCACAACGCTTGAAGAAGCCTTATGGACCACTTCAAGGAGCATTACGAAGCACTTCAAGAGTGCTGACAGAACACGTACAAAAGCCTTGCAGAAGGCTGGCAGGAGGCTTACTAAACCATGTAAGAAACGTCATAGAACCTGAACCGTCTGCTGCCGGCCGGCTCGTGTGCACCTCGCCACGAGAGCTCCAGCATGGAGCCGTAACTCCTCTCTGAGATCGGCAAAGGGGCATGAGCTCAATAGTGCTTTTAGTGCTTAGAACTTAGGGGTGCCTTCTGCAAGGCTCCATTTCCCTAAAGGCACGTCCTCTCTGGCTTTCCTTTTTTCGGGTTCCCCCCTAAACCGTAAACCCTAAACACTAAACCGTTCTGACATCTTTTTGGTGCTTTCAGGAGGTCTTCAGCTTAGGTCTAGGGTTTAAGGTGGGCCCTAGAGCTCAGGCTTCTGGGTGACGCAGAGCCATCGAAGCCAACCGTCATAAGCCCTGCCTGAAGAGCACCAGGTGTAGGGTTTAGGGTTTAGGGTCCGCAAGTCTACCACCCTAGCCCCCAGCTCGTTAAACCTGATATCAACCTCTGACGGAGAACTCTGAACCCTGAAACCCGAAACCCTCGTGTACCTCATCCCTAAACCGCCTAGACCCTTGACTCACCTTTGGTTAGTAGGGAATGGAAGAATGGTAGTAATAGTAGTTATAATTGTACCCCATTCCTGCATTCCCTACTAACCAAAGGTAAGTGAAGAACCCCCAAAATCCCAACAAAACCCTAAACCCTAAATCCAAACAAAACCCTAAACCCTAAATCCCAACAGTACCCTAAACCCTAAATCCCAACAAAAAACCCAGGAAGCGTCCTCGGCTCGGTTCCAGAGATGGTCCCCGAACCCAGGAGGTCTCCCGGCGCCTCGGTGCAAACGCTGAGGAGACCATGCGGAGTGAATATATTTTAGAGGCCCAACGGCGGCGAGAATAGGTTTAGGGTTTAGGGTTTAGGGGATTAGGGTTTAGGGTTTAAGGTATATCTAGAGTCTCCATTGTAGTTCCTTTTCTTAGGGTTTAGGGTTTAGGGTTTAGGGGTTTAGGGTTTAGGGGATTAGGGTTTAGGGTTCAGGGTTTAAGGTATACCTAGAGTCTCCATTGTAGTTCCTTTTTTAGGGTCTAGGGTTTAGGGGTTTAGGGGTTTAGGGGTTTATGGGTTTAGGGGATTAGGGTTTAGGGTTTAAGGTATACCTAGAGTCTCCAGAGTAGTTCCTTTTTTAGGGTTTAGGGTTTAGGGGTTTAGGGGTTTGGGGTTTAGGGGACTAGGTTTAGGGTTTAAGGTATACCTAGAGTCTCCATTGGAGCTCCTTTCTTTAGGGTTTAGGGATTAGTGGTTTAGGGGTTTAGGGTTTAGGGGATTAGGGTTTAGGGTTTAAGGTATACCTAGAGTCTCCATTGTAGTTCCTTTTTTTAGGGTTTAGGGATTACGGGTTTAGGGGTTTAGGGTTAGTGGATTAGGGTTTAGGGTTTAAGGTATACCTAGAGTCTCCATTGTAGTTCCTTTTCTTGGTTAACCAGTTTTATGGTTAGGATCCTAAAATAGACATTTTGGTTAACCAAGAAAAGGACTACAATGGAGACTACAGGTAATTGAGGGGCCTAACCAATTAGAATAGGCTTCCTTTGAGGTTTCTTTAATGGGTTCTATAAGGGATCTATAGTAGGGCTCTATGGTGTAGGGGCCGGCCAAGTACTATTGCTAACAATCTAGGCCCCTATATTACTTGCCCCGAGGGTCCTTGTACCCCAATAGTATATACGCTGGCCCTCCCTAAACCCTAAACCCAAACACTTTTCTCGGGACTTTGCTTGGAGGACAAAGTATAACATATTTGGGCACATGCACCCTCAGGGTTGGAGGTTCATGGGACTTAGTAACTAGGGTTTCAGAATATAGCTGACATTTACTTATATCTCTAATTAAGGTACTTATATTATAACCTCACCTACTACGTCCCAAGATTCTCCAAACGGTCTCCATTGTAGTTCCTTTTCTCTTTTGTTAAAAGTTATCATTTTTATGGTTGGGGCCTATAACAAAGAGCTGATTAACCAAAAAGGAACTACAACGGAGACTATGCGTAACATTGAGTAGGGTTCGTGCCCCGTATCTTATACTGTGTTGAGAATGAGGAACCCTCAAGAAGAGTATTACAATTATGCGAACTGATATAGTAGGGCCCCTAAGCCCCTAAACCCTAAACCCCAAGCCCCTAAACCCTATAAACCCTAAACCCCTAAACCCTAAACCCCTAAACCCGAAACCCTCAACCCCTAAACCCCTAAACCCTAAACCCCTAAACCCGAAACCCTCAACCCCTAAACCCCTAAACCCTAAACCCCTAAACCCGAAACCCTCAACCCCTAAACCCTAAACCGAAATTAGTAGGGTTTCTCGGTCAGGCGCCGGGCTTGGAGCTATGGGCTGCTCCTCGCCAAGCTTCATACAGCCAACACTACCGGGTCCCTGGAAAACCTGCCTCTTAAGGACTTATGTATAGGCCCCAGAGTAGTTCCTTTTTGGGAAAACCTTATCGAATTCTAAATAAGAAGTCCAAAAAGGAACTACTTTGGGGCCTATGGGTATGTATATGTAAGCAAATCATAACAAGGAGCGCTGAAGAGGTAGGTTCTTTAAGGTCTCGCATTTTCCTCTGGCTAAGTTTAAGACCTAAATATAGCTGAAACCTGCAGTATGTGCGATTTACGGTTGGCGTTAGGCTAACCCCACAGCGTTCAAGCCCCCAACCTCGAAAGACCCCCAAGCCTAAAATCCCACAGACCCAAAACCCCCAAATACTAAACCTCTCAAGCCCGAAATCCAAAAGGCAGCCTGAACACCCTATAGCACCCCGAACAAACCCTTGCAACCTCTAGAAGCCCGGTATACAGAGTGGAGGGGAGTTGGCCTGGCGCGCAGGGGGTCGAGGGGGGAGGGCCACGCCCGTCTTGGAGACCTGTCGGACTCAGCCCATGGCTTCTGGCCTTGCAAGGTCACCACCTGGATCGCATGGTCCTGTCGGCGGAACCGTGCCCTTGACCCTGCGAAAGACTGGAGTTGGGACAGGTAGCCAACCAGCTGCCGTAACTCTTGTCCGGTGGAGCAGCCGGCGCAGAGTGTCGAGGGAGCCGGTGCCTTGCAACCTCTGCTCCGACTGATGTTGCAGGCTCTCTTCGCAGGCCTCAAGCCCCTCCATGTAGTAGAAGCCACGTCATCTGATCCGAAAGCCTAAAACTTCACCCCGAACCCTATATAACCTTCTCCGCAGACCCTAAATGCTAAGCCCAAACCCTAAACCCAAACCCTTAGCCTTAACTAACCTTCTTTGCAGACCCTAAATGCTAAGCCCAAACCCTAAACCCAAACCCTTAGCCTTAACCCCCCTAGATTCTAACCCTAAACCCTATGCACATCGAAATCTCAATGCTCTCCGAGGTGCCATGGGGCAGCCAGTCACGGCATGGTGTACCAACTGCCTCGGCTACTACTGAGACCCCCAAAAAGATCCCAAAAGAGCTTCTAGTTACATAGGTTTCTTAAAGGTTTATAGGGTTACAGGTTTAGGATCCCAAGAAGGCTTCTGGTTGTGCTTGGTTTCCCGAGGGCTCCAGTTACTTAACTAGTAGGCTACTAACCAGATATTCTGTACCCCGCAACCCCAAAATGGGCTTCTTGTTGTTTGCCTCAAGGTTTGGGGTAAAGGATCTAAACAACAGGAACCGCGTAAGAAGGGCCTCTGACTAGCAGGAATAGGATGCTTTTACAAGGCGGAATCCCATTCCCTGTTCTTCAAAGAGATCTACAAGGGTTTAGGAGCTGAGGGTTTCGGGTTTTAGGGGTTATTTACTCTCTTCTCCAATAACCAGGCCCAAAAACAGTTCAAACTTTTTAAGATAGACCAAACATATAAAGCCAAAAAGTTTAAAGTTCTCTAATTGGCTGAGTAAGTTTAGGGGTTTAACGGTTCAGGAGTTTAAGGGTTTAGGAGTTCCTCTGAGGTCAGGAACTCGTAACATGATAATTCTTAAACCAAACCTGAGCCCGTAAGGCATACCCTATAGATCCCTTATAGATCCCTTTAGAGGAAGCCCTATAGATCCCTTTAAGGGAACCCTAAGCATAACCCACAATCAATCCAAACCCAAGAACTACAACATCCTACTATCGCCGAAAAAAATACAACATGGAAACCCTCATGGAAAAAGCGATCAAGACGACGACTCTGAATACCCCAAACCCTAAACCTTTAACCGTGAACCCTACACCCCAAAAAGAAGCTCGGAACCCTGCTGGGAGGATCACGGGACTCAGTAACTAGGGTCATAAAAAAGGTAACGAAAGCTATATTTACTTATAACTCCAATCAAGGTACTTGAAATGCTACTTACTAAGTCCGATGATCCTCCAAATCAGATTCCACCCGGGGAGCTGTCGAGGTGTCCAGTACATATGCCGGAAGTTGGACTCGGATATGGTCGTCTCGGTTTTACCTGTACGGGTTCCCTTAAGGGCTTGTTGGGGGGTTCCTTTCAGGGTTCTTTCAAGGGTCCGTTTCAGGGTTCCTTAAGTCCTGGGAAGTTTCTTGCGGGCTGGGGTTTGGAGTTTACTGTAGTTCCTTTTCGGGGTTACCTTATAGGATTCTATATATGAACCCCAAAAAGGAACTACTATGAACTACTATGGGGCCTCTGGGTAAGGTTCAAGGGCTGTCTCCGTCTTCGTTTGGGTTTAGGGCCCTGGGGGAAATCTCTGTCTTCTCTTCCAGGGGCTTCAGGGGCGGTAGGCTTTCTATGAGGGCTTTGCAAGGCTTTCTGGGCGTTAATCAGGCGTTCAAGAGCTTGACGCTTACCTGGATCCCAAAAGTAGGTAAAATAATGGCCCAAAACCTGTAAAAGGCTATTATTCTACATACTTTTGGGGTCCAGGCCCTAAACCCTAAACCCAGGTAGTAGCTTTTAGAGCTTCAAGGGTTGAGAGCTTGGGAGTTTAGGGGTTCACATCTTCCCTTTACAGTTGGGTTCAGGGGGCACTTAGTAGCTTTTAGAGCTTTAGGGTGCAAAGGTTGAGAGCTTGGGAGTTTAGGGGTCTAAGGCTTGCTGATATGAGGTGTACCGCTTAGGCCTGCGGGTGTTCATTTTGAACATGTCTTTGTTGGGGTCCAGTTCGCGTTCTAGGGGTCTGGGGCTTAGCCAGGGTCAAAGCCTTTATGTTTAGTAGTTGAAGGGTTTGGGCTGTCAGGCTAAGGATTTAAGTATAGGGGTGTTGGGGTCCCAAGCACACTTGGATTCAAGTTTCAGACAAGCACCCTGTATAGACAGAGCAACTGCCCCTTGCTAAACATCGCAGTTCAATAAACCCGTGCCCGTAAATGCTCGGCCCTTAGCCATCCCCCGGCTTAAACCAACAACCTAGGGCAGGGCACCCTAGCCCCCAAAATAAGTTTAGCCTTTTCAATTATGGTAGGTTTATATAAACCCCAAAAGGTTAAAGGTTACCTAGTCAGCCACTAAGACAACAGGAGAGATTCGGGGGGTTTATTCAAACCTGGAGCTTTTTGGTTTGGAAGGGCCTCAATCATTAGAGCTTTTGGTTGTAGGTCATGCCGCGATCATACTAGGGAAGTCTGTAATTCGTGACGAGCTTGCAATAGGGTTTGGGGTTTATCATGGTCATAGTCGGCAAGGAGCAGCATAATTAGAAGCTACTCAAGCCCTATACGCGTAGTTTTCTAAATTAGGGTGGGTCCTATTTTGGGGTGCCGTACTATTTGGCGGACTTAACACGGGAGCCTAATTTAGACAACCACCCATGTACTACCTCGGCAGAGGTGCCTCCTGCACCAGGAGTGTGCAGATCCACAGCCAGCTGGATGTTGTAGGACGAGTAGTTCCTCTACACCAAGAGCCGATGGCCTTTATAAAGGGGGCCATAGATTATACCTTGAGCTACCGTAACCAACCTACCGCTTCGGTAGGACTCCTATAAATAGGGCTTTTGATAAGAACATCCCACCAAAAGAGTAGGTTTTGAATAGTTTCTTACCCCGAGCCCCTTAACATGCATCCCACCAGTTGAGACGGACGGCTTTGCCGGGACTGTTCCGTTCAAGTGGTCTCAGGGTTTGTGACTTTGAGTGATTTCAGTTTAGGGCTCAACCGAAGCCCTAAGCGTGGAGGCACGGTCAGAGGTCTAGATGTGGCTTTGGGGATTTTCGGTTCTGAGACCTGGCCCAAGGAAAGCCAAGCCAAATGATACCTCCGAGGATGCCCTGACTAAGTCATTGAAACCAAAACCACCTCCAGCCGGCTAAAGCCATCCTGAAATATGGAACGGTAGAGTACCTGTCTGCAGTGGTGCCGGTTTGCCGCTCCTTTTAGACGTGGAGTTCAGGGCTCTGGATTTCCTTACCTTTGGCTAGTAGGGAATGGAGGAATGGGGTACAATTATAACTACTATTACTACCATTCTTCCATTCCCTACTAACCAAAGGTAAGTTTCAGGTCTAGGCTTGCTAGTCGGTTCAATTCTTAGGTCAAGTCGGGCTTAGGGCGACTCGGACATTCGGGGTGCTTGAAACGTCAAGGTACAATCCGCTAAATCATAATTGGGCGCCGGGTGGCTTTCTGCACACCTCTCCCGGAAATCTTTGCCCAGAAATCCCCATATCAGAGAGATGCCTATGTCTACTCTACATACGCCTCATCCCGAAAACCCCAAAGCCAGAGACTCCAATATCCCTTAATTAAGGAATATACCTTAAATTATAGTAGGATCCCTAAAATAATTTAAGGAATATTCCTTAATTAAGGGCTATTGGAGTCTCTGGGAAGTTCCTAGAACCCTAAACCGCCCTGAAGTCCTAGAATCCTTAACCCAAAACCTCAAAGTTTCACATCCTGCGCCCCGACCCCCCCGCGCTTCACCTGAAGCTTAGCTAGGTGTCGATTTCAACAGTCCCCAAAACTGTCTATAATTTTCGTCTCTATTATACAACAACCTTAAACCCTAAACCCTAAACCAAAACGTATCCCCAAATCGATACTATGCAAAGGACACAAAAGCCTTGTTTTGGAAATCCTGGGCTCTTGTAAGGCCTCTACCTGGAAGATCATGAGACTTAGTAAATAGGAGAAAAAGGGGCCCCTTTAAGAGATCTATTGGGGTACTATAAGGGCCCCTTTAAGAGATCTATTGGGGTACTATGAAAAAGGGCCCCTTTAAGGCATCTATTGGGGTACTATATTATCAGTGTTTCAGGTTTAGGGTCTACTTGGAGGATCATGGGACTTAGCCAACCCAAGTAAGGCAGCTGTAGGCCATGTAGGGTACTTATAACCTTACTTACTAAGTCCCATGATCTTCCAAGTAGGCGGAGACCTACATGCATGATTCGACTCGAGTTGCGAAGAGGTTTATACTAAACTTAAACTCGGGAACCGCACGGAATAGTTTCCCCCAAAAAGCCCTGTCAACCCATGCGATTTCCTTATAGGAGTCCTTCAAACGCGCAGGTTATTGGGGATTAAAGTAAACCCAAAACCCTTAACCCAAAACCCTAAAACTGCATCCGAAGGCGCTTCTCTTTCAAGTACGGCAGCGGCTCAGGATCTGTCTGCTCGCCGGCAGAAGTTTTGCAGACGAAGGGCTCCCTTGGATGCTCAGTTTCGGCTGTTCTTTGGGGTCTGTACCTTAACCTACCAAACCCTACTTTTTTTGTAGGCTCTTATTATAAACCACTAAGATGGAATTTATAGGGACCCTACCTTTTTGTAGGTTTTGGTAGGTTAAGGTAGGGTTTCTTAGAAAGTAGAGTTTCTATGTTCTAGTAGGAATTACTCCCTGGGAAATACGGCTTTTCTTTAGGGGGTTCTAGGGGCTCTTGGAGGGTCCTAAGTACCTACATAGTAGACAGTAGGGTTTCTATATATGCTTCTGGGAACTACTCCCATGGATGCTAGGTTACGGCTTTTTAGGGTTCTGTTGGGTTTTAGGGTTTGGGGGCTGTGGGGTTGATATAGCGGGTATGTAGGGCTTACAGGTTTCATATGGCTTTACAAAGGTATAGGTTATATACAGTCAGGCTTATGGGCATTATTGGGCTTGTTTGGTTTACAGGGTTGAGAGTTTATGGTTCAAGGTTTGGGGTTTCGGATGAATCCCTTGGTCTATGGGGCTTGGAAGGGCTTCGGAAGGCTATGCATGGCTTTCTGGTAATTTGTGGAATTGCCCTAGTTAAACTCCATGAGGCAACTTCAAATGCTATGAACTCCATCCCTCGCAGTCCTGAAGCCTTAACCGTTGCTAAACCCTAAAACCTAAATCCTAATGGGTACGAAGGTTTCCCTCCTGCCCAAACTCATATTGCCTAGACCCCCAAGTACACATAAATATACCCCACAGACCCACTATTCAGGGCCATAAGGGCTCCATTAAAGGGCCCTGGAAGGTCTTGGTACACGGCTCACGGCTCAACTCGTCAGCTCCACCATAGACCCTAAAGGCTGCAACCCTGCAAACAACCACCGATCAAGGGAACCTTAGCTACAAATTGTAGCTATATTAAATTGTTAGACTGCTTATCCCCTACTGAGAAACTACCTACTGAGTCCCCCGACCCTCCAAGTACAGCTCAAGACCTTTCCTGAACTAGAGCGTCGAAGTTGAGTCTGTCAAGGCGCTGGAAACCTTCGAACTTCAAACGGAGCCCCTGCGGACTCTTTAAAGGAACCCTACTTGAACCCTTGAAGGAGCTCTTAAAGGCCTGTGCAGGTTTTGCATGGTTAGGGTTTAGGGTTTAGGAACAAGTTTGGGGTTTGCTGTTTGTCCGGCTCGACCCAACCCCAAAAGACTATGAGTATATTATGGTACCCTTATAAATCCCTTATAGTAACCCTTATAGACCCCTTTAAAGGAAACCTAGGAACCCTATAGGTCCGTAATTAAGGCCCCTAGAATAGAGGCCTCTTGTATGACAGCAGGCAGGCCCTCAGCAAAATCTACAAATATCACAGCTGGGGAGTTACGTAGTACAAACCGGTTCATGGTTTAGGGTTTAGGGTCATAATCTCGAATGTACTAAGCCCTTCAAAAGGCTGGTTTTTCAGGGACCTGGATCGCTAAAAACTGATCTTGGGGTTCGCTATGATTTAATTGCTTAGTTGCAGGGGCGTGCAGTGACATCTTCCCTAAACGGTCCTGAGCACCTTGGCGGGGGGATACTTATCCTTAGCAGAATAGTAGCTCCTACTATAGAGACTCTATTTGTGCTTAGGGAACTTTTGGGTTCCTGCCCAAAGCGCTACTTTGGAGGTTCCAGGTATGCTCTAACCTGCAGCGCAAACCCTCCCTCCTTCAGCACAAAACAGCACGGATCGATATGGTCTTGTGTTAGGAAAACTGTGCAAAGGGCTAGGCTGTAGTGTTTTTGGGCTCAACAGCGCCCTTGAGGCTGTAGTCTTAGGCTTCGTCTTAGCTTAGGTTACCGAAAGACACCCCTTTAGCCTGCAATGCCCAGATCTCCGACCAGCTGCAAAGCATCGGGGCTCACCTGCAGAGGAAACACCCTAAACCCTAAACTAAACCGGAAACCCAGCCCGTTAGAGGATCTCGAAAGCAGAAAGCCCCAAATTGGAATCAATCCCCTGGAGGGGCTCGGTAGTCCTTCTCTATTAGGGCACCAAAAAAGCACATAAGCAAAACTAAGGATAGAGATATCCCATATGAACCCCCCTTATAATGAAGCCCAATAAGGTAGGGATATCCCTATCAAATGCTTATGTTTATGTGCTTTTTGGGTCCCTAATCTATGGCGTTTGGTATCCACAGCGGACCCAGTCAGACAATACTGAATACTTGGACCCTTGGAGAAGGCTGCATTCCAGGATGTCGTCAAGTTCACGCGATCCCTTCTTCCAAAAATCCTCGCAGGGTTCTCTAAGTCTAGTTCATGGTAGGGATAGTGTTAAACATGAAAACTGTTCTTCCTTATTGAGTTTAAACACCCATAGACATATAAGATGCTACCCAACTATGACAAAGTTCTATGAAGAGGAATCGTCTTCTGTTGCTGCCTTTTCTTGCAGGGCCTTGCACTCGTCGCTGGGTTCCGAGGCTCGGGGGTCTGAGCCGAAAAAGGTTAAAAAAATGGCCTTACCAATTAGGGTTCAGGGTTCAGGCTTTAGGGGTGTCTAGTGTATTTAAGCACCATGCGGAACTTGAGGAATACTGTTGGCCTTTGGTACGGCCTCTATGGTAACCCTAGACCATATGAGAGAGCCTGAACCCTGAAGCTCTGAAGTTCTACACACAAACCTTGAACAAATCTGAACCCCAAAGATCTACGTATACATTCCCTACACCCCAAACCCCAAACTCTGAACCCTATAAAGCTCTATAGAGCCCCCTAAGCCCGATAAACTATAAACCCTGAACCTCAAAGCCCTACCCTGGGCATCAAAATGGCCCAAAAGCCTTATATAGTATGGTCTTTGGGCCCAAAAGCCTTAATATATGAGTCCTTAGCTGCCTAGGGCTATGGAAAAGGGGCCCCGAGCCCCGCACCACCCACGGAGAGATCGTCGTGGCGAAGTTCTTGGAGCCGAAAGGGCCAAGGGGAACCTCATTTAGGGTTTAGGGTTTAGGGTTTGGGGTTTAGGGTTTAGGGGTTTAGGGTTTAAGGGGGGTTTAGGGTTTAGGGTTTTAGGGGTTTATAGGGTTTAGGGTTGAACAAGGGCCTTACTTGGAGGATCATGGGACTTAGTAACTAGGGTTATAAATAAGGCAATTAGACTGATAATTACAAAAACCCTAGATGGCGTCCTTCTATTCTTACTTACTAAGTCCCCTGATCCTCCAAGTAGCTATGAAAACAAGGCTTTCGGGTGGCATGATATATTCTAGCTATACCATCAGAAACCCTAAGCAACACTCTTAGTAATTGTTCAGGCTTCTATAATCAAGGGTCTCCGCTCGAGGGTTGAGTTAGGGTCCTAGGCTTGGGTTTGGGCTTTTGGGGTCGAAGGCTTAGGAATAAGCCCTGAGTGTTTTAGGGCCCGAAAAAAACACATAAGCAAAAATAAGGAGAGGGATATCCCATATAAACCCCCTTACAATGAAGCCCATTAAGGTAGGGATATCCTCATAGAATGCTTATGCTTATGTGCTTTTTGGGCCCCTAATGTTTGGGATTCTGTTAGGATTTAAAGTCTCACGGGGTCTTAGACTCTTCATGTCCTGTTGATTTTAACCCGTAAACCCTGAACTTTGCAAGGTTCGAAGATCTTCGAGCGCATCACCTAAGCCAGAACCCCTTGATGAAGCCTAAATACCTTCGTTTGTACTGTTCTCGATCATGAATTTCTCATATACGTTAAAACACAGTGCTTGTTAGTTCAATGAGGTCTAAGTTCTTCAGGAAAGGCTACACAGGACTGCATTTCACGCAGCCCAGCTGCATATTCCCAGGCTTGGATGTCCCGGGCAGACCAGTCGTTCATCACGACATAGCCTGAAGTGCTTCAGGGTAGGGCTTGCAGGTACTGTAAGCCCGTGATGAACCAACTACCCGCTTCGTCATGGGACTCATTTCAATCCTTTGAGGCGGGGGGCTATCGATCAAGATTTCAAGTCGAGTACGGGCATCAATATCTCTAAAATAGGTGTGATTGGTAAACCACCCCCCATGTGTGAAACACAGATTCCCCAGTTCAGGTTTTATTATTGGGGATTCAGTTTTGGCATCTTCACTTAGCTCCTGAAGATAATATTAAAAGCTCTTGTGACTCTTGTGCAGCTAAGACCCTCAACACTAAGCTCCAAACTCACGCCTTAAGAATCAAAGCAGACAAATAGGCTCTAGGGTTTGGGCTTTAGGGTTTAGGGCCTACGGTTTGGGCTTTAGGGGTTAGGGCCTAGGGTTTGGGCTCTAGGGTTTAAGGCCTAGGGTTTGGGCTTTAGGGTTTAGGGCCTAGGGTTTGGGCTCTAGGGTTTGGGCTTTAGGGTTTAGGCTCTAGGGTTTGGGCTTTAGGGTTTAGGGCCTACGGTTTGGGCTTTGGGTTTGGGCTCTAGGGTTTGGGCTTTAGGGTTTAGGCTCTAGGGTTTGGGCTTTAGGGTTTAGGGCCTACGGTTTGGGCTTTGGGTTTGGGCTCTAGGGTTTGGGCTTTAGGGTTTAGGCTCTAGGGTTTGGGCTTAGGGTTTAGGCTCTAGGGTTTGGGCTTTAGGGTTTAGGGCCTGGAGTTTGGGCTCTAGGGTTTAGGGCCTAGGGTTTGGGCTTTAGGGTTTGGGCTTTAGGGTTTAGGCCCTAGGGTTTGAGCTTCAAGGTTTCAGGCCTAGGGTTTGGGTGTTGAACGGTTTCGATTCTAGAGTTTGGGCTTTAGGGGTTCAGCCATGAAGATTGAGCTTGAAGGTTTAAGGCCTNGTTGAACGGTTTCGATTCTAGAGTTTGGGCTTTAGGGGTTCAGCCATGAAGATTGAGCTTGAAGGTTTAAGGCCTAGGGTTTGGGTGTTGAACTGAGCTGAAGGTATTGTAAAACTTTTACTTCTTAATGTTTTGGGATTCTCTGGGTGGGTGGGTATTATTCTATGTTCAATATAGCGAACTTGACTAGATACTGCTCGACCAGAGCTGCTGAACCCTAAACCCCTAAACCCTGAACCCCTAAACCCCTAAACCCTAAACCCCTGAACCCTAAACCCCTAAACCCTAAACCCCAAAGCCTTTCTTCCCACAAGGCCCTCAACTCTCTACCACTGAAGGATCCCGAGGGCTTTTTCTGGTGAAGTCTCGTCTTGTCCCTTTAAAACGGTTTAGGGCTTAGGGTTTAAGGTTTAGGGTTTAGGGTTTAAGGTTTAGGGCGCATTCCGGACCAAGTGCTCTCCCGGGATAGTGTTTTCATATTAGGGTGGGGGGCATGCTAATCGGAGATCCCTTAAAGGAGCCCTTACAGATCCCTTTAAAGGAGCCCTATAAACCCCTATAGAACCCAAGGATCCTGGCAACTCGGAAGGGAAGTGATTTCGCAGGATCAACAAAGGATTTGATCACCAACCGTCTCTTTCATGACCGGGGGATCTCAGCTGGACCCGGTGTAGCAGTCAGTCTTCAGGATAAAGCAAGAGCCTAGCATGTGGGTAGTTGTCAACATTAAGGTCCCTTTTTGGGTACCCTAAATAATCGGTGCCGTATTATGATAGGAACCCCAAAAAGGACCATAATTTTGACAACCACCCATATGGTAATAGGGGACCCTAATATAGTACCCTAAATAGTAGGATCCTTATGACAAGGACCCGAAATAAGGTACCCCTGATTTTCGGAAACTCTAAACCGTCTAGAGCTCTTTAAAGGAACCCGTATAGTACCCTTATAGTAACCCTTTAAAGGAACCCTTATAGTACCCTTATAGTAACCCTTTAAAGGAACCCCTATAGTACCCTTATAGTAACCCTTTAGAGGAACCCTTATAGTACCCTTATAGTAACCCTTTAAAGGAACCCTAAGTACCCCTCATTACTCCCATGTGGGGTTACAGGGCCCGGGCTTCTGGGATGCAGGGCATCGGGCTTTCCCTAAACTCGGCGGCTGCCCCGGCCTCAAACCGAGAAGCCCAAACAAACACTGAACCCTTAATGTAGGGGCCTTAATAAGTAGAACAGGGTTTTGGGGGGGGGGTTCCTTATCTCCCAAACCCTATTCTTCTAATTCTTAAGGCCCTTATATTAAGTGTAAAACTTTCAATACTCACAGTGAGTTCGATCCAGGCACCGAAGATGTGCTCCTCAGCCTCTTCCATCGTCAGTGGCCTGCACAGCTCTGAGCGCTTCTAGGCGGTTATCTGTCATACTGGAGAGCCAAAGCCTAAGCATTGTCGTAAGCCTGCATTCAACCTTCGCGAATTCTTTTGATTTTTCGGATGTGTCGATATCTTATCGCGACAATGACACAATTCTGAGTGCTATCGTCTTGGATCGGCTACATGTGGGTGGTTGTCAAAATTATGGGTCCCCTTTTTGGGTCCCAAAACGGGAACCTAATTTTGACAACCACTCATGTAGAAACCCAAACCCTAAAATATGGTCCCTAAACCCTGCCACCAAACCCTCTGGGCATCAAGTTCCGAAAGAGAGCAAAGCGAGTTAAATACACCCGAACCACGGTTTCAAGGTTCGGGTCAGGGTTTAGGGTTTAGGGTTTAGGGTCTAAACCGCACACCCTACACACAAAAGCACTGAACCTTGGGGCCTGGTTTTAGGGTCTAGGGTTTAGGGTTTAGGGTCTGGGGCTTAGGGTTTACCTAGACCCCCCAACTACCCTCTATTATAGCCCAAATACCCACTATTAAGGACCATAGGGGCTCCATTAAAGGGCCATTGGGGGGTCCTGGTACAGGCCTAACAACTAAGCTAGGGCTGTGTGGTATATCATAGGGTACATGGGGGCATATTGTATTCAGACCTCTGTCTGCGCATCTGGAAACCTGGACCCATAGCATTAAATTAGATCCCCTCACTGCGGGCTGTCAACCGGTAAACCCTCAACATTGAACTCCAAACCTAACCCCAAACCCCAACCCCAAAGCAAAGGCATGCAATGGCCTTCCAAGCGGCGGCAAAGATCCACCAAGGAAGAAGCCAATTTCCTCGGAGCGTGCGAGTCTTCTCGGTTTTTGCATGTATGTAAATGTGTAGGGTTTAGTATAGAAGGATATTTAAAATAACACGAGCAACGGCACATACATGGAGACTCTATATAAGGGGTACTTTAACCAAATATGCAGACTTGAACAGAAGAAAGCCTTAACTCCAAAACACGCTTGGTTTGGATTGTTCAAAGCCTCATCCCTAAGCCCCAGACCCGAAACATCCCTAAACCGTCTCGTGAACTTGCAGCACCTCGGGAAAGCGAATAAGGATGTCATAAGACCGCACGAAGCCTCGGGTGCCACTTACCATCCCTAAATCCCGAACAAAAACGAAAGCCCGAACTCGGATCTCAAAGCTTAGAGCCCAATGTTAAACTTCACCCCCGCCCCACATCCACACTCCGGGAACCTACCATCCTGAGCACAAGCCCTAAGCATTTATTCTGTAGCGCACTCTTTAACAGTGACATGGCTCCGTCCCTTTCAAGACAAAGCGAGCAACAACACAAAACACAACGGCTGAATAGTGACGTGGCTCCTTCCCTTGAGGATCAAAAATGGAGTCTATAACCGTTGAAGTGGGGTCTTACGAGCGCTGACCGTGCTGTGAGGGTGCTCCAGACACCCAATCACTAGGTGCCTCAGTTTTCTGATATGTAATACTGAGTATATATAAGTTTTCTGGAGAGTATCTGATTATTATCAGTTAGACACTCGATAATGACTGACATATTCCGAAAAAGCCTCACGGCTCATATCCCAACTTGGGTTTTGGGGTTCAGGGTTTCGGGTGTTTGGGGTTTCCGGGGTCGGGGACCCCAAACGCCCCAAAATCCGGATCTAATCCCTGACCCTGCAAGACCCTGAACCCGAAACCCTGAAGGGTTTAGGGTTTTAGGGGTTTAGGGTTTTAGGGGTTTAGGGTTTAGGGTATAGGGTTTAGGGAACCCTTGGGGTTGTCAGGTTTGGGTCTAGGCCCCCCATACTCACAAAGCACGCTGACCTTCCAACAAAACCGTCTTCAAGATGCACCCAACCAGAAGTTTCTCAAAGGGTGTTTCACAGTAGGACCTAGGACCTAAGGGTCTGAGACTTAGGGTTTACTTGGAGGCCCTTTTGACTAAGCAAGTCTACTTAGTATCCCCTAGAAACCATATTATAATCCCCCATAACCCACCTTGCTAACCCTACTTACTAAGTCAAAAGGGCCTCTAAGTAGGGTCTAAGGATTTTGGGCGTCAGAAATCCAGTAGGGTCTAAACCCTAAACCCTAAACCCCTAAACCCCTAACCCCTAAACCCTAAACCCTCCAGAAATCCTAGATGATGTATCCCCGGAGCTTCAAGGCCCTGGACTCTGAAACCTAAATTGCGAGGTGCTGAATGGGGTTTAGGGTTTAGGGTTTAAGGTGTAGGGTTTAGGGTTTAAGGTTTAGGGTTTAGGGTGAATCGCGTAGAGCCCCCAAACCAGTAAAGAACATGATGAGCATTGGCTTTTTTGGTAGATCTGTGGCAGCAGTGGTTCGCTGGCGTCGGGTTGGAGGGCCTCTGAAAATGCTGCTATGGTATGCTGCAGCTTCGGGTTCATGGCTGCAGGTTTAGGATTTCGGGGGTTGCGCAAGCCCGTGGGTCAGAGCTTCGGTCTAGAGTTTGGGCTTAGGGCTTAAAGTTTCAATGCTAGGGTATACCCATTGATGCCAAACACTTGCGCGGTTCCTCATGAACGTCCCACTCTACTTGGAGAAGTTGGATTCTGCGATACTTGTGAGTGAAATCAAACAACTTGCAGACGGAATTTGCAGAGGCTTCAGGCCTTTTCTTTGAGGCCCCCTGCAACCAGCCAGTGGCCAGTATATAGCTCTACTTACTTCGTGGCCCGTGGCACGAAGTAAGTAGGCTTGAACTCGGTTTCGACTCACCGCGGAATAACAATAATAATCATCATCATCATCAGCATCGTCATAATCACTAGGGTAATGGTAATGAAGAAGAAGAAGAAAGGGTTTGACCAGAGGCAACCTCATGACTTCAAAACCCACTGTACGCAGCGATGGACCCTGAATTCTAGGCGCATACTTGCTATGATTTAAGAAACACAACAATGCAAACAACTACTGTCGAAAGAATACCTCTATGAAACCTACAACCACAAAACCTACAACCACCCGTGGAGCCCTACCAGTTGGCCGTGGTAGACTCCAGCGACGTGCTAAGTCTCATGAGCATGGAAGTAAAGAAGAACAACAGGTTTTGCGCTATGTGCTCCCGGCACTTGTGTAATAGAGGTTTAGGATTTAGGGCTTCGGTTGTGCGCAGGGAAGAGGTTGTGGGCTGTGGTTTGCGCCTCGGGGGGCATCCAATACGTTCGGAGTTCGTAGTGACTGTAATGTAGACACGCCTTTAACAAACCCCCCTTACTCGTCAGGCCTTCACATCAGTATCCCTATTGTCATCCTTAGTCAGCGAGACAGGTTTGTGAATCACGGCTCTTTATCCAGCCCCAAGTTTGTACGCTACAACGGAAAGTCAAAACCCTTCTGCATCTCAGGTCGGGAGATGCCACTGCCACCCCACCGCTTGGGCGAGCGCGTGTAGTTTAGTGCCTTCTATTAGAATAGGGTTTTGGGGCCCATTATACTATAATTTTAATAAGGCCCCCACAATAGTATGGGTAATTATTTAGGCCCCTGTAGTAGGTTCTTGTACACAGAACCTAGCTCCCTCCATTTGGCATGTGAGCTGCGGGTGGTGGAAGAAATGCCGATCAACGAAAAGCATGCCCCTCACATGGACCGTTGGTTACTCAAACGCTCAGGGGACTTAGGAAGCCCAGAAAAGGTAGGTTATTTGGGTGCAGGTAGGTGACACCTAGTCACCAATTGTGCTGATCTGTTCAGTTTATCCCCATGCCTGTACAGTGAAATGATATTGGGACGCCTGGTTTTGTTCAGTTTAGATTAGTTGGTGACTGCTTCCAGTCACCCTGCTGTGTAAATGTCGCATATGTAACTTAGCACCCTGCTATACATAAAGCAGACCTCAGCGCCGTAAAGTTTGACCCCAAAGCACTAGACAACCTACTTAACTGAGGGGTCACTGCCGACACAAAAACTACAAAATGCCAGGTTCTGGCAAGCCCTACCCTTTTGGGGTAGAACGTCATCACTCTTTTTGCACTAGGTTTATGGAACCACGATGAACCACAGGTCCACATTAGGGCTCAGCCAGCAGACTCTCACGGATCTTCAGAATCTTGATTCGGTCACCCATGGCACTGACACCGGCCTCCTCCAGGGTGTTCGGTTGAGGAACTTTTCGGCTTGCTTCTTGCTGAAATCGCATCCTTCTTTCATTTTGTGTGTCAATCTGACGGACCTGCTTTCCACAGAAGTTCTTCGTTTATTTCATAGGTCCCAGTCCTCTTCTATGTTCAGTAAAGGTTTTTGGGTCTAGGGCTCGCAGTTTCGGCTCTCTGCTCCCACAACCAGGCAATAAAACTAAAGCAATCCGAACTTGTTTTTGTTTTACAAGGAAACCCAAAGGGTCCAAAGAAAAAAGAAAGGGCACAACGAATAAACCATGGGCTTGGCGTAGTAGCAATTTTAGTCAATGTATAGTGGGGTATATGGTTATCAGGCACGTAGCTTCCGCAGGATTCAGAGATATGAGTGCTCCACATGGTGTTATGTCACAAAGTTATCTTCGTTATTGTGACATACAACCTACCAGGTTCTTGCTACGCCCTAAACTCCCTAATACTAAATCACGTCGCTACTTATCCTAACCGAAGTACCTAGTTGTTGGGTACTGGAGACAAACACCCGGCAAGCAGCACAGTAGAAGCAAACTAGAGCGCAACTAAGTAAACCCAGTTATGGAACCCTTCTAGACTAGACCCAAGAGTAACCTAGCAATAAAAAGGGTGCCCTTTTTGGTTGAAAGGGGGTTATAAGGGAACCTAAAACTTAAAACTAGGCAATAAGGGCCTACTCTGGGTCCTTCTAGACCTCATGAACCGATCCTTCGGACCTTCGGAAAGCCACTAGCCCTAACACAGTTTGAGAGATTTCGCACCTTCAACCGTGCATCGTCCATGTCAAGGAGCGCCGTCACACCGAGCCGCTCCTGCAAACCATGTACAATAACAAAGCCAAAGCCCTACATAAACTAGGGAACCCCTGAAGCACAAACCCTTGTACCCCACGGTGCGCACGAAAACCTGAAGCCGAAACATTACTCACATACAGCTGAGATTTTCAGTGTAAGGTTCAGGGATTCAACTTGACGATTGTTTACAGGCTTGAAGGTTTAGGGAACTTGTCCACTGCTCTTCTATAGTGGGCAGACGGGAGCTTCAAAAGGCGACTGTCAGACGTCGGTGGTCTTGGATGTCAGGCCGCGGACGTGACACGACAACGCCGGAAACACCAGGTTTTTCGGGCTTTCAAGGCTTAGTTGGGGTTTAGGGTTTAGGGTTTGGGGCCCCCCAGGTTCCCTTTACAGAGCCCTTCTGGTGCTTTTCCCCAGCAGTTTTAATCCCAATCCTGAATCTCGTAGCCCGAAACCTGGCTGCCCGAATGGGGTTTTTCAAAGCGACAAGGTTCGGTTTTGCGGGGTTAAGGGTTTGTTGGGGTTTGAGGCGGGAGTCGGGAAAGTCATGCGAAGCCCTATATCCCGGACCGACTTCGCACAACCCGGACCCTCTCAACCCCAACCCTAAACCCAGACCGTCTTAGCCCTAAACCCCAAACCCTTTTTAACCTTAAACCGACACCGCGAAGCTTGTCCCCCCTGTAGGCCCAGGCCCCAAAGTAGTTCCTTTTTGGGATTACCTTGTAGAATTCTAGATATGCACCCCAAAAAAGGAACTACTTTGAGCGACAAACCCCGAACTCGAGGCTCTACCCTAAACCCTAAACCCTGAACCTCAAACCCCAAACCTGGCCTAAACCCTATGGGTAGGCCCTAAACCACAAACCCCGAACTCGAGGCCCCCAAGGCTCGACTCCCCTCCGGAAGCTTTGAGCGAATTCGTATCCGAAAAGACGCGACGACTGAAAACTCTTCAACGAAAGGGCTCCTTAAAGGGATCTATAGTAGAAGCCAGAAAGTTGGAACATTAGTATCCTCATGCCCTTAGTGTAAAGTATAAGGGATCCTAGCACTAATCCTCCTAAATCCATGTTCCAACTTTCTGGGATTCGCTATATGGGGTTCCTGAAAGGGATCTATGGGGTTTAGGGTTTAGGGTCTACTTGAAGGGGCAGGGGACTTAGTAAGTAGGTTATAAGTAGAGTTCTATAAGTGCCCGAAATGGAGCTACCCCCAATTATAACCCTACTTATAAACGACTTACTAAGTCCCCTGCCCCTCCAAGTATCCCAAAATGCCCTAAGTACCCAAATAAGCAGGGTTTGAGAGGTTTTTAAAAGAGCTTTTATATAGGGGTTATAACAAGTGTTTGCATAGGGGCGCGATCCCAAGCCTACATAGTGGGCAGTACGGTAGGGTTTCCACAGTAGCAATTGGTACTACTATGGTTTGGGTAGGTATCCCCCTATAGATGCTTCGAGCCTGTTGGGTATGCTAGCCAGCCCATATTGTGGTGGCATTCATCTTCCCGGTGGCTGGGTTGCTGGGGCATGGCCGTCCTTCATGAAGAGCTTCCGGTATTTTCGCAGACGTGCTTCCTCCAGGCCTTGATGAAAGACACGCTGAACAGGGATCCAAGAAGTGACGCTTTTTGAGAAAAGCCCAAACCCTAAACCCAAATCACCAAAATCCTGAAACCCAGGCGTTAAACCCTCAACACCGCACCCCGAACTGTGAACTGTAAAGTAAACCCAAACCCCAGCCAAAACCTTAAACTCGAAACTTCAATCTCTCAAAACCGAACTATAAACCCCGAACTTTAAACCCTTAACCCCAAACCAAACCCCCAAATCCCTGATTGCAGAACTTGAACCCCAAAGCCCTGAACTTTACAAAGCCTGAACCTGAAAGCAAAAGCCCCCCAACTAGCAACAAAAGGCGGACCCTAATGCCCTAATGAGGCCCTAATTATAGTCTCCATTCCCAGAGGGTCCATATATATACTACCATCATGGAATTAGGTCCCAAAAGACCATCCCCATTATGGTTTTGGGGGCCTAATTCCATAATAGTAGTGTATATGGACCCTCTGGGATTGTAGTTCCCTTTTTTTGGTTAACCAAAGTAACCAAAATCTCTAGTATAGGATCCTAACCATAAAAGTGGTTAACCAAAAAAGGAACTGCTATGAAAACTATCGGTAATTACTGAATCAAAACCCTGGATTCTAGAACCCATGTGAAACCCATCGCACCTTATGGCGTGAATAAAGAAAACCCCATAGATACACCATAGTCAAAGCACCCATATCTCAGATAATAAAGCCGAAAGGCACTAGATATCCGCACAAGCCCTCTGGCGGAAACCCTCATGCAAAATCCCATCTTGTTTTCTCCAAACCTTCAACCCTGAAAAGAACTATATAATCCCCTTATTATAGACCCCATCGTCCAGAAGCCCTACTCAACTCTCTACAACTTAGGGGCGGAATACCCTTTCCCAAAAAAGGTTAACCTTCTCAGGATTTTGGAAAGCCTCCAAGGTTAAAGGTTACCCTAAGGGTCCAAGTACCTAATAATCATATACTCTCCTAAATATTGAGCTACATAGCTACTATCCTAAACCCGAGTACCTAATTCTTGGCTCCTTTGGACCCTTAGGGCTAATGCAAAACACCCGAAGCATCAAGCCTCGGTGGGCCGAAGGGCACTGCAAGATCCGCTCCAGCGACGAGGCGCGACTTGTCGAGCTGCTCCGACAGCTGCCTCGTGCCGATTTCGAGTTCAGACCACTCGGATCTTCGAGTTTGGGGATTGGGGTTTTAGGGTTTCTGGGGTTATAGGGTTTTTAGGGTCTATAGGATTTAAAAAGTTTTCGAAGTTAGGGTGGACTCCACGAAGTCCTGAGAGACCCATCTGCAACCCTGTTGAGCCCTCTTCGTCGCCCTTGTGAACCCCATAAAACCGTTTAGTATCGGGTTTAGGGTTTACAGTTCATGGTATGAAGCCCTGCAATTGCTAATACTGTCAGCGCAGCGAAAAAAGCCGTGTGCAACTAACTACAGCGGAAGTATTGGTTAAGAATCCATTGCTTAAGAATTTGAGGGGCTGAATTTTCCTCCGCATGGCTATTTCTCCACCCGTGTCAAGCCGCCTTCGACTTAAGAATTTGAGCCCCCCCTGAAATCTGGGGCACATTCTTAACCCGGCGTCGTGTTGAACCAAACGGGAACCTCCCAATAAAGAAACTGAGCCATCAAATTCTTAACTTTAAGAGGCTCTTATTAGGTCTCGTTCCCTAAATGGAAACCTCAGAAAACCTCCGAATTAAAAATCTGAGCCATCAAATTCTTAACTTTAAGAGGCTCTTATTAGGTCTCGTTCCCTAAATGGAAACCTCAGAAAACCTCCGAATTAAGAATCTGAGCCCTCAGATTCTTAGCTTTAATAGGCTCCTATTAGGGCTCGTTCCCTAAATGGAAACCTCAGAAAACCTCCGAATTAAGAACCTGATTCCTCAGATTCTTAGCTTTAATCGGCTCCTATTAGGGCTCACTCCCAAGCTGAAGACCTCAGAAAACCTCCGAATTAAGAATCTGAGCCCTCAGATTCTTCACTTAATAGGCTTTTATACAAGCAGGTCCCAACTGGGAAATCTGGATTCTTAATTTGGAGGTTTCCCAATTGGGATCTGCTTGTGCGCAGCCCTAGGAGCTAAGAGTTTGAGGGCTCAGAGTCTTAATTTGGAGGTTTCCCAATTGGGATCTGCTTGTGCGCAGCCCTAGGAGCTAAGAATTTGAAGGCTCAGATTCTTAATTTGGAGGTCTCCCAATTGGGATCTGCTTGTGCGCAGCCCTGGGAGCTAAGAATCTGAGGGCTCAGATTCTTAATTTGGATTTCCCAACTGGGATCTGCTTGTGCGCAGCCCTAGGAGCTAAGAGTCTGAGGGCTCAGATTCCTAATTTGGAGGTTTCCCAATTGGGATCTGCTTGTGCGCAGCCCTAGGAGCTAAGAATCTGAGGGCTCAGATTCTTAATTTGGAAGTTTCCCAATTGGGATCTGCTTGTGCGTAGCCCTAGGAGCTAAGAATCTGAGGGCTCAGATTCTTAATTTGGAGGTTTCCCAATTGGGATCTGCTTGTGCACAACCCTAGGATCTGAGGGCTCAGATTCTTAATTTGGAGGTTTCCCAATTGGGATCTGCTTGTGCGCAGCCCTAGGAGCTAAGAGTCTGAGGGCTCAGATTCTTAATTCGGAGGTTTCCCCATTGGGATCTGCTTGTGCGCAGCCCTGGGAGCTAAGAACCTGAGGGCTCAGATTCTTGATTTTGAGGTTTTCTGAGGTCTCCAGCTTGGGAACGAGCCCGAATAGGAGCCGACTAAAGTTAAGAATCTGAGGGCTCAAATCGCCCATGGCTTAGAATTCTCAGCGAGCTACAACAAGATGTGGAAGAATGCTTTGGCATAGTGGATGTTCGGCCTCTTTAATGCCTTTGGACCTTGGTTCAATCCCTGGCTAAGAATGTGTCAAGAATCTCAGCCCCCCTGAAGCCTGGCAAGCAAGCAGAATGTGGAAATGTCAGGAACATGCAGACTTAAGAATCTGAGGGGGGCTGGGCTGGACCGGGGNCAGCCCCCCTGAAGCCTGGCAAGCAAGCAGAATGTGGAAATGTCAGGAACATGCAGACTTAAGAATCTGAGGGGGGCTGGGCTGGACCGGGGAGATTCTTAAGCAGCGCTTGCACTGTACCCCCCATCCTACTGAAAGCACCAGCCAACACGAAACATTGCTGCGCGAGTGGTAAACACAAGGGAGTGCTCCCAAAAACAAACTCATTCCGAAGATATCTTGTGCGACCTGATGAACACCATCACCGTACCTGAACACTACAGAGCCTACGAGTACCTTCTTACCCTAGGGATCAAAGGACTCATATGTTAAGGCTTTTGGGCCCAAAGACCATACTATATAAGGGTTTTGGGCTATTTTGATCCCCAGGTTAGAGTTCCGCTCTATGAGTTCCTTACACATGTCTTGAAACAAGATCAGGTAAACCCAAACTTAAACCAAAAGCATCTGTAGGTTCCCCAGTGTCCCCCCAACAATGAAGGCATTTGCCCTTTGTCCTGGTTTTCATCAGGGAACCAAGGAGAGAAAAAAGAAGCTCCCGGGGTACTTACCCTTTTCCTGGTAAGCAGTTTTAAGAAACGAACCACGGACAAAAGACACAAAACTAAAACAAGAAACTCCCGGAACCCTAAACCCTACCCTCGTCCAGCTCTGCCTTGGATGGAGTCGCAGTCATCGCAGCCCCATCTCTGAGCCTCCCGTGGCGGGTTTAGGGCGGAGAGGAGACACGGTTGCGGATGGCTTAGGGGCTTTGGGGGTTTAGGGTATAAGGTATAGGGGTTTAGGGGGTTTGGGGGTTTAGGGTACAGGCGGTATAGGGGTTTAGGGGTTACGGTTTGGGGTTCGGGGTGTAGGTTTAGGGGGGAATTCAAACTTTAGAATTGCCAATTCTCATCAAGAACACGGTGTACATTCACCACATCCCTAAGTGACCCCTGCGCTATACAGCGGTCTACATAGCTGGGTTTTCCTGGAGTGGTTGCTGGGCGCCCGTAGGATTCTATCGATATGCCACAGGGTCCTATGGACATGCTACGAACTTCTACTACCTAGAGTCTCCATTGTAGTTCCTTTTTTTGGTTAACCAAAATCTCTATTGTAGGATCCTAACCATAAAACTGGTTAACCAAAAAAAGGAACTACAATGGAGACTCTAGGTATAGTATATGTACTGAGCTACAAGCTCCTTTCAAGCCTTATGTGCTTTCGTTGGGTTCCGGTTTCAATTGAAGGGCTTCTGTCGCGTTTGGGCGGTGTTGTCGCGTTTTTTGCTGGCATTGGAAAGATAAGAACCAGCTGACAACCAGCAACTAGCGCACCACGTATGCCAAATGCCAAACGTTTATTTGCTCAGTTATCAGACGCCCCCGCCCCCACTTTGGACTACTGCACCTTGCTTACACAGGATTGCGGAGGGCAATGGTCCACGGTTTTTAGCTGCAATGGTGGAAACTATATCCTAGCCGCCAGCCAGATCCCTATGGGTCCATGCACCCATAGGAAGCTTGTATGTACTCGGGCCCTACAGTTGGTACATTGGAACCCCATCACGGCGAATGCAAGTACAAACGCTGAAGAGCATGTAGCCTAAACTAAACCCTAAACGCTAAACCCTTGTGCTACCCTTGCAATACTCTTAAAGAGCCCTTAAGACAAGACGGAACCCCTCCAACGGATGGCCCATAGAGCAAACCCATTACCCTGCACATGCACGCGCCGGTGTACGGGTTGGGGCTGCTGCTGTATGCGTATCTCTCCCCAGGTCAGAATGGTCATCCCAAGTTGTAATCAGTAAGTATGAAGACTCTCCCAACATGTGAAAGCTTGTGCACGCTCTGTCATCAGTGGCGAACCCGCCCAAACCAAAACTCGCAAACCCTAGAAGCCCTGAACCGAAACTCCACACAAAACGTGGTAAAACCTAACCTCGGTCTTAATGCCTTTATGTTCAGAGTTGGCTTGGGGGGTACATGCTGCTTCCATAGTGCTCCCTGCAACTCTAACTTTAAATGGGTACAAGGAATAGGGCGAATAGGGTGTAGGGACCACTAATTAATATAGGGGCCGTAATAATTCGAATAGGGTTTGGGGGTATATTATACTATATCTATAAGAAGGAACAACCCCCCCCCCAGAATAGTATAGGTAATCAAAAAGGCCCCTATAGTAGACTGCGGCCTCTCGCATGCTTGGGTACTCGTAGGTAATGTGTGGGTGGCCAGGCTCCTGTGACCACTCCTGGACATACGGCTGATGATCTAAATCCTGCAGTACCCAGCAAAAGGAAGATACCATAATTCCCATAGGTTGGAATCCTTAAGGTAATGCCGGATGTATATCATCAACCGCAAGGCTTTAGGGTTTTAGGGCTTGAAAAGGAACCAGGGGTTAGGTTTGGGGCTTTGGGGTTTAGAGCATGGCTGCCGGGCTCTTTGGTGTACCTACAGTAGAAGCTAGAAAGTTGGAACATCATTAGCCTCATGCCCTTAAAGTAAAGCAAAGGGAATCCCAGCATGAATCATCCTAAATCGATGTTCCAACTTTCCGGGGTTCACTATAAACCATAAACCCTAAACCCAACAATATCCACTTGCAGGACGACGGGTGTCGCAAACAAACAGGGGAGCACCCCAGACCTGCAATCATCTATGACCTGACCCGGCGGCGCCACTTGCCAGGGTTTGGGGTTCAGGCTTGCTTTTTTGTTTGAGCTCCTTATTTTTCCACCCTGCAGGTGAGTACTACTGGTAGGTTTGGGGTTTAAACCTCTGGAGCAGGTCTATCTGGTGCCAGATAACGGTAAATTCTGTTTGTAGAGTCTGGGCATTTACCTACTAAGGCCCGAACGCCAACCCGCAATCGCCACACCCTAAACACTAAACCCTGAACCCAAAACTGTAGCCCTAGGGAGGGCCACAATCCACTTGATTGGTATTGTTAAGGACTTTAGCTTAAGTTACCATAATCAGAAAACCAGAGCGTGTATTGTAGACCAACCATATCCTATATTAAGTTCCTGAAGCAGAACCCAACCTGTCACGGAGATCGTCGCATCTCTGCCGGAAATCGGATTTAGTAGCGCTCAGGGCCTCAACTCTTCTATCCTGGGCTTAAGTAACCAAGGAGAAAAAAGTATAGACTTTTTTCATAATGGTTCCTTTAAGAAAAAAGTATTAAAGTATGGTACTCCAAAGCCCAGTAAGGAAACCTGAATAGAAATCCTGACAAACCCTAAGAAACCCCTAAAACCCCTAAGCTCCATGCCGTTGTAGCAAACCTTATAATACCACTGTAAAAGCCCAGTAAACCCCGCTCCAAAGCCCAGTATCCGAACCCCTGCATCAACCCCAACACTCTATACTTCTGGAGCGGGGAGCCTCGAACCCAAAACTCTGACAGTTTAGGGGTTTAGGGGTTTAGGGTTTAGGGGTTTAGGGGTTTAGGGTTTAGGAGTTTAGGGTTGAGGAGTAGGAGCTTAGGGTTTAGGTTTAGGGGTCTAGGGTTTAGATTATGTGCTTGAGTTTGCCTGGCTGTATAGCTTAAGCATGCTTGGCACCCCTCGGGAACAACAGTACTATTTATTCCGGGCCTGCAAAAACCCTAGCAAAGCCCTTTACAGAGCCCTTGCTCCCATATATTCAATCCGGCTCCTGCACACTGCCAGGACCAAGCTTGACACAAGCGGCAAGGACCAGTGCTTGGAGATGTCGGAAAACTTTGAGCCCTTCGCCGCCTGTCGGTTAGATGTTTTGGGATTCAGGGCCTCGGGATTTGTCAGGGTTTAGGGTTCAGGGTTATTAATCTGGCTTAGGATTTTCGTGTCTAATGTAGGAACCTGATTAAGAAACCTTGGGCCTTTAGTAGGGTTCCTTATATGAATCCTACTATTTTGGGGTTATAGGCCCAGGGGTTCTTAATCAGGTTCCTACATTATTACCGTACCCTTATAGATCCCTTATAATAACCCTTATAGACCCCTTTGAAGGAACCCTACAAAAAGGCCCAGGGGTTCTTAATCAGGTTCCTACATTATGGAGTTTTAAGGTGCTAAGCTACAGGCCGGGGGCCCCTGCTCAGAAATTTTGGGGATTTGGGGGGGGGTTTAGGGTTTACCTATAGCCTCCATTGTAGTTCCTTTTTTTGGTTATCCAGTTTTATGGTTAGGAACCTATAATAGAGATTTTGGTTAACCAAAAAAGGAACTACAATGGAGACTATAGGTAGGGTTTAGGGTCTGGAGCCTGTGGGGATGGGAGTTGTGCTTGTTGCTTTAGGTTTCAGGGCTGCTGCGCAATATAGTTCAGCGATATGGTTCAACTTAAGAATTAGAGTTTAAAGCCTAGGGATTAGAGTTTAGAGTCTTGCACGTTTCATGCTGAACGGGATTAGAACACAGACCCAGAACAGGAGAGATGCGGCCTGTGATGTTGTAACGCTCTCCATACCAGCATTGGCGAACGTGGACCGGGATCAATCTGAAAGGAAGGCCAGAGCATTTGATGTTGTGGTTCAGCTGTGTCAGCATTCGGGTGATGTTGATCTCCTTGCTTTTGACAGCACTCTTCCAGATGGTCTCATCGCCAATGTGCTCCGACTCTCCGCTTTCAAGCTTCGCCAAGGTCATGTGTGGGAAATCGAACTCGCTCTCCATTGCAAGAGGTGCCCGCTGGAATGCCCGGTTGACTACATGAACTTGCATCATGATGTACCTGCGGGTGTCTGGGAAGCAAAAGCTGACCTCCCGAAACACCAACCATATCGCGAAACCCTCAACCCTAAACCCTATCAGCCGAAACCAAGAAGAGTGGATACAGTACTCTCCCTCTTCGACCAAGACTTAAGACGCCCTTTCAGTATAGAGACGTTAAGTCAGACAACAGTCCCATAGAAGCCCTGAAAGTGCAAGTCTTTCTCTAGGTTCCTGACTAGCCCCTTTATAATAAGGGTACCCTTTTCCCTACTGTTCTGTTTTCATATTGAGACCCCAAACTAAAAAGGGCAACAGGGTACTATTCAGGAACCAAGTTCTTGCATGCCAAGGTACCGGTCTAAGCACAGGACCTCCCCCATGGCCAGGAAAGCCCCCGGGCAGTAGGCCACGGTGCTGTCCACTTTGCCCAGACCTCACTTCCCAGGGAAATAAAACACGGAATAACACCAAAATCGAATCAGAATAATCCTAAACCCAAAGCCCTAAGCCGAGTATAAGCACCCAACATGTTGACTAACTAAGAAGCTTTTGGTGAACTCGAAGCTCGTCGGCCCCCACACAGCCTGCGCGGATTCACAAACAAGCATTTGGGGCTAAAAAGCCTAAACGGTGCAACCTTTCTTACAATCCTATTGACAACCGACTTACCAAGCCCGCAGATCGTGCCAGCACCGGCTTGGCCAGTGGCAAAAATTTGAACATGTCTGGTATAACTAGCTCCAACATCATGCTGTGTCTTTCAAGAAGAGGCAAGTCAAACGTCACGCGACAGCATCAGCTCGTGTCGCATCTCACCATGGCACTGTTCGAGCTTGAACATAAAACAAATTTAACAACAGTATAGAGCAACCCGTAGCACCCGAAAGCCTGTGTCCCTCTTGGCCAGTCCCTCAAGCCTAAACCCACATCGCTATTCTGAAGATTTCCCTACCTATGAACTGAATCCTAAGTTAATTCCAAGCCCCGAAGACTGAAGATCATGCCAGGCGAACCCGTAGAGCCTGAAGTAAAGCCTCGTTAGTCTAAACCCAAAACTCAAAACCTAGAGCCGCAATTCTTATAAGTGATACGGTTCCTGCCTGGTTGGAAACCCAAACCCTCCAGGATAGGTCATGGGAAGAACCCTTGATTCACAAAGTGTGCAACTGGTGCCCTCCCAAAAAACATAATAACACCAAACCATGGTCCCACTCCTTACAGCCCTTCTGGTTTTGTAAGATTCTTCCTCTAAACCCTGAACCCTCAAACCCTAAACCCTGAAACCCTAAGTCCTAACCCTTTGCAAAGAAACTTGCAGGCGAATCCCGCCTCCGCAGGCGGAGAGATGTGGGGCAGCTCTTGGGCTTTGCGGGGCTCTTCCTTGGAAAAGTAAATCCTCTAAGGGCCCCCTTGAAGGTTCCGCTAAGGGCTCCTTTAAGGGATCCGTTAAGGGTCCCCTTTCAAGGTTCTTGTAAGGGGTCCCTTTAAGGGTATTCCTTTTGAAGTAAAGAGTCTCAAATTATGGGATCTATTTGTGGAAGCTTCCCGGCGGTCTGGGAAGAAAATTCGCTTGAGGTTGAGACCCTTGGCTTTAGAGCCAAGGGCATAAGGGGCCACGTACCTCTATTTGAGGGCACGGGATCGTAGACCCCAAACTTCAACTTTCGGTTCTAAGGGAGCTCTGTGGTTCAGGGCTTAGGGTTTAAACTGCAGAACTAGAGGTCTGCGAGCATTTACTAAGCTTGCGGAATGTACGACTATAACCTTGAATAGCAAGTATGCTTCGGTAGCATGGGACTGTCGTATAGCTAAGTCAGCTACGTGCACCAACGGCCTGGGATTACGGAGGCTTGGATTTGGTGCCCTATACTTCCTGTATGCGAGGCCAGCAACAAGCCATAAGCTTAAACCTCACATCGGTGAGGGGTTTTGGTTTAGGGCTTTAGGGTTTCGGATACACTTCGCTTGGTTTGGATATCTGCTTGCCGGTCCGAGATGCAGACATTGGCTTCTTCGAACTTGGCTTTCTTAGAGTTATACTGCTGATGGACAAAATCCTGCATTACCCAGAATAAGGAATGTACCATAATTCTCATAGTGTAGGGTCCTTAGGGTCATGCAGGATTTTGTCCATCAGCCGTAATAAAGCTCCATGCGTATGCTGCCTCATGGACATATTAAATCATGCTGGAACTGTCATGAACAGTGTAACAGACCCGAGAAGTGTATATATTATATATGCATATGAAAGCCACCGTGCCGCAGTCGCAATGTGCAAGCGTAAGCACGCAAGCATCTTCCCACCGACTACAGATACTAAGCTCAGAACACCGATAATTAACTACTCAATATACACAAAATCAAGCTAAGAGTCCACAGTGGCGCCCCCAGACTCCATCGATGGCCCGACCGATTTCTCCGTTGCACCTGCAGGTGGTGCCGATGGCCATTGCGCGTCCACAGCTGAGTCCACAGTTGCACCTACAGGTGCCACCGGTGGCCAAACCGAGTGCAAGGCAGCGTCTGCAGGCATGGACGGCCAGACCGTTTCGTCAGTTGCACCCGCCGGCTCCGATGGCCAGACCGCGTCCCCGCTTGCAGCTGCGGGTGGCATCGATGGCTCAACCGAGTCCACAGCTGCGTCTGCAGGTGGCCCTGATGGCTGGACGGAATCAGTCCGTGCTGCAGATGTGGACCAACGCCTCTCTTCTGCAATCAACAAGGCACAAGAAGCCCAAACTTTTTAGTGAGGGCTCAATATACAACACCACAAAGCTTAAAGTTCTCCCATCAAGGAAGTAAGGTGCTCAAGGAGATCTGAGAAGCCTGCTTTGACCGAGGCCTTCAGCCATTGTAGCTTGTCCGCAAGCTCTTCCCGGCCAAGCTGCTGAGAAGCCGACAGAGCCAAAGCGAGCTTGGCCAGGGCTGCTCTATCCTTCACCAGAGGCCCAAAATTGTTCTTGGGTTTTGGGTTCACGGTTCAGGTTTTAGGTTTTGGGCTCCAAGTATGCGAATAAATCGAGGTCTTGGCTTTAGGGTTTGAATTTGGGGTTTAGGATTGCTATAGTGGAGGGGCAAACGCATCAGAACGGGCCATGGGCAGGACCCCAGAAGGAACTCGACAAACACCCGGGCTACAAAGGCCAGAGTTCGACGAAGGTCGGGGGTCGGTGGGGGGGGGGGGGGGTTNGGTGGGGGGGGGGGAGGGTTCGAGAGCCAGATACTGTGCACCCCCCTCTGCATTTCATAGGCGCAAGTCTGTCACAATTCAGGTTTTCTGCATACACCCCCAATCTAGGACGCTTGTGCTTACCTGCTTTGTTTCGCCCGTGCCTTCTTCACCGCTGCAAAGCCTGCACCCATGTGGTTCTTGCTGCATGCGGCAGCCATGTACGAATAGCAAAACGTGTCACCCAGGTCGTCCAGTTCCTTTATCTGTTGCAGGACCCGCGTGTACTCTCCGCCTTGCAATTGCTCATGCAGGGAGCTTCAAAATTAGAACCGGGCTTTGTTGGACATATGTTGCTGTATATAGTATACTTGTATCATGACAATGAGGAACCCTAGGGAATATTCCGACCCCTCTGTCATAAAGTTTAGGGCTGGACGGCTTCAACTCTTTGCCTTGTACTGGCATGTAGCAAACAGTCCGACTGCTAGTGTTCTCTCTCTCGCTCTCTCCCTCTCTCTCTCTCTCTGTGTGTGTAGGTTATGCAAAGCATAATATCATACAGAACCATCTGGCAACTGGGCAGGGAGGGTAGCCCGTGCTGCTAATCGTTGCTCTTGTCGCAAAACGGTGCTTGGCAGGCCCTGCGCTCCATATTCGAGGGCGCACGCCTAGAAAAGGAGCCTTGATGGCTAGAAATGGCTGTGGGGATATATTACATAGAATAGCTATCTATTATAAAACATGTTATAATAATAACAACAGGGGACCCTGAGGAATAATATTGGCAGTTATTCAGGCTGCTGAACTAGCACTGGTCATAAGTCAAGGTTCGAGTCAGGGTTCTGTATGAGGCTCTATGTGAGCCTCCAGAGCTTTCTACTGGGGCTCATAAGGGGTGTAATGCAGGGCCTTAATAATTAGAATAGGGTTGGGGGGGGGGGGAGCATTATACTATAATGATAAGAAGGCGTCCCCAAAATAGTATTGGTAATCTTAGTTAAGCCCCTCTAGCAAGCACGGAAATGTTTCAACGCCCTGTCCCAACCGATCAACACCTTGCTGCTGAATTTGGTTGATCGCGAGGCCTGCGTCATCCAAGTGTGGGCAGTCCTTCACGATGATGCTGTCGGCACCCAGACTCTGTGCTATGCCATGTGCATGCTGCAGCAGATCCTTCGCCTTGCACGGCTGGCAACCCAACACCCCAAAACAACTTTAAACCACGAAACCCCAAAACCGAAAACCCTAAAGCCGTAAGAATTGAACCCTTTAAGCCCGAAGCCCATAAAGCTGTAGGGCTTAGGTTTGGAGAGTTTGGGCTCTGAGGGTTGAAGAACATTGAGCTCAAAACGGCCCGGGAGTCCTCAGACAGCATGGCCTGTGTAGCTTAACTCCCACAGCTATGACAGCCATGAATCCTCCCTGAGATCCCAATACCCCTTAATTCAGGAATGTACCTTAAACCATAATATTAAGCCCCCCGAGAATTGAAGGTATACCTGGACCCTAAGAAACCTACCTTTTTCGGGCTCCTTATTATGATTTCCTTGTGTAAGTCCTTAAAAAGGTAGGTTATTCCGGGTTAAGGAAACCCTAAACCCTAAACCCTAAAACCCTAAACCCTAAAGCCCTAAACCCGAAAGCCCTAAACCCTAAACCCCTAAACCCTAAGCCCCCTATAATTTAAGGTATAATCCTTAATTAAGGGGTATTGAGGGATCCTTGGGCTCCCAGAAACCCCCGAACTCCGCTATAGAACATCATAAACGCTACCTTAACCTACCAAAACCTACATTTTTTGGTAGGGTCCCTATAAATTCCCTATTAGGGTTTATACTCAGAACCTACAAAAAAGTAGGGTTTGGTAGGTTAAGGTAGATCAACGCTGCAAAACCCTGGGTAGAGCTGAACCCGTGCCTCCTTGAAGTCGCGCTTGCTTGGCCAGGCCAGACACGGGTATGAAACACCGTCGAAGAGACAGCGATGGACAGGGAAGGGCGCCAGCACCATCTGCTTACCTAAAGACCCTTTATCTGTCTAGAAAGCTTTACTATCCGGAATTCCAGCTGCTCTGTCGGCCAAGGGGCCTAGGCGGCTTGAATTTGGGATTACAAGTATTTCGGCGTTGGCGTTTGTGGGCCTCTAGGTGCTTGGCCCTCAACCCTCGGCTGGGCGGTTGTTCAAGAACTGATGAAAGTCAGCATAACACCCTCGTAACTAGGGATATATGGCATGCTTTCCTTGTTCTGGTAACTCCTACTGGCTTCCCATATGGTGAGCCAGAAGTAGCGCGAACCACTTGAACGCCGATTTCTAAGAACGGAGGGAACCACACAGTTCCAGAAAATACAGACTCCCGAATATAGTACAAGGGTCCGTAATGCCAGTAACACGTGATCCCGCATTGCCTCAAAAAATCGTCTAAAGCGAGCGTCATCGACCCTTGAACAAAACCCATTATAAAAGCACCATGCACTTTGAAACCAAAGACCCCTCATCACACTCGCCCCGAAACCGTCGACCGCCCAAACCCTAGACCCTTAAACCTTATTGAGCATCTTATTATACCCTAAACACCCCCTAACCCTAAACCCCTAGAGCCCTAAACACTAGAACCTAAACCCCTAAACCCTAAGCCCTCTACCCCTACCTGGACCCTAAGAAACCTACCTTTTTTGGGTTCCTCATTATGACTTCCTTGTATAAGTCCTTAAAAAGGTAGGTTATTCCGGGTTAAGGAAACCCTAAACCCTAAACCCTAAAACCCTAAACCCTAAACCCTAAACCCCTAAACCCTAAACCCCTAAACTCTATACTCTCTGCTCAGGCCCTGGCAAGCTCAAAGTCCAGGAGCTTGCACGGCCCATAGCTGGAGCCTCGATCAGGATAGGGGAGTTTGGAGTTTAGGGTTTCGGATTTGGGAATGTTAAAGAATAAAGCTCTACAGGGCTTTGAATCGAAAAATAAGTGTTTAAGGTCTAGGGTTTCGGAGTTGGGCATGTTAAAGCTCTAACGGGCTTGAAGGAGCTTTATAATCCTAAGGCTACATACATAGTGCTACATATTTGAGAATGCTACAGCAGACACAGACACTACAGTCTTCACCACAGAGACTTCGGGGTTCAGGCCGAGTGACAGATTTTGGGTTGCAGGGTTTTTGGTTTTTTCAGAGCTTGAGGGTTTAGGGTTTAGGGTCCAGGGCGAGAATCTGGATCTTACCTTTGGTTAGTAGGGAATGGAAGAATGGGGTACAATTATAACTACTATTACTACCATTCTTCCATTCCCTACTAACCAAAGGTAAGGGATAGGTTCTTCGAGGTTGGGGCCGTGGGGTTTACCGACTGTCGCGGAGTAGCGTGTAAGCACGAGATATATGACGGACCTACAGCATTCGGGCTTCAGAGGGCCATTTATATTACCAGGGAGACCTAGGCAATAGTATAAAGGATTATGCCCAAAAATCTCTATTCTACTGTTGATGGACAAAATCCTGCATTACCCATTATAAGGAATAGCATAATTCCCATAGTTTAGGGCCCTTAGGGTCATGCAGGATTTTGTCCATCAACAGTAGTATAAAGGATTATGCCCAAAAACCTCTCTTCTAGGTACATTCTTCGGCCTTCGGCCGAAGAAAGACTCCCCTTGTGGGCTGACGTATCACTCTATGCATCCACATGAGGAGCTTCGATCCTTGGGGATAGCGTCTGTTGTGAGTGGGGGGGGAGGTGATCATACCTTGAGCTACCAAAACCTATGTCTTGTACAGTCCCTATAAGTTCCGTATTCGAGTTCATGATAGGAACCTAGTTAACTAATTACAAAAGATTAGGCTGTGGTAGTTCAGGGTAGGGACTGAGGGTCTCTCTGTTTGGGGCAGCTCTCATGTCTTAGCATATGGGAGTTTCCGAAAATAGGGGACCCTAATATAGTACCCTAAATAGTAGGATCCTTATTATAAGGACCCCAACAATAAGGTACCCCGAATTTCCGGAAACTCCCATATGGGCAAACCCGCGGAGCCCGGCCGACCTCGCGCGCCCCGACCCTGGAACCTGAAACCCTGCCACACCCTAAGCTTACAGTAGGAGCCAGAAAGTTGGAACATCATTATCCGCGTGCCCTTAAAGTAAAGTATAGGGAATCCCGGCAAGAATCCCCCTAAATCAATGTTCCAACTTTCTGGGGTTCACTATAAACCCCTCAACCAAAGAATCCGAAACCCGAAACCCTCATTAGCACCAGAGAGCCCTGTGACACCCTGATGAGGCCGAAGCCCTGCACCGAAAGCTTAAGCCCTCAACCCTCAGATCCTAAACCCCCAAAGTGCCGTTAGAAAACTCTTCAAGGAAGCCTAAAGGCATAGGTTCCGCGCCCCCCCTTCATAATTACCCCTCGGCCCTATAACATCCTAGACAACCTTAAAACCTTGCAGATCCTTATAGACCCCTAGACGAAACCCTTAATGCTACTCTGAGGGTCGGGGGACTTAGCAGTAGATTTTAAAGAGCTACACGTACCAACTTAACCTAAAATTAGGAGCCCATGTAGCGCACTTACAACTCTCTATTTCTTACCTGCTTACTAAGTCCAAAAACCCTTACAGAAACCATGAAAGCGCAGCTCCCCCGGCGCCCTCCCCCACCTTCCCAGGGATCTTCTCTGTTTTTTTGAAGTTGGCCCCTCGGCCTTGCTACCTGAGAAACGGCTCTGAGGATCTGGCTGCAAGGTTTTGGGTTTAATGGCTTAGGGTTCAGGCATAGAGCTCGTAGACCAGCAAAGGGAAACCCCAAGCTCTCAGGATTTGGGGTTTATACGGGTTTAGGGTCTACCTTAAGCACCAACACTCTACCATTTTGAGGAATGCTACATAGAAACCATAACAGGGAACCCTAAACAGGTAGAGTTTTTTCGGCTACAGGTTGGGTATGTGATTGAATGGCGCGGATGTGATCGAACTTCGGGGAATGGTGCTCTCCTCTGCCTAGAGTCTCCATTGTAGTTCCTGGTTTTAGTTAACCAGTTTTACGGATAGGATCCTACAATAGAGATTTTTGTTAACCAAACAAGGAACCAGAATGGAGACTATAGGTGCAGACCAAGGTGCAGGGGTGCCAGAAACGACAACCTCAGATTCGCAGATGGAACTAGTGCATGGTTGGGATAGGACTAAAATGTACATGTTTATTCCTTATTGGGTTTAAGTACCCATAAAAATGTAAAATGTTACCCAACTATGACACAGGGAAGGTTCGAGGGCTGTGGTTTGGGGGGTTGGGCCCGAAACCCACGAATCCTAGACCCTGCCTTAACCCTGAAGAACCTACCTTTTTGGGGCTCCTTATTATGATTTCCTTGTATGAGTCCTTAAAAAGGTAGGTTATTCCGGGTTAAGGTGAACCCTAGACCCTACCAGGACCCCCCCCCAAGTTCCCTTTAAAGGGCCTGATATTTCTCATTGAGAGGTAATTAAGGGCTACAATAAGGGGTAGTTGGGGGGTCTAGGTACACCCCTAAACCCTAAACTGGAGCTTACGAAAATGAGGGGGCCCTAGTACAAACCCCTAATACACAAAGCCCTAGCAGTAAATTTTCTTCTAACAAAGACCCAGTGTCGCCCGAACAACAGACAATGGGCTACCACAAGGAGTTTGAACAGTTGGCAATCTGGTCACTTTCTAGTCCAAATAGCTATAACATGTGTCACAAAACCCTGTTGTGACATTCAGAATACTTAATAAGGTTGGCCGTCTATTGCCAAAACATAGCTCAAATATACCTGGTTGTAGAATTTAAGGCCACTACATTACCGCTGTGCATTGTAGGCTTTATAACCGAAACGGGGTCGTCAAAAACCCAAAACCATAGACTACACGAATGGCATCCTACGTCCCTCCCTGATAAAGCCACCTCATCCACAAAACCTCCATTCTCCTCAGCCCGTACATGCACACTCTACCAAAAATCCCTCAAGCCTTAAGTAAACCCTTGAACCCTAACCTATTCTCTCCGATATCGAGTCAAACTCTTCTGAGCACGGAACGCTGGACGCCCGGCCGTGGTAGCCCACTGGGAGGTGCAGCCAGTTCGGCTGCAGGGCGTTGTCCTGAGTTAAACCGACAGCTCTGACGTTCCTTCATGTACGTAGGCCCTTTAACTGGGCCTTTAAGTAACCATGGAGAAAAAAGTATACACTGTTATTTCATAAATGGTTCCTTTAAGGAAAAAAGTATTAAAGTATGGTACTCCAAAGCCCAGTTAATAATTGAATAGGGTTGCCTTTAAGGGGAGTACTGAAAAATACTAAATAATATACCATCCCATAGGGTTCATGCACCCCAATAGTATATACTTTGGCCTTAAAGTATAGGTACATTGGGCCCAAAGTATATACTATTTGGGTACACTTAGGGCCTCTAAATTTAAGAAATAATTGAATAGAGTTTTGCGATTCTTAGGTTGTAAAGTACGATCAGGAACCCTGACACCCTAAGGAATAGTACTCGTATTGATTTGCTGCTGCTTTTTCTGAACAAACTAATGAACAGAGCCCTTATGGTCCTGAGTCCTCAATAGTGGTTATGCAAGTTTAAGCTAAATTCGACTCGAGTTGGTCGGGGGCGGCGGCTACGGGTTTGGGATGTAAGTCTTTGCGTCAAGCACTCAAGGCGCATATCTCTTCCTCCCAAAGACAGTTGATTATTAACTTTATGCTCTAAGTACAATATACGCGATGCCAGCACTTGGACCTTAGCCCTAAAACTTCAGGAAATGCCACGCACTGGGAACAGAGGTTTGGGCTGCAGAAAACGCAGTGCAGGACTGTGCGAAAAACATCATAATAAGCCAAGTGCTGAACGAACCTGCAACTTGATGCTTCTAGTTAGATTGCGGCTTGTCTGAGAAGACTACCACGAAAGTAAGGTTTTTGGGCGAGCGTAAAGCTCAAGCACGAACGACTTCAGTGATTCAGGTTCCAGGGCCTTTGCTGTCAAATGAACGGCCAGCCTTTCACGCCAAGACTTTCGCCATACACCCTCAGCCCGAACAAATGTGGCTACTTGCGGGACTTTCGCCTTTGTCCAGAGTCTAAGCCATCTACCACCCTAAAGAAACATGTGGGCGCGAAGATAGACTTCTCACGTCTTCAAGTCTTGCCTCTAAAGTTTAAGCTATCGAACAAACCAAAGAGCTTCCATACTGGGATCATGTAGTCAGCTGTGGTTTTGCCCACAGGATTGCCAAGAGGATCCAACAGTGCCCTTGTAGACGCCGGCTGTGATATCTTACACTAAGCCCCGTAACCATCCTAGTAACCCCTAAAGCCTAAACCAATAGGCCCCTTCAGGGCCCAGGTACCTGGTACTCATAGAGGGTGTAGGTTTCAGTAGTTCAGGTTTTGGTTTTAAACAAGCGTTGTTTATGGGGCTGCACCGGTAGCTATGCTGAGGACAGGTGTGCGGTCACGTTGAGGATATGTAAGCAAATACCGGAGGCAGCTCCCCAGCAATAAGCACAACATCCTTGATGTGACTCCCGAATCCGAATGCCTGAACCCTGAACCCCCCCAAACCCCAAAGAATGAACCCGAAACCCTAAACCGTCTAAAGCTCGGCCCAAACCCTAAACCCTCTAAACCTTCAACCCTACACACTAAGCTTTCTAAACCCTCAAAAACCCGCTAGCCCCTCTAAACCCTACACCCTAAACCCCAAACCCTAATCGCAAACCCCGGAAACCCTCTAAACCCTAAGCCCTAAACTGTTGCCTTTCAGCAGAGTTGCCTTCCCTCGAAACATGATTCCTGAGACTCGGATGCTTGAGGCTGAGTTTTTGGGCTTCTTGTAAAGGATGCTTTGAGGGATCGATAAATTAAGGGCTTTGAGTTAAGGGGTTTAGGGTTTAAGGGCTCAGGTTTTCTGTATAATAATTCAAGTGCACCACAAGTGACAAGAGCGCTGCTCGTGTGGAAAAGGGCTGCAAACTTCAAGATCACTGGCTCCTCCCCTAAACCCTAAACCCTAGACCCTGAAACCCTCAACCCTTGAGCTTAGCGCGATGTTGAAGAAAGTGGCTTCGAGCTTGGCCCTTTTGGGGCGGGTTGTCCAGCTGTGAGTTTAGGGTTTAGGGGTGCAGGGTTTAGCGGCTTTGGGTTTAGGGTGGCCATCCTAGAAATCCCGGTGCTCATGAGGTGCTAGTAGAAAGCCTGATATCCCTCCCGGACTGGGAAGAGACCTCGTATCCAAAGAAGTCCCGCAGTCTTGTAAAGCCAAGAGTGTTCTCCACAAACAAGTGTTGAACCTGTGATTGGTGATTACAGTGCACACCCCGCCGCCCCGGCACGAATCTATTTGCACCCTACGCCTGCAGATCCTCATCCCGAAACCCTGAACATTAAGCAGTCAAGGGGCCCACATTCGTGGCATGCTCTCTGGAGGAATAGAAATCCTGAGCCGGTATGGGAATGTGGGCGAATGTTGTCGGTCGGGACAAATGTTCAACTGAGGCCTACCTGAACAGAATGTAGATTGTTGCAGTTGTTGTTGTACACTTCTTGTTGGGACGACCACGACGATCACTATACTGTCCAACAGTACTAGATTGGATTGTCCGGCTCGGACCCTCTGAACCCTAAGCATTGGCTGCGATGCGAACCAGTTCCAGCAATGCATGAAAAACGCGAGCGAATAGCCTGAATATGAAAACACGGCAAAACATCAAGACACCTATCTGTCGATCTATCTATTTATCTGTCTGTACATATCAGATCAAACAGTTGATTTGTATATATATATACACATACAGTATATATGCAGCTCAATGCCCAAAGTATCTACTGTTGAGGACACTTGGAGTCTTAAGGCCCCGAACCCTAACCCAAAAATCTAAATCCTAAACCCGAAACCTAAACCGTGAACCAAGAGTCTGTGTAGTCGCCAATCTTCGCCGGCAGATGCATCTGCACGTCCTGGCCAGCGAGATAACAGGGGGTCTTAATCGATAGAATAGGGTTCCCTCTGAGGGCTTTTTTTCAGCGCTTTTGCAAGAGGTTTGTAGGGTGATAAAACTTTGGGATTTAATGTGGGGGTAGGAGCCTCTATGCTAGCGCCCTCAACCCTGGAACCCTACACCCTGCCAGCCTCTACCCCGCTAATTTTGAGGCTTCCGCCTGTCAATCCGCAATTGCTACGGACCCCAGTACGGACCCTAGACCCCAAACCCTGAAACCTGAAAGCCAAAGACCCTAAACACTAAGACCCCAAGACCCTAAACCCTAAAATCACTAAGGCCCTTAAACAACCAAGCCTTACCAGCTCGACATGAATTCTCGACAGCCCCAATGCATATAGGGGCCTTCATACGTTCAACAGGGTTCGCGGTAGGTTTTCCCAAAGGGTTCTGTAATGTAGGGGCCTTAATGATAAGAACGGGGTTTTGGAGGATGCTATACTGAAGGTACTGTAATTACATTCAGGGGCTCGAAGAAAGGAAGAAAGGATGTGGATAATTTTTCAGGCCTCTCTATTGTAATCGAAGCACCAAAACATCCTCGACACTGACCCTTGTGTTCTGGTTCAGATCAGGCTGAATGTGCACTGATAGAGCTTTGAAAACCTTGCTCTCAAAGGCGTCCATTGTCAATGGTCCAGCTCCAGTTCAGTGCTTGCGGCGTCCGTCTCGAAAATTCTGCTCATGGTCAAAGTCAGCATTTCGCTTGGGCGCCTCTCCCGCTGAAGCATCCTGAGTCCTCCAGCGCACGTGAATGTGAAGGACCGCGGCGTAAACCCGAAACCCTAGCAGCCAGCACAAACAATTGACGTCTGGCTCCAATTCTCTCATCCAGATCGAGTGCAAATTTGGACCAACACTCATGATAGCTGATAGCTACTCTAAACCCCATACTTTTCCTAAACTCCTAGAGACTTACTCTAAACCCTATGCTGCTGCTGCTGAACCTAAACACTCATGCTAGCGTTACTTTCCTCCAATTTCAATTTGGCCATCTCAGTCTCCACGGCTCCTAGATGCGAGCCTGGGCCTTAATAATTAGAACAGGGTTTTGGGGTATAATCTACTGAAGATACAATCATCATCAGGCCCCTATAGTGCTGCGGTTTCCGCGACGAGCCGGCAGCCCTTCTTTAAATTGTTGCAGCATGAGCCGCATCTGTTCCAGTTGCCCTGGACCTAGAACCTAAAACCCCAAGCCTTAAGCCTAAACCTAAACCCTCCACCCAAACTCCCTAAACCCTAAAACCCTAAACCCTAAACCCTAAAACCCTAAACCCGAAACTCTAAACCCTAAAACGTCAAACCCCAAGCCTGAGACCCCGCGATGTTTCGGAAGCCCTAAGAAAGAGGAGGCTCTCAAGCTGCAACAGTGGCTTCGGGTTCAGGGCTTGGGGTTTAGGGTTACCCGAAAACCGAAATGAAATCCAGAACTCTATCCGCCAAAACCCGTGGTAAGACCGTGTAGGAACCATACACCAGAGCGTGTCAAGCTTTTTGAAACACACACCTGGATAGTCCTGTGTAGAAGCCATATAAGCAACATACAACACAGCAAGGGCACCCGATATAAATCCACTAAAACCTTCACACAAACCCTGTAACCCCCATACCCTAAATCCTATAAACCCTAAACCCTAAATTTCTAAACCCTAAACCCTGAAGCCTTAGTACCCTTATAAGAAGCCTGTAAAGGAACCCCCAAACCCCCACAAACCAAAGCCCAAGAGGATCCGATCCGCCTGGAGGGGCAGCAGCGCCGCTTCGCGCAGTGCCGTCGCATCCCGGAGAGCGGAGTCGCCTCTGAGCCGTTCTTTGGGGTTCTGTAGGGTCTAGGGGTTTGGTTTAGGGGTTTAGGGGTTAGGGGTTTGGGGGTTTAGAGTTGAAGGGGTTTAGGGGTTGGAGCTGAAGGGATTTGAGGGTTTAGGGGGTTAGGGGATTAGGGTTTAGGTTTAGGGTTTAGCGTTTAGGGTTTTGTAGGGCTTATATGTCAATGTGGATTTCAAAGACTGCTCATGACCTGTGCTTTATTTATATAGGACTTGCAAAAAGCTTTTATAGGGTTTCAAAAGTTACCAGGTGTTCACGAGCTCTTGTTGTTGTGTCTAGGGCTTTTCTTGTAGTGTTTTGAGTTTTGGGGGAGCAGGAGTTCAGAGGCTTAGAGGATAGGATGAAGCATGTACGGCTTGGGCTTTAGGGTTTAGGGTTTTAGGGTTTTAGGGTTTTAGGGTTTAGGGTTTAGGGGTTTAGGGTTTAAGGTTTAGGGTTTAGGGTTTAGAATGCAGGACAGAGGTTTTTAGGCCTGTAGGGACGTAGGGTATTCAAGCCCATCGTAAGCCCTCAGCCCCAAACTGCAAACCTTGGACACGAAACCCTGAACCCTGATCAGAAAGCATACCTCAAAGCCCAGCCGCCGTCCGCCCCGGCGGCGAAGAGGTTGGAGAGACCTGGGATGATTGCCCTGTAGAATTCGAACTTTGGCTCATCTTCTACATTACCTCCAGGCCGGTCCAGTCCTATGACTCACAAACTCCCCAGAAAAAATTAACACAATAGGACCCGAAAGGGCCCCAAGCCCTTCATAGCGAGTATTTCGGTTACATTAGATGGTAATTGGGTGCTCTCTGTACATTTATACCAATGTCCTATAATCGTTGGCACGTAGGGTACGTTAGAAGGTAGTTAGGGGGTGTAGGTACACTTATACCAATGCCCAAAACCTATAAGGACTTAATCATTATGCGCTGGAATCGAAAAAGGGTTTACCAGTTTACCATACTACAGTCACCTCTGAACCCCAAACCATCATGATTACTAGAAGCTTCGAAGCCTCGGCTTAAGTTACCAAGGATCGACGTATCCACAACCCTAACCCCAAAATACAAAAGCCAAAACGCCAATTCCTAAACCCCGAACCTTACATCCTGCACATCCTAGGGTGTGTAAGGTTTAGGGGACTTAGTAAGTATGGCTATACGTCACAAATGCCATCATTGGAAATATGAGCTGTAAGCAAATAGTTATATAACTACAACCACCATATTTATGGAAGTAGTCACTATAAATCCCAAAATCCTCTTAGCAGGGTTGTTTAGATCACAGGTGATTGAAACACTCCGCGCGCCCAGAGAAAATCAACAATGGTCGGGATACTGAATAACTGCTACGGGGCTTGCCAAAACTCGTAGTTTCCTTCTCTGGGCCGAATGAATATCAAGATTGGACGTTGAAGCGCACGTTTGTCGACGATATGTGCCTGCTTTTCACTCCCGACGGCGGTGTTCTACAAGCCCACGCATGGAGAAGTAACAGTTGCGAACAAAACGCCGAATTCCTAAGCCGTACATCCTAATCCCTAAACCCTGTAATTCAAAACCTATCCTAAACCGTGCATCCTAAACTCTATAAACCCTGTAATTCATAACCTATCCTAAACCGTACATCCTAAACCCGAAACCGTGTAATTCATAAACTACTTGAAAACACTAAGAAGCCTTCGATCTTCTGCTCAGGAACCCTCCTAAATATTGAGCTACATAACTACTATCCTAAACCCAAGTACCTAATTATTGGGTCCTTTGGACCCTTAGGGTTAGGGTCCCCTATTTTCGTTTTGCGGAAACTCCCATGTGTCACACCCACAACCCTACGACCAAAGAGCCCTTGAGCTTCTGGGAGTTGGGATTAGGGGGACCCTTGGGGATATAGACCTTCTCAATAAGGTGCCTTTTAAGAGAGCCAGAAGTAGGGTTCAGAAGGGGTACCCTTTAAGGGGTCTCCCTAATAATACTACCTAGCTTCTAGCCACTTACCTTATAACTTATATAGTGAAACCCAGAAAGTTGGAACATGGATTTAGGATGATTCATGCTGGGATTCCCTATACTTTACTTTAAGAGCATGAGGCTAATGATGTTCCAACTTTCTGGCTTCTACTGTAAACCTCTCAAGCCTTGAGCTTTTCATTTCAAATCAGAAGCCCTAAGCCCTAAACCGAAACCAAAAGCCCTAGATAAGTGCAGGAATCTTTAAGGATTCCCAAATGAGCCCTGCCCCGTTTGTTGTGGCGGAAGGCTGACTTGACCACGAATGGTGGCTCAAGATGCGAAAAGGTGCTGCCTCTGAAGCTAGGCCCCTGGGGCCGTTTGTAGGAGGTAGCTACGATTCTTTGGGGAG
>BGNK01000110.1:13618-110584 GCA_003297005.1 Symbiodinium sp. clade A Y106 | reverse complement strand
ACCAGCCAAGGCCCAGAGAACACCATCGACTACCACGACGACGCCGACAACTACTGGAGCAGAGGCCAGGGTCAAGGGCGCGCAGGTCACTCCTAAGAGCCAACCAACTTCGCCAAAGGGCGAGGGCAAGGGCCAAGGATGTAAGTGGTTCACTTCGGACCAAGGCTGCGCACGAGGTCGAGGTTGTCGCTTTGTACACGACTGGACACAGGTTGTGAAGTCAGAGCGATGCTTGGTGTGTGGCTCCAAACAGCACAAGGTCAAGGACTGCCCAAGGAAGGACATTGAGCCGGTCGGTGAGGGGCCATCAGTGAAGGGCCTCAACAAGAAGGAGCTCAAGGTCGCGCAGGCCACGTCCTCGACTACGCAGCCAACGCCAACCCCTCCGGCGCAATCTGTGCCGAACGTGGACACGATGACGCCAGCAGCAAAAGGCCGCTGCAGATCCTCCTCTACCACCTCCTTCCAGTGACTCGTTGCGGGAAATGCTGGCTGAAACCAACCGTGTGCTGAGAGCTTTAACTACCGCGCCGGAGTCCTCGGCTACGTCTACAGGCGCATCTACGGGGGCGGTTCAGGATCCTCTTGCACTACTACAAGCTCAACTAGGATCNAGAGCTTTAACTACCGCGCCGGAGTCCTCGGCTACGTCTACAGGCGCATCTACGGGGGCGGTTCAGGATCCTCTTGCACTACTACAAGCTCAACTAGGATCGCTCAGGCGTCTCCAAAAAGTCGCGTTAAAGGAGACAGAAGAGCGTGTAGCCCTCTTGGACTCGGGAGCAAGCCACGCCTATCGAGGCGCACGTGACGAGGAGGAGAAGACAGAGGCCACGCCGGTGAATGTGAAGCTCAGGGCGAAGTGACTCTTTTGCAGAACAAAGGGGGAACTCTCCTGGGTGATCGAGCCGCGGACACTTTGGTTCCCCTCGGCCAGCTTGTGGAGATCCTCAATTGCAAAGTGCACTGGGCTAAGGGGCGGCTTACCGTCATACATCCAGTGCATGGTCGCCTGCGTGTACGTGTTCGGGACTTCTGCCCAGAGTTGGCTGAGCATGAGGCCTTAAAGCTCATTGCTGAGTTGGAGCAGAAGCGACTGGATGACATGACGAACACCATGAAGGCATTGGAGCTCAAGGTTTCCGAGTGCGAGTACCGCATCCCCATGGGAGAGAAGGATGGTTGGTTGCTTCTGAAGTCAATGCCGTGGTCCAGGAGGAAGAGGCGCACCTTGTTTCAGAGCCAGAACTGGAACCTCCATCTGTTCGCGGGCCCTACTGGGAGAAATCACGGGAGCTCCACAGCCGCTAAGCTATCTTCTGTTGAGAGTACGGGCCCAAAGGTGGATGTGGACATCAGGGACTCCAACCTCATGGACGTCGCGAGGCCAGACGGGGTCTACAAGGTGCTCCTATGGGCAGCTGCCAATGGTCGTCTTCGCACCATCATTGGAGGACCGCCGCGAAGATCATACTTGGCTTTGGACCCAGAGCGGAGAGCCAAGGAGCAGCACCTGGTGGCGCGCATGCTTGTTCTGGGCATGGTGGCAGCAGAGGGCAGGAAACAGCGGAGGAGTGAGCGAGTGGGCTTTGCTCTTGAACATCCTGATGTTTTGGATGGAGACTGCCTCTGGACTACAAGTATGTGGGCTCACTATGCAGAAGAGTTTGGTATGGACGTGGTGAAGTGTGGACGGGGAGCTACGGGCACCAATCTGGAACTCCAGTCGCTGAGGTCGTTGTCCTCTTCAACTACGCCTCAAGGGACATGGACTGATGGCTATGTTCGCTGCATTGAGAATGCTGTGGTGTCTTGGAATGGCTTTCCACTCGGGGAGACAGTTCTTTGCTACATGCTACCAGGAGAAAAGGCTGTGCGGATCGGTAAGATGACAGCGAAAGAGTGGCAACTGCATGTACAACGAGATCATTTGCCATTCCGTCGTGATTGCCGACACTGTGTTCAAGCGGCTTCCGGAAGACCTCACAGGAGGGTGATGCACAGGTCTGCCTATGTCCTCTCGGCAGATGTGGCGGGTCCCTTTCGTACTAAGGGGCGATCTACCGACACCAACCAGCACAAGTTCATGTTGGTGTGTGCCTACCAATTTCCTCGACTACCTGGAACTCCTGAGGTACCACTTGAGCCTACGAAAGAGGATGATGGAGGTGGTTTGGGAGACTTCTTCAGCGAAGATGGAGAGAAGTTTGCGGATCCTCCCAGGCTTCCAGAGGATGTGAAGGAGCTCGCAAAGGAATGGTCCTTTTCCGAAGCCGAGGAAGACCCAGCGCTTCAGGGTGAGCCAAGGCCAGCCGTGGTGGAAAGTGAAGAGAACCAGAGGCAGAGCATCGAGGAGGAGTTGTCCAAGGAGGAGCGCGAAGCGATGGAGGCGAGCGAGCCTTTTGAGTTTTCGGTCGCGTACTTCATTCGTCCTCTTCGCTCACGGCGGTCTGGAGATGCTCTTCGAGCACTACAGGAGGTCTATATTGACCTCAAGATGATGGGGTTGCCAGTGAACAGGTTGCATGCCGATCGGGCCAGAGAATTCAGAACCCCAGCGGTTGCTGAATGGGCGGCCTCTCGAGATGTCCAAATAACAAGGACCGAGGGAGACTCGCCGGCCCAGAATGGAGCAGCTGAGCAAGCAGTTAAGTACGTGAAGTCAAGGACGAGAATTCTCTTGTCATCTGCTCAAGAACTCACTGGGAAGCCCATGAAGGAGGTTATGACTTGGTGGCCTATGGCAGCGGAAGCAGCAGTGGAAAGGCAGAGGGCTCTGGCCTTTGGGCAGGAGAAGATCTCCCCTGCAGGTTTCGGCAACAAGGTGTTTGTGAAGCGGAAGCGCTATGGGGTAGACGCCAAGGACCTAGACCCAAAGTGGGGACCGGCGATATACTTAGGCCCAGCGCGGGACGTTCCAGGAGGACATGTCGTGCTCACCGAGGACAACCATCTATGGAACACTTGCAATGTTCGACGGCTACCAGATGTCCCTATGGAGCCAGACCCGTCCGCTTTGGTTACAAGGAGGAGAATCTTGGGAAAGAGGCCACCGGTTGCACCCGTTCCGCTGAAGGCTTTGAGAACGCCCTCCTTGCTAAGAGCAGCTGAAAAGGAAACAATTGAACCCTTAACGGAGCTTCTTCCCGTCAGTGAGATCAAGTCTGTGGCCAAGATCGAGTACCTTCCGAGCTGTGACATGATGAAACCCTTAGCGCAGATATCTCACGAAAGACAGTGGTATTCCCTGGAGGACTGCTTCGCTATCCTGGAGGATACTCCCTTCCGGAAGCCGAATAAGACCAGAGTAACAGAAGCCTGGGGTGATCCAGGCCCCGATNGTATTCCCTGGAGGACTGCTTCGCTATCCTGGAGGATACTCCCTTCCGGAAGCCGAATAAGACCAGAGTAACAGAAGCCTGGGGTGATCCAGGCCCCGATGTGTACATGACCTTCGGGGCGTATCAACATGGCAGCTTTGTGGGCCTCACCAATGCCACTCGCGAGTACTCGCAGTTGGTGACCTACTTGACAGCGTTTGTCAGGAATCACTCTGGCACTGCAGACCCGTTTACCAGTCTGGTGGTGGCGAGAAATTTGGAAACGGGCTTACATCGGGATCGCTACAATGTGAGTGGTCGGAGGAACATAGTTATTTCGTGTGGCACCTATGAGCAAGGCGGACTATGGGTCGAGGGAGTCCACGAGGGCATGAACCCGGAACCTATGACGCTTCCCGATGGCAAGCAGATTGGGGGCTCCGTGATACCAACAAAGGATTACGTCGTGAAGTTCAATCCACGGCGACTGCATAAAAGCCTCCCTTGGGAAGGCACGAAGTGGACAATCATCGCCTACGTGAACCGCGGCTTCGCTCGACTTCCGGGAGATAGCGTTCAAGAACTACGAGACAGCGGTTTCCTTGTTCCTCAACGTGAAGAGGTGAATCTACATCAACTACGACTGCAGGATGAGTACGAGGAGTTCGACTACTGTACCACTTCGGACGAGGAGGAGTTGGCGCTCATGGGCAAAGCAGTGGCCGAGGATGAGCTTGTGTTGCTTCGTAGTGCCTTGGATGAGGAGGAGAAGCTAGAGATGACCGCCGTCAGCAGCGAATTCTTGGAGGAGACCAATGCGGTGATCCAGGCCAACGTCGGGGCTATGATGCGATGTGCTAGACTGGAGGCTGTAGCTGCAGAAGAATTTCAGAGGAACGATGTGGACGACGCTATGGAGTGGTTTCGGCTTTGTCGTATGGTTGAAGGAGATGAACAACATGGCGCGGAGGAAGTTTTGCGTAACCTTCAAGCCCCTTTACAAGTGGTGTCTACACGATGTCTTTGGCAGAAGTGAAGGAGAATGTGGAAGCCTGGAAAGGAGCTATAAGAAAGGAAATGGACGCCTTACTTTCGTGCGGTGCTTTGGTGAGGATGGATCCAGCTGAGGAGGACAAGCTTAGAAGGGACGATCGACTTGTAGTTCTACCTGCAAAGGGAGTCTTTACGGTCAAGCCACCGGATACAGTGGAAGCACCTAGTGGCGGACCAACAATAGAGTCCTCAGATCAGGTCGTGTCCACCAAGGGAGTCCTCAACGCAAAGTCCTTAGACCAGGTCGTGTCCACCGAGGGAGTCCACGCAAAGTTCTCAGACCAGGTTGTGTCCACCAAAGGAGTCCACGCAAAGTTCTCAGACCAGGTTGTGTCCACCGAGGGAGTCCACGCAAAGTTCTCAGATCAGGTCGTGTCCACCGAGGGAGTCCACGCAAAGTCCTCAGACCAGGCACAGTCAAGTGATATACCTAAGACAGGTGGTGAAACAAGTCTTCAAGCAAAGATGAGTCCAACCGCGGGGTGGTTCAAGCGTAAAGCTCGTTTGGTCATCTGCGGGAACTATGAGAAGCACATAGCCGAAGATCTATACGCAGGGGGCTGTCAAACCGAGTCTTTGCGTGTTATGGTCTCTCATGCATCGGGCATTCCAAGATGGGATGCAGCTGTGACAGACATCCGAAACGCCTTCTTGCTGGCGCCAATGGCAACAGATGCTGTCTACGGGTTGCGTCTTCCAAAGGTGCTCATATTGGCGCTGGGCTCCGAGTGGGATTGCCTGTACCGAGTTGACCGTGCCCTCTACGGCTTTCGCCGATCTCCTAGGCTATGGGGACTTTTCAGAGATGCTCGTTTACGTGCAGCCGAGTTCAAGATCAAGGGTGTTAAGGCTGCGCTGAAGAAGCTCACCGCCGACGAGAATGTTTGGAGGGTTGTGTTGCTCGGAGATTCGAATGAGGACTCCGAGGTGACGATTGCCTATGTGGTGATCTACGTAGACGATATAATGTACTTGGGCGAGCCGTCAGTCATTCTAGAGATTCACAAGTGGCTGAGTTCTGAGTGGAAAGCGAGCGACCTCACCTGGGCCTCAGCGCAAGAAGGCATAAGGTTCTTGGGCCTTGAGATCTACAAGCGGAAGGCGGGCTATTTCATGTGCCAGTTGGGATACCTGACAGAGCTGTTGAGACATCATGGCCTCAGCAGTGGACCAGGCGCAAGAACGCCGTGCCCAAGAGAGTGGCTTCTGGGAGAAACAGATATCGAGCAGATCTCCTACGATGAGCCCTCCCTTCGCCGAGCGCAGCGAATAACCGGAGAGCTACTGTGGCTCTCCACCAAGTCGAGGCCAGACTTGATGCATGCAGTAGCTTCCATGAGCTCCCTTTGCCTACGGGATCCGATCCTGGTCGAGAGGATTGGGTTGCGGGCGCTCAGCTATCTTTACTCGACGGCCCACCTAGGACTGTTGTTCTCGACCAGCGAAACAGGAGGAGCTCAAGTCACGGCCTACAGCGATGCTTCATTTTCTCCAGCCGGCGGAAGGTCGGTTGGATCGTCATTGGTCACGTACCATGACAACCCAGTGGCTTGGAAGTCAGGCAGACAAAGCCTGATATCGCTGTCAACAGCGGAGTGTGAATTGATTGAAGCTGTGGCAGCTTCTCAACTGCAGCTGGGCATCAGTATGTTAGTTGATGANGACAAAGCCTGATATCGCTGTCAACAGCGGAGTGTGAATTGATTGAAGCTGTGGCAGCTTCTCAACTGCAGCTGGGCATCAGTATGTTAGTTGATGAGCTAAATGGCCAGCCCTCAAAGTTGATTCTTCTGGTGGACAATGCAGCTACAGTTAGTCTCTGTAATGATGCTCCGGGAACATGGCGAACCCGACATCTTCGAGTCCGAGCTGCAAGTCTGAGAGAAGCAGCAAGAGAGGGCCGAGTAGAGATTCGACATATTGCTGGAATGTATCAGAAGGCAGACCTGGGCACAAAGTGCTTTGAACCGGCCCGGCTCCATGAACTACTTGAGCTTTGGGGGTTGGTGCACTTTAGTGAATCGTCCAATGATGGCTGCAATAGACAAACTACACCTACATCACCAAGCTTAGCATCGGTTGTCCTGATTGGGCTAAGAAAGTGCTGGGTGTGTGCGCTGGCAAGGCTGGCTACCGTGCTGGCTTTTCTATCTGTACCAGTTGAGGGGCGATCCACCAAGGAGGACATCGAGGTTTCGTTCCCGTGGGAGCTCTACGTGATGATCGCAATCTTTGTTGTGGCAGGGATTGGAATCTGGGAGCTAATTAAGAGGTGGTTACAAAGGTGGAGTTCGGATGAGAACGAGTCTAAGGAGGCGAGACGGCTACGCAAGCTACAGGCTGCTGTTCGCGAAGAGCTACATGACTATGGATTGTCAAGCTCTTCATCAGGGAGAGCTGCAGCGAGTTCATCCCCAATAAGACCTATGACAGCCTCTTCGCCTACCAGGCCATCTTCGATCTACTTGCATGAGGCGCCGGTCGCCTCACGAGAAGTCATGTCACCACCACCTCCATTCCCTACCGAAGGTGATGATGTCCTTCCCCCGTTGGAGGAGCTGCGGGCTACAGTATCACGAGAGCGACGTCGAGGTGCGCGAGGAACTGCCGACCAGGCAGTCCAAACAGACCCCAGACGTGTTCAGGGAGAAGTAATCCTGAACTATGGACAGACGCTGTACACCACGAAGGGCGGGAAATGTATTCATTCAAGGAGCACATGTTCGTCGCTGGTTGTGGGAGGCCGCGTAGATGAGAAACATCTGTGTCAGCTGTGTAATCGCTGAGCATAGAAGTGGATGATGATGTAAAGGCAAGGGCTAGCGCCTGCAAGTCCAGCCCCAGCAGAGAATTTCTGCTAAGAGGTGCAGGTTGCGCTTTTTCTGAATAATTGTGGGCATACCCGTATGAGATAGCTCTCTTGGATAAGACCCAGTGAGAGCAGACTCAAAAAGGGGAGAGCCACACCTTCAGGCGCTAATTAAGTAAACTCCGAAACCTAAGGGAGTGGAAGGAGCAGGGCAATTGCCCCTGTCGGCCATCTCCTAAGGGGAGGAGGAGTGCAGGAATCTTTAAGGATTCCCAAATGAGCCCTGCCCCTTTTGTTGTGGCGGAAGGCTGACTTGACCACGAATGGTGGCTCAAGATGCGAAAAGGTGCTGCCTCTGAAGCTAGGCCCCTGGGGCCGTTTGTAGGAGGTAGCTACGATTCTTTGGGGAGNTTTGTTGTGGCGGAAGGCTGACTTGACCACGAATGGTGGCTCAAGATGCGAAAAGGTGCTGCCTCTGAAGCTAGGCCCCTGGGGCCGTTTGTAGGAGGTAGCTACGATTCTTTGGGGAGGTTTTTTCGGGGTGAGGTGGGTGTTTTCAGGCTTAGGCCTTGGATTCCCCCATAGGGACCCAGCTTCTCCTTACTTTCTCTTCGAGGTTTTCTTCCCTAAAGGGACTTTGGAGCTTGCTCTTTGCGTTTCTCGTTTGTCTGAGTGGGGATTGAGTACTTTTGGAAACCGGTATTTGTTTACGAGTCTGTTGTAAAGATTTTACTTCTAAGAAGGCGTCGCTTAGTTGCCATNGCTTGCTCTTTGCGTTTCTCGTTTGTCTGAGTGGGGATTGAGTACTTTTGGAAACCGGTATTTGTTTACGAGTCTGTTGTAAAGATTTTACTTCTAAGAAGGCGTCGCTTAGTTGCCATGGCCCACCCTGCCAACTCTGAAGATCCGATGCGGGATCAGCAATAAGATAGGGGCCTTAATAATTAGAATAGGGTTTTGGGGCATATTATACTATGATAATGATAATAAGGAACCCCAAAATCGTATTGGCAATTATTAAGGCCCCTATACGAAGCCCTGCAACCAGCACAAACATCGCAACGCTAAACCCGGAAGCCCTGGTTTGGCTTCGAGGGTTCTGCCTCTTGGGGTCGGTTTAGGGTTTAGGGTCCAGGGTTTAGGGTTTACTACATAGGGCCCTCATTATGAAGACAAGACGCCACAATACCCCATTCTAACCTTTGAGGCCCCTAGACCCTAAACCCTTATAGTCGCCCCTTTAGAACCCTGTAGTCGTGTAGCCGTTGATTATAAACGAAACTCTTTATAAGTACTAATTGTGGAGGCTCCTACATGCCCAAGCCAAGGCGCGCTGCCTCGTTGACCTCCACGCCTGTCTTGGCAGGGCCATGAACCTGGCTAGTACATGTGCGATATAGTGGAATAGGTGTTTTGATCTAGTAATCATTCGGGACCGTAAACAAGGCATAACGACATCTCTACTGAAGACCGTCGTACGAATCGTAAGTATGGCAGGTACGACAATAGGAGTACTCCCAAACCGTAAAACCTACTCCCTCAACCCTTCCTGGACCCTGAACATCCTACCGGAAATCATGTGGAATCCGAAGAAGGTACCTAGAGTCTCCATTGTAGTTCCTTTTTTTGGTTAACCAGTTTTATGGTTAGGATCCTACAATAGAGATTTTGGTTAACCAAAAAAAGGAACTACAATGGAGACTCTAGGTAGGGTTATTTGGGTTTCAAGGTAAACCGTAAGCTCTACTGAAAGCCGAGGTGCGAATTCAAGGTCGGCTGATGGAAAACATGCCGGGCATTGAAGTGCAAACCTGGGTAGCTAAGGTTGTCAGGGACTGGGTGGTTTAGGGGTTTAGGGTTTACGGTTAATACTAGGTTCCAGTGACGTTTAGTGTAGTGATTATACTGTTAATTAACTAGGCACTTGGACCCTTACAGCTAGGGTTTTTTTTTTTTGGGGGGGGGGGGACTATGTTTGAGGATAAAGGTTGCAGATTTGAGGAAGGGGGCTGGGAGGCAGAACGGCCTCTGGGGACTTAACCACCCTGTCATGCACACCCTGCCTGTGCCTGGGGATCTCCTGTTCCTGATAGCTTCTTCTGCCGGCCTGCTGGTATGCTAGTTGACGCGCAGCTCAACTCTCCATCAGCCCGAAGCTAAACTTTACATCTTGGCTATAGGGAAGGGTTTGAGGGTAAGGGTTTCAGGTTTCCGACGCTTACGAGCGGGCACTCCTAATGTTGCACTAAACTCTGACCCCTGACTTGTCTCGAGGGTCGTACCCCATCCTGTTTCGGGGAATCTATGCCCCATATCTCCTACATGATATGGGGCGTTTTGTTCACTATCCCCCCCCCTTCCCAAACAAAGTATAATTATACACTAACCGAAAGAGCCCTAGATATCAACTCTGCTTCATATATAGAAACGTCCATGCCCTCCAAAGTCCAGGCCAACCCTTTTGAGTACCCTTAAACGCTCCCTTATAGAGGAACCCTGAAAGGAGCCCTTAAACCATAAACCAACCCACTCCCGGAACCCTTATAGTACCCCAATGAAACGATGAAAGGACCCCTTAAACCCGTAACCGTAACCCTTAACCCTTATAACCCTTAACCCTAAACCCTAAACCGGCCGTAACCCTCAACCCTCTCTTGGATTAAAGCACCCCTTCAAGGCGCCTTGAAAGGAAGTCTACCTATAGTCTCCATTGCAGTTCCTGCTTTTGGTTATCCAAAGCTCTATTATAGGATCCTAGCCAAAAAACTGGTGAACCAAAAAAGGGAACTGCAATGCAGACTCTAGGTATGTCAACCGGCTGATGATATAAATCCTGCATTACCCATCATAAGGAATATACCCATAGTTCCCATGGTTTAGGGTCCAATTAAATGCAGGATTTATAATATGGGAGTTCCGAATAATTAGGGGTACCATATTTTGGTGTCCTTATAATAAGGATCCTACTATTTAGGGTACTAAAGTAGGGTCCCCTATTTCCGGCAACTCCCACATCGTCAACCGTATGAAAACCCATGGAACCCTCAACCAGGAAAGGAGGCCTGACAGTTTAGGGTTTAGGGGTTTAGGGGTTTAGGGTTTCGGGGTTAAGGGGTTTAGGGTTTACGGGTTTAGGGTTGAGAGGTTTAGGGGTTGAGGGTTTAGGGGTTTAGGGGTTTAGGGTTTAGGGGTTAAGGGGTTTAGGGGTTAAGGGGTTTAGAGTTTGGGGTTTAGGGTTTAGGGGTTTAGGGGTTTAGGGTTAGGGTTTAGGGTTTAGAGGTTTAGGGGTTGAGGGTTTAGGGTTTTAGGGGTTTAGGGGTGTAGGGTTTAGGCTAACCCCATCCTGAAAGGAACACCCGTGAAACAAAACCTCAGTCGAAACCCTAAGCCCTTCAAGAAACCCATGATAAAGGAACCTCTAAGAGTCCTTCAAGGGATCTTGAAACGAACCCATGAAATCCTGGAAGGATACCGGAAAAAAACACCTGAAAGGAACCCGGAAAGCAACCCCTGAAAATGAACCCCTAATATGGGGGCCCCCAATACTATTTTCGGGGGATCCGTATTATAAGTATAGTATAATGGGCCCCAAAACCCTATTATAATTATTAAGGCCCCTAGACTAAGCTTTCTGTGCAAGCTGCCATCGAAGGCTCCATGATCCTCGGTGGCCCCGTCGCTAAGGGCTTATACAGCTTCAGGGCTTTCGGGGTTTAGGGTTTAAGGTTTAGGGTTTGGGGCTTCGGGGGTACGGGCTTGGTGCTTCGGGGTTAGGACTTCTCAGAGCTTGAAGCACATCATTTAAGCAATTTCGATATCAGCACCGTAATTGCCGCATCAGCACGAAAATTGCCATGAGTCCAGTAGTGCATATAGACAAGTGTACAAAACATGTCCAAAAAGGCGTGTTAAGTCTGAAAGGCTGAGGTTTCACAGTTTTTGTTCTCAGTGTACGCTATACTCATTGTCTACTTTATCAACTGAAGCGCCGGACAAAGCTGTCAGGCCTGAAGTGCTTCACGTCTTGACGGGTTGTCAATGATGTACAATGTTACAAGATACTTACGGAAGAATTTGATGCCGCAAAACGAGGAGTTTGCATGACCGGTTGGGCAGACACCCTCTTAGTGAGAGAGAGAGAGAGCGTAACGAGGGTATTGAGGGATCAATGCAAATTGAGCAAAAAGCAGCCTACAAGTAGGATAACCTCATGCCATGTGAGGTGTTTACAACTCTTCCCAACATAGTACGTACTTACAACGTACTCACTACATTCCCTCATCCTCACTGAGGCAGAAAGGCTCCTAGCATGATCTGTGAATGCTAGAAAAGGCAACTATAGTTATGATTACTATAGTTCCTATAGCTCCGACTAAGGTACATACATATATCCTTAATTTCTAAACCCCATACGATCCTCCAAGTAGACCCTTTTTTGGGCCAGTGGCTGCCAGCACCGCCAAGTCAACTGCCCGGTCGCCGATGGCAGTGGCACACCGCGGGCCGCGGGAGGCACAGGAGAAGACCTTGGGGCTGAAAAGTGCCGCTGTTGCCCCAAAGGGCCCTATAATAGAGCCCTTAACTTATGGCCCTTAATAGTGGGCATTTCGGGTATATTAGAAGGTAGTTGGGGGGTCGAGGTTGAAGGGCTCGTTTACGGGTTTACGGTTTCGGAGCTTAGGGTTTAGGACTTCGGGCTTCGTGTTTAGGGTATCGGGTTTGAGGTTTCGGGGATTATGGTTTAGGACTTCGGGCTTAGTGTACCGGGTTTAGGGTTCCGAACACCGACGTAACAGCAGATCCTGCCAGCTGATGTCAGCACTGCTTCTGAGGGCGGTGCAAAACAACGAACGTCTATGCCGCCGGTAGGGAGAGGGTCAGATGGAGGGCTCTTTAACTTAGGGTGATGCAAGGGTTCCTTGAAAGTTTCAGGAAGGGTTTCAGTGTCAGGGAGTTGAGGGTTTTTAGGTGTTTAGGTTTTCTTTGAGGGCTTTATTGCAAAAAGGGAGCTGCAAGGGTGCTATAGGGGTTCAGAAGAGGGGGCCACATGGTTCTACAAGGTCTTTGAAGAGGTCTACACGGGTTCTATACTGTATGGGTTTTGCGATAAGGTTGTGCAAAACAGCCTTGCAATTCTTGCTCTTCTTGCTGCACCTTCCTAAACCCTATATGCAGTATCTAAGCATGCCGTCTTACCGGCTGCAAATTAGCAGGCACCGCCGGGTTTCTAGTAGGATACAGACGCTGACATTTCGCCCTTGGTAGACTTATGTTGGGGTCCTAACGAGATACGATCACTAACAGGGAGTGGTTGGGCAGACCGCCTTTGAATAGTAGTAAGATCCGCTTACGGTCCCGACATCAATCCAGTATAAAAGACCTCATCCAAATTTATAAGGGCCAGATAATCCAAACCGAAGCAAGCAGGCTTTTGCAAGCTGCACCCTACACCTTAAACCGGTGCGATTACTCCAGGCCCTTAACCCTAAACCATCGTCGCTGAGTCGGCAGCCCCGAATGGAAGGTTCTCCAGCGGGAAGTCGCAATTGGCATCGTAGTCCTCTCATGAGATAAAGCTTTGTAAGGCTTTGCGGTTGTGCATGGGTGGACGGATGGTTTAGGGTTCTAGATTTAGAGCTCAGGGTTTGGGGGTGTAGAAGCTTTGGATTTCGGGTTTCAGGCAATTGGCATACTAGTCGCCCGAATCCTCTCATGAGGTACGGGTCTTATGGCTTATCTCCCAGAAGCTCTAAGCCTTTAGATCCCGATTGAAGGTTTGGCAAGTAGGGTTCAGTATCAGGGCTTCGTTCAAGGGGCACGTTCTTGAACACGAGCTGGCAGTGGTCCTGCACAAAACCCCTAAAGCGTAGATCCGCCCGACAACCGACCGCACAAATGCCTAAATAGTAATGTAGTAACCTGACTCAGAAACCCTGGGCCCATAACCCCAAAGTAGTAGGATTCATACAAGGAAGCCTAATAAAGGCCCAAGGTTTCTTAATCAGGTTGCTACATTACCCTCAATCACTATTCGTCCAGGAACCCTGACAAAACCAAAATCGGGTCCACCCAGGATCGCGCGGCGCATCGCCTCCCGAGCACTCTCGGGCTCTGCTTCAGCCGCGTGAAAGCCATCCCTGGAGTACTATCGGGGCCTTAATAATAAGAGTAGGGTTTTTGGGTTTAAGATATTTAGGGTTTAGGGCTTTTGGGCTTTAGGGTTTTGTGTTTAGGGGCCTTACTAATTAAATAACTAGGGTTCCTTTAAGGGTTCAATTTGTTCCGTTTAAAGGGGTCTATAAGGATTGCTACAAGGGGTATTATGGGCTTTTCATCTAGGGGCTTTAATAATTAGGCTAGGGCTTTGGGGCCCATGATACTATAAGTATAAAAATGGCACCCCCAACAATAGTATAGGTAATTATTAAGGCCCCTATAGTAGACCACTTGGAGGTCGGGCACTTGGCATGGCTTCCGTTGCGGTATCGGGTACCTATGAAGTAGATAATAAGCAGAGTCATAGGCACCCGTAAGGGGACCCTAAGCCTTTATCCGTTCTGTTGAGTTTAGGATAGTTGACAGAAGGCGTGCAGGATTGAAATTCAGATTGTGTTATTGTCTTCTGTTGGAGGTGCTTTGCAGGGGCTTTACACGGTAATTGGCCCCCCCGAGGTATGGTCCTTCTGCTTCTGCGCCCACTTGTAGTGCCTCTGTGCTTTGTTTTTCCATGTGGACTTACTGTCCCCCAAACCCCACCTAAAAACACCGATCCCCTAAACCGCATAACCCTAAACCCTAACCCCGACACCCCTATCCCTAAACCCCCTTCCTCCGCTAATGCCGGCCTCCACGGTGTGCGACAGCGATGACGGCTGTCTGTATGAGTCAAAGCGGCTACGGATGGCGTTTCCTCTGTTTCAAGGGTTGCTTACTACAGGGTTTGAACAGGATCTTCGCAGTTTACAGTGCTTCATGGAGTGCATGGGTTCTTGAAGGGCTTAGCGGAATTTCTGTTGGGACATTTTTGGTGGATTTTATAGCCTTAGTTGCAAATCTCAGTGGCCGAAAGCTTAGGGTGCGGGAGACTGGTCTAGGGCCAGGGGTCTGAGATTTTGGTTTGGGGCCTAGGTTTGAGGGTTTACAGTCTAGAGTTCAGGCCCGGCCCTGGGTAACATGTGCAAGGTTGCTTTCCCTTAAAACGGTGCGATGAGTGGGGCTGGTGTAAAATTTACTTGAGGGTGTGGGGTGTATACGACAACATTACAGAAGAGCAAGCTATCGCAGCTTGTGGCCTATGGTAGACTTTACGAGTGCTTTGGTGGGCATGCCGCACATTCCGCAAGCATGTAATTATATGTGATGTGTAACCCTATCCGACAAAAGCAAACCTGAACTTTACAACCCGAGAAGGGAAGAGCAAAGCGACAACTTGCAACGTAAAGGCTGGCACAGGCCAACGCCTGCCCAAGTGATTTTTGCGGTTCTCTACATTAGGGTCCTTCTTCGGTGCCGCCTTGATGTGGGCTCCTAGACAGGGACCCTAATCTAGAGAACTATCCAGAAATCCCAATACCCCCTAATGAAGGAATATAGCTTAAATCATAATATGAAGCCCCTGATGATTTAAGGTATATTCCTTAATTAAGGGGTATTGGGGTATTGGGCTCTCTGGGTATCCATGTTCTTGGAAGTGATGCCTTCATGTCGTCTGGGCTTCTAGGTTCCCCAGTAGCCCCTTAAAAATAAGGGTAGCCTTTTTCCTACTATTCGGTTTTAATCAGGGAACCCAAAAAGAAAAAGGGTAAAAGGGTACTACTGGGGAACGTAGTATTTGTACATGAAGTTGGGAAACCCAGAAAACCCTAAACCCTAAACCCTACGGGGCTGACCACATTCCACGTATTTTTACATGAAGTGAGGAAACCCAGAGCTATGCACAAGGACCCCTCGGGTGCAGGGTTTACCTTAACCCTGAAGAACCTACCGTTTTGGGGTTCCTTATTATGATTTCCTGAAAAAGTCCTTAAAAAGGTAGGTTATTTAGGGTTAAGGTAGGGCTTGGGAATCCCAAACCTGAAGCAACTCCCCACGGTATCTTCTCAGCTCTACTCCAGCAGCCTGGCCCCTGAACCTGACTCCTGGACGCACCTTGCTGGAAACTCGGCCGTTGTCCCTCCCTACAAACGGCTTTGGGTTTAAGGTTTACGAGCTGAAGCCAACATGTTTAAACCAAAAACAGTCTGTAGGGGTTCCTTCCAAATGCGCTATAGGCTATAGGTTTTAATACAGTGGCCCCGATAGTTAGAATAGGGGTTGGGGTCTACTATATTTTACACGTGGCTATTATGGATATGGAGCCCGAATCTAGGGAATGCTCGTGCTAACTGTTCCACATTCCCTGAACCCTAAAACCTTTCATAAACCCTATAGTGTGGGTGCTCAGCTGCATCAAAGGGCCTGCGATCCCTGTCCAACTCCCAACATTTCCGAGCCTGTTTAGGGTTTTAGCGTCGCGGGCTTGGGACTATTGAGGGTCGGAGGACTTGGTAAGTAGAGATATAAGTGCCCCAAGTGGGATCCTGATAGGGGGTTATGGCACTTAGAAGTCTATACACTATCTGCTTCCCCGAGCCCAAGTAGGGTTCAGGGCCGAAGTTTTGCCGAGTTTAGAATACCTCCTTGGTTTCGGGTCTTAGGGTTTTCGAGTTTAGGGTTCAGTTTTAGGGTATTAGGGTTTCTAGCATCCGGGACTTAGGTGTAGGGTATGGTTTCCACCACTCGGCCACCGACAAAATTCCTTCTCTCGCCTGGTCAAGGCAGCCGGGGAAAGGAGACTTTGCTGGGGGTCCGGATTCCTTTGTTGCATTGGACTGTCAACCTTGGGGTTTACTTGGAGGATCATGGGACTTAGTTACTGGGGTTATAAATAGGGTAACTATAGTTATAATTACTTATAACCCCAATTAGGGTACTTATAACCCTACTTACTAAGTCCCCTGATCCTCACAGTAGGGTTTAGGGTTTCGGGTACCGCGAAAGACAGAAATGATAATGCTTATGCTACTTAGCTTGGCATAAGAGCAGTGCTGCCCCAAACCCTAAACCAGTGCTATTAGCTGCTATTGCTGGAGTTTGACAGCAACAGACTTTGCCTGCTGATTCCCCAAACCAAGGCCAAACCGACTGCCTTAGACCCAGAGACTCCGAAACCCCTTAATTAAGGAATAGACCTTAATTATAATAGGATCCCTAATATGATTTAAGGTATATTCCTTAATTAAGGGTTTTGGAGTCTCTGGGGACCTCAGTGTGCGTCCTTGTAGGGAGGTGGGCTGGGTTTTGGTTGCGACCCTGGCGCGAGGCAACGGCCGGTGGGGAAGTCGTGCTTCTCGCGGTGGACGGTAGGTATTCAGTAACTAAACCCTGACATGATAGGCTCGGAGCTATTCTGTACCTAAAGGGCTCAGCGTACGCTAGGTCACTTTTGAAGTACATACTTAATTACTTCCAAGTCCCTCCAAGCCGGGCTCGGTTCCTTTAAAGGTACTTCCTTGAAGAGCTGCTGCATGGGGATTAAAGCCCTGCTTCAAGGCTCATGGTACACAGTAGGTCGGCTACAAGCACGATTTAATGTGCAGGGCGGGGCTCGAGGCGATGGTTTACCAGACCAGGGCGAAAGGAGAGGCTCTCATTGTGTCTCCGAAGAAAGTAGTCCGAAATAGCAGAACCTCGAGTTTTCAGCGGTACAGGAGCGATGTGACACATAAGATGCATCGTCACGAGTCTTGGAAACTTGGGGTCATAGTCCTGCCGCCTGGGTGGAATCTTGGAGGAGCACGTTCTGGCGGAGCAGCGCGTGTTGCGCACTCAGCCATCGTCCTCATGTTCGTAAATTCTCGGAGAATTCGAATGAGCAGTCATTTGAGCCTCCAAGTCGGCCAACCTCCGCTCGACGTCTGAGCGTGGAGTGTTGCCGGACTGGTGCGCTGCCATTTCGCGAAGCTGAGTTAGGCTATGTAAGCGGCGGGGGGGGATCCGTTTGAAGGGCTTTTGTGGTGCTCGTTGTGCCAACATGAAACTCAGCCCGGCAATGTGAGAAAGCAAGATGTTGTCGGCAGTGGTTCAACAGGCTGCGAAACAGGAGGCGTGTAAGTCACCCGAGCGAACTTGTCGTCGACGGTCCTGGTAGGCTTTGGGGTTTAGGGCTCAAAGTGCTTGTCGAAAGTAGGCTACAGGCAGGCAACAATCCCACCTGTGACGAAGGTTGTTCTCATCTTTATACCCTATTCTTTCAGTCAACAGCAAAAGACACGGTGTCCCACCGCCAACTGGTCTGTCCGCCTGGCCCGTTTCGGAAAGATTTAATCCTGAAGCCTTATACAAAACCCGCCCTGGACCCTAAAGACTAAACCCGAAACCCTAAGCCCTGAACCCTAAACCCCAAACAAAAAGACCTGAACCCTAAAGACTAACCCCTAAACTGCCCTAAACCTTAATGTCTTCTTCCGAGTCTGGACGGCCTGCTTGTCGGCCTCGCCTGGACAGATCAAAGTCCGAACACCGTGTATAGGGTCTACAAGGGTTCGTTAATGGCTTCCTGTATGGGATCGTCTATATGTTCTGTATAATCGGGTTTTAGACTAGCAGTTGTTGTTGTGCTCTGGAACAGAACTGAAACAACGGCTGGCCGCACATCGTGTCGGCTTCTCCGGGTGTCAAGCTGGCATCCGCTGGGCCAAGCACCAGATACGGATCACTGCGGCATGTAGCCGGAGCCTCAGCCTCTTTGTCCCCTTCGATCTCAGGTTCGTCTACGCTTCCGAGAAACCTCTGCAAGGTACGCTGCAGCTCAGTGCTCTTGCAGTCCGGACGAAACTCTGCGTCTGCTGAAGTCCTCTGGCTCTTTTTTGGCGGAGTCTGGATAGGGCTTATAAGGTTTATAGCACAATGCATTGAAGAAGCTCAGAAAGCTTCACAAGTTTTTGATTTTCACAGGGTTCTGCCACGGTGTGGCTTGCTCTTTGTTGTACGCCGGGGCTCAAGCCCCGGCGGGTTTGAGCACCCAAACCCCAGAGATCTCAATACCCCTTAATTAAGGAATATACCTTAAACCATATAATAATAAGGCCCCTATAATTTAAGGTATATTCCTTAACTATTAGGATCTCTGAGACCATGCAAAAGGTCTAGGTTTACCACACCCCCCAATGGCCCTTTAATGGAGCCCTAATGGCCCTCAATAGTCGGTATTTGGTGTATATCACAGGGTAGTTGAGGGGTCTAGGTTTACTTCGGATTTAAGGTAACGGTACAACAACATTCAGAGCACAGCACTGCGGACCCCTAATTGTTAAACCAGCGCAAAGAGCGCATCGCCTGCGTGCCCTCAACCTAATGCGAGACAGTTAAACTAGCATGCTAAACCCTTGAACCCAAAGTCCTCAAAACGTACACCCTAAACTGTAAGAGACATCAGATTCTTTAGCTAGGCCTTTGAAGACTGGAGGGTAGAAAGCCTCTGACACTTCAGAGTTCATATTGGGCTCCACAACGGGTTTATAGGGTGTAGGGTTTAGTAGTTCAGGTTTCATGGTTCGATAGACTTTCTTAGGGGTTTTGGGGTTTTACACGATTTGCCGGGTCCTGTCGATCTAAACACGTCGAACCTTTCGATTCAGCAGTCCAGCACCCACACTAGAATGTACAGTATACTGTACTTGTAATAAGGACCCCAAAATTGGTATTGGTAATTATACGGTTGTACGTGTGCAGCTGCCGTCAGCTTTCAATCAGGATGATTTCGGTCTCCTCACCGAGTGTCGAGGGTTCACCTCTTCACTTCTTGTTATTGGCGGGTTGCAGGCAAAAGTCATCGTTGATCTTGCCTTTGTGCGGCTTGCACGTCTTGGGATAATACTTTTCTTTCTCGTAGTGCTCGTACACGGACACCCTTTTTGCCATGTCCTTGCGTGGTGTTCGCTGCTGCCTCTCCTCCGTTGCGGCTCGGTCGTCGTTCTCGTTCATCATCGCGACGCCAACAAGAAGAAGAACACAGCAAAAGCAAGGTTGGTTGCCGACAGACAGATTTTCTCAAAGCACACGAGACTCAGAGCGCGCTACTGGGTCTGGCGGGGGTGGTAATTATTCCCGCCCCGATATTAACCACTCAGTACCCAGAAGCCTTCACGAAAACTCGATGGCAATCCAACTACAAGTAAGGCCCAAAAACAGCCATTCCCTAAACGTAAGGGAATCTTCTGTAAGCCCCCCACGCAACCTGAAACCCGTGCAAAACCTGTAAAACCCGGTCAAGCCCAGCCCTCTAAGACCCCATAGACCCTAAGATAACCACATAAAGCCCACTCAACCCCTAAACCCCTAAACCCTAAACCCCTGAACCCCTAAGCCCTAAACCCCCAAACCCTGAACCCCTACACCCTAAACCCTAAACTCCTAACCCCTATAATTACCCCCACATCCGAGCCTTCGTTGGGTGTTGCAGCCGTGGTCGCCGCTGCAGAAACAGCCGCCGCTGCGTTCGAGGCCGCGGCGAAAGGATCCGTGGAGGGATCCTCGCAAGCAGGGCCAGGTTCAGGGGTCTAGGGGCTTAGGGTTTTGGGGGTTTAGAGTTAAGGGTTTCAGGGGTTTAGGGACAAGGGGTTCAGGGGTTTTACGGGCTAGGGTTTGGGGGTTGGGGCCTGCCTTGAATTCGGTTTTATGTTCCAGCGTTTCGGGGCTTAGGGTTTCGGGGTTGGGGCATGCCGCGCTAGCCGCTAGAGATGCTCCACTTACCTGCACAAGCGAACCCTCTGTGCAGTATAGAAGCAGCAGTGGTAGTGGCAGTAGTGGCAGCAGCCAAGGGCTGACGAGTGTGGCTGTGTATGTATTGACGGCCCAAGATGTCCTAAACTTGAACCCTACCCAGAACCCAGATCCTACCAAATAGGAGGTCGTGATCCCCCAGCTACCGGTCATAACCGCTATAGTAATGGGTGTTTGGGCCCACGAAGGTGCACCTTATAAAAACAATGCCAGAGACTACAAAATCTCCCAGCTAAGGGCCTTTAAGGACTTACTGAAAACTATACCTTAAATCATTCAAGGATCCCTTCGTCTGAGTTTGAGCCTAAACCCTAAAACCTGAAACCCCATCCCTATACACCCTAAACTGGGTTTAAGGTTTTGGGCTACTAAACCCTATCAACCCTGCCCTAAACCCTACAAACTTTATACCTTAGCCTGTGGCTGCCTTACGGCTGCCTGCCGCCTTGAAAGCGCCTGCCTTGGTGACAGGAGGCGGAGGAGAAGCGGGGGGTGCCTGGCACAGGCTTAAACTTAGGGTTTGTAGGGCTTCTGGAGTTTATGGTGGGTTCTGGGTCTGGGATGGTTTATAGGGTTCAGCCTACCCGGTAGAACGCATACGGTTGAGTCTCGAGTGTCCAGTTCAGGGAGACATGAGGTGGTCGCAACGTTGCAAGAAGAATATCCACAGCACACCTAATATAAGCATCCGTCGCTGAAAACTGTAATCAAGTTGTCCTTGACACAACCTGAAACAAGAGTAAGTTAAGTTGTGGAAGGTCCAAGAGGGACCAATGACGATGGGCAGCACACAGAACATACACACAGTGCAGCTCCGAATACCTCCAGTCGCCCCTAGCTTCGATTTTCGAAAACAAACTCACAAGCAATCGCATTCAGCCAGGTTCACGACAAGTTTTGGATAGTGCGAATAATCCTTCCGCGGGTTCACCTACAGAAACCTTGTTACGACTTTTGCTTCCTCTACGTGATAAGGTTCATAAACTTTCCCGTTTCATCACCTTATCTTGCTTCCTGTTCCTGCTTTTGCTTGTTTATCACCTCATCCACTGCCTTGTGCACCCCATCTTCTTCAGTCCGGTTTTGAACCTCATCCATTGTCATCATAAAAATAGGTGCAAATACTCTCCAACGAGGTACAGAAAGCAACCAGGTTGCCATTGCGCTGTTGAACCTCCTCAAATGTCCTCTCGAACGAAATGCAAAAAAAAAACAACCAGGACAAGCTCAAGCTGCTCTGTGCAACCTGCTTCTCTTTGCTAGCACTGGAGTCTCCTGTCTGGGACCTCTAAGATCTCCTGTCTCGGACCCTTAAAATCTCCTGTCTGGGACCCCTGGATGCCCTGGATTCTGTAATCTCCTTTCGAAATCTGCTGTTAAGCTCTCTCCTGTCTGTCTTCTGTTCTCTGCCTTCTGCTCTGTGACCTGAAAGTAGAATGCTCAATGATAAGGTGCAAAAATTCTCAGATAAGGTGATAATTTCAAATGATAAGGTGCAATAGGGAATCAATAAAGTATTCAATGGGCACAACGGAGAGGGACATTTCCACACCACCTTTCTGCTCCCTGGCCAGAAAGTACACTGCCCAAGGATGAGGTGCAACATTTCTTCGGATAAGGTGATAATAATGTACAATGATGAGGTTCAAACGGATCATGATAAGGCACAAAATTCTTGAGGCTAGGTGAACATTTGCACTGAGACGGGGCAAATGCATGAGGTAGAGAAAGGATATAAATCAGGCATAAAGGACAGAGCCGTTTCAAACACCACCCGGGAGGTAGGCCCATGGCGCGTTACCTATTTATATACCGCGGGATCCCCAGTAGGCCTATCGCGGTCGCTCTCTTTTTGGCTCTCCGGCTTCCTGCTCGAAACTCTGGTTCGGTCCGGCCCCGTGCAAAAACCAAACAGTGGTGGGAGTGTAAATTCACAACCTGGATTGATAGCACCCATATAGACAGGAATCACTTACTGCCCTTTCGCAAGGTGAGTTGGAGTTTCTTTGACATTGCCGCACTGTCTGCGGCGTGGTAATGTTTGATGGAGCTCTTGGGGCTGTGCCCAACAAGGTGCTGAACTGAGCGGACCTGCAAAGGATAAGGTGTAAAGACTAGAGGAAGAGGTAACATGCTCACTATGCCTAGGCCTATTTCTTTCAATGAGGTCCAAAACCCAAACCTGGTGGGGAAGGGAGGCGATCTCCGGGTCAGCGATGAGGTGCGCTTCTGCTGCGGACCGTACCCCTGTTGACGACATTCCGGTCACCTTACCGATCCGCTTCCCGAAGAAATCATCATAGGAGATGGCGAGAAACGGCGCTCTTTCATGGAGGCCTGCCCTTGCAGGCGGATCAAGGACGGCAAAGCTGACCTCCATGAAAAAGCGAATGTCGCGGGACCACTCCTGCGACAGGCGACAGGTATTTTCGCGAGACGAAGAACTCCCGCGAGAGGCTCTTCTCCGTCTTCCTCGGAGCGACGCCTGCGGTGCAAAGAAGTATACGTTTCAACCTCACGGTCCCAGAACAACGACCGCTGAAGCACCTTTCATGTCCAGAAAGATGAGGTGAACATACTTATAAATACAAAATAAGGTGAAGAAGACAATAATGAGGTGAAAACTGAGAGTATAAGGTTCAGAACGAAGCACGAGCTTGCGGATGACGCCCTCATGCTCTATGTCTGGACGTTGAACAAGAACCCAAGGTAGTAGGCGCGAAGCTTGGCCAAGCGCCCACGCATATAGATAACCCGGTTCTGGGGAGTCTCCTCTGGCAAGGCAGCTATCTTCTTCTCCAAATTGGAAACCTCCTTCGTGAATTTCGGCAAGGCCTGCATACAGACACTTCAAACCCTATTAGTTTCAGCCTCGACCTCGAACCTAGAGTTTTTATTGCCTGATAGCCTCCACCAGCTCCTTTAATGTCACTGGTGGCTTTCCTGGCAGCTCCCCTTCTGGCGCCAAGCTCTGGCCCTCAATGGCACGCTTGTCGGCGCTGCTCTTTGCAAGGCCCCGGCCAAAGGTCACCAAAGACTTCGTTTGCTTTCGTACCACCTTCCGTGTGCCAGAGAGGAACTTGGGCAAGAGAATCTGCACCGACAACGAACGATCTCCCGGCGAGCTTGATGTTGCCGGGGGAACTCTTCTGCTCGCGGACGGTGAGATCCTAACAGAGATTAGGTTAAGAAGCACACAGATGGGGTGCAAAAACACAGAAAAGGACTAGCTTTCCAACCTTTTTATCTTTAGAATGGGTGTAGTTACGCGGGGATCCTCCTCCAGGTGGCGAAAGTCAGCCCTGAGCAAGTCCCTGTTGGACAATGTCCCGGCTGTATCCGCCTTGAACACGCCTGGCTGCACGTCCACCTCCTCCGTCACGATCATGTCTGGCACGGTTTTGGTCGCCCATCCTACGAATTGGCGGTAGCTGTGCCAGTGTATCTTTGCGGTTGCCTCGCTGCACACTCTCTTTCTCGGAGAGCCTGCAGCCTTGGTCTTCATCACCGTATCGAAGAAGTACTGCTTCACCCTGGGGTCCATATCTTACTCTACCCGGGGCCAGGCCGCCGGTTGCTAAGATCATGCCCCACGTTCTTCTTCTTGACTTTGTCGGACACTGGCACGACACAGTCGTAGTGCCAGTCCTACGTTAGCACAACACACAAAAAATAAGGCAGGAGAACGACAAGGGATCCAATTAATTAAGCACAATAGAAGAGTTGTTTGCTGCAGCACATGTACTTTGATGTGGCAGATGGTAAGCATAACCTCGCGCTCTTCATCGCCCTCTGGCACCTTCAAGTGCCACGACAAAATGTAGTCCCGCACCACGCGGTCTGCCTCTATATAGAAGATCTTGACCGCAATGTTGGTTTGGTCGACGAATACCTTAGATAAGGTTCAAACGAACAATGTAAACTGTATGCCTCAACCTCGTCAACACCTGGTAAGGTTCATTCGTCCGAATAACTCTAACACCAGCCAGAAAGCCCCGAGCAAAAGATAAGGTGCGAATGTACAATGGAGAAACTCATACAAAGTCATAATGTTCATGTTGAGCCAGTACCTTGATAACAGCGGGCCACCTGCAAAGTGAACCGGCTTCCAGCTGCTTTGTGGCCCATGCCTCGTAAGGCCCCAGGCTTCGTCCCAGTACTCTGGAAGACCTTAACGCGGACTTCTGCCAGCCCGCCGGTGTTCATCTTTTGTTTCTTGGCCGCAGCGATCAATGACAGGTATTGGCAGTCGCCAAACCCGGGAACTTCCATCCCCTGTAGGCCGTTGGCTTTGAGACATGCGTCGGGATTGTGGATGTGATGTTCCAAGTCCTCTGCATCTTCCAGGCTTGCCAGCATCGCCTGCATGCAAGAAGTTAGTTCACATGAACAAGACAACAATAAGGTTGAAATGAGCAAACGAAACTTGTCTTCTACACCTCTTCAATGCAATGATTAGGTTCATTCGTACACCGAGCCCCCTTCTTACACCTCCGAAAGCAACGATAAAGTTCAATAACTTCCAAGATCGCCTGTGTCAACAACTCATCCTCGGACACAGCCAAGAGCTGGGCTGCACGACCAATGCGTCCATGATGCTGAACACACGAAGAAGGAATGAGAGATCGCTGAGCTCGAGAAGAGATCTATCGAGAGCTTACAGTAGGTTCTTTCTAACAGTTCTGGACACCACGATGTGAAGAAGGCATGAAGATGAGGTTCAAACATGCTGCATCTCTTCTTTACTTTCTTTGACATGTCGCTCTCGCTGAAACAAGACTGTAATGATAAGGTCAAAACGAATGGTGCATTTCAACCTTATCTCTCGCTATCGCTCTCCCTTCAGCCCAACTGCAACAATTAGGTGGATACGAATGGTGGATGTCCACTCACTTCAACCAAACTGCAACAGTTAGGTGGGTACGAATGCTGGATTTTCCAACCTCATCTTTCGCTCTTGCTTTCGCTGCCCTCGCTCTCGCTTTCGCTGCAAAGAAACTGCAATGCTAAGGTAGAAAAGATAGTGCATTTGCAACCTTATTTCTCGCTCTTGCTGAAACGAATCTGTAACGATAAGGTCAACACGAATGGTGCATTTCAACCATATCTCTCGCTATCGCAATCCGTCAACCAAACTACAACAATTAGGTGGATACGAATCGGGGATTTCCAACCTTATCTCTCGCTCTCGCCTTCCCTGCAACGAGGCTGCAAAGATAAGGCAGCAGAACATGGAGCATTTCCAACCTGATCTTTCGCTTTCGCTCTACTACTTCGCCGGCACGGAGCCGTAAGGATAAGGGGCATGCGGGAAAAGGAACAAATGGCCAGGAAAGAGGAAGGCTTTTACAAAGATAAGATGCGACTAAATAAAGTGCGCCTCTCTCTCTCTCCATTCTCACTACTCACCATTTAAACACGACCACCGGAAAATTGTTGAACCCCCCCCCAGCAAAAAATCGGCAAGTAGATGACCAAAGGTGGCTCTGCAATACAGTGTTCCGGAAAATGTTTTCCGGGCCTCGTAGCCGAAATCGGTGCGGCAAAAAATTGTAAATATACTTTTCGAAACCTTCAGTACTAGGTTTGGGGCGCATGTTTGCCACTTCCCCCCCCCCCACAGACCCCAAATCCTAAACTATCGCATGTTGATGTGTGTCTGTGCCTGCCCCGATTGCCAACCCTCTACAGGTGGCCCCAGCCTCTTCCCAGAGGGTCCGAAGTACCTACTTGGGGGATACTTGCCTAAGCCAGAATACTAATAGTAGTTCCTCCAAAAGCAACCCTACCTTCTACTGTTCAGGTATGTAGGGCCCTTTGTGCTAGAATCTGCTAGAAGCCAGGTGCACACACCGATCCACCCTACTAAACCGTAACTCCTAAACCCCGAAACTTAAACCGTGCACCCGTTCAAGGTCGAGGCTTTCTTAGATAATGGAACTCAAACTTTCCAAAGAGAAAGGCGCGCCAAAGCATTTGCTGTGTCTGAGCGTGAATGCTTGGATCCTACCTACAGTCGCCAGTGTAGCTCCTTGTTGGAGATTTTTTGTCAATAGGATCCTAACTGTAAAAATGGGTAACATCCAAAACAGAGAGAGTACTGTGATTGCTCCAATAAGCAAGCAATAAGTGAGATACGGTCTGGGGTATACTATAGTAGGTGTTTAGACTTACATTTAAGAGCCCCAAAGGATAATGTTGGCAATGATTCAGGCCTCTACCTTGAGGATCATGGGACTTAATAAGTAAGTTCATAAGTACCCTAACTGGGGGTTGTAGAAGCAATTATACCTATAGTTAATGTATTTAGACCCCTAGCTACTAAATCCCATGATCCACCAAGTATGCTCGAGCGAAACCCCATGCGGGCCTTGGCTACGGGAGGTGGAGGCGTCGGGGCCGCTTTCGGAGCTTGCTCTGCTAGCGACGGCGACCTCGGCGTGCATGAGGGGCTCTTCGTGGTGTGTTTAAGGGTTAGGAGGGGCCTCCGGCTGAGGGGGAGGGGGGGGGGGGNGGGTTTGGGGGTTTTGGCTTGGGTGTTTCAAGGCTCTTCGTGGTGTGTTTAAGGGTTAGGAGGGGCCTCCGGCTGAGGGGGAGGGGGGGGGGGGTTAAGTTTAGGGGGTTGGGTTTTTTGTTGTTGTTTGAGCTCCTTTTTCCTACCGCAAGTCTGCTTCACAGCAAGAAGGTAGGTTTGGGGATTAGGGGCTTCAGGCTCAGGGGGGTCCGAGTGAGATATGGAGAGTTGCGCCGTGGAGATAGGCTTCCAGCATACATCAGCCTAAGCGCCGATTTCAACACGGAAGCAAACAATCAAAAAAAAAATACAAATGCCACCGAAACCGGAAAATCGTATGTTACAGTCCCCAAAAGCCATATTGAAATCAGCCTGCTCCCCAACACCCAAAACCCCTCGCAGCAGCTTCCAGGAGAAACCATATTGTGGATCCCAACATGGACTTAGGATGACTAGTGTTGTGATCCTCTATACGAGAAAAATATACGCCATGAGGGTAATGATGCTCCACCTTTCTGGCTTCTACTTAACTTGACCAATCCCCCAAAAAATACACCTACACTCCTAATTGGTCCCGTTTAAGAGAGCCAGAAGTAGGATTGAGCTGGTTCCGACAATTTCAAAATCTCAGTTAGGGTTTAGAGTTTAGGGTTCCATCCCTGTCTCTAAACTTTGCTTCATTAAAAACACCAAAGCCTAGTGCCCTGTTGCCCTACAGTACAGGTCTAGCAAGGTCCCAAATAGTAGGCTCCGTATAACAAGGGCACACCCAAAAGGCTCAAAACAGCGTCATTCTGAAACATTTCGTATGGAACCAGCTAGAACTCACATTAGAACATTAACGGTGCGACAGCACATGGAGCCCTTGTAAAACCCTAAACCCTAAACCTACTAATCCTAAAAAGCCTAGACCCTGAATCCTAAACCCCTAAACCCTCAACTCTCCTAAATTACTAAACCCCTAAACCCTCAACCCCCTAAATCCCTCAACCCCTAAACCCCTAAACCCCCGAACCCCTGAACCCCTAAACTCCTAAATCCCTAAACCCGTAAAACCTAAACCCCTAAACTCTCAACCCCAAAACCCTGAACCCCAAACCAATCTTTAAGGCAATGGGCGCTTCCCCGTCGGCGAGCGCCGACTGCTGCACTACCGTGCGGAGGAAGGCGTGGTCAGCCCTGGGGGTGTGTTCGTAGATCCCTCAAAGGAGTCCTTATAGACCCCTTAAAGGAAACCTTCTAGATCCTTTAAGGAACCCTTAAAGATCTCTTTAAAGAGGCCCTCATAGATCCCTTTAAAGGAACCCATATAGATCCCCCAACTACCTTCTATATAATATACCCCCAAATACCCACCATTAAGGGCCACAGGCTCTATTAAAATAGGGGCCCTAGGGGATATACTTAGGGTTTTAGTTTAGGGTTTAGGGTTTAGGGTTTATAGGGTGTAAAACCCTAAACCCTAAACCCTAAAGGTTTAGGAGTTTTAAGGCTTTTCGGGTGTCGGGGTTTAAGGGTTTTATTCAGGGTCCAGGGATGCATCTCGGGTGTAGGGCTTACCTTAACTCCACAAAAAAAGCCTTTCTTTTGAAGGTACCTTATTATGATTTCTTTATGTAAATCCTTAAATGGGGGTTTCGGGTGTAAGGGTTGAGGGGTTTGAGGGCTTTTCGGGTTTAGGGTGTAAGGTTTTAAGGCTTTTAGGGTTTATGGTTTTGGGATTCAGGGTTTCGGATTTTACGGGTGAAGGGGTTAGGGTTTATGGTTTTAGCGTTAGGGGTTTAGGATTTAGGGTTTAATAACAGGTTTAAGGGTTGAGGGTTGAGGGTTCAGGGTTGGGATATTAAAGTTCGGGTGTAGGGTTAAAGGTTGAGGGTTTGGGTTTAGGGGTTGGGAGCCAAGGTCGAGAGACTCTTGCTTAAGCGCAATGGACTTTCGCTGGAATTAAGGTTGGGGCTGAGGTTGGGGCTAAGCAGCTGGTCATAAGGACACTTAGGGGGCTAGGGTTCAGAGGTTGGGGCTAAGCAGTTGGTCATAAAGGACCCTTAGGGGGGTAGGGGGGAGGGGGGTAGGGGGCCTTATTTTATACGGCTTATTTCAGGGTCCCTATGAGGTGGGGTTCACGAATTTAATAGCCTTGCAAGTACGGAGTGACAGCTGACGATCAAGGCACTTAGCAAGTGGGTGTAGAATTAAGGCTATACAACCCCCCTTTGCGCACTGATAATCGCAGAGGTCACAGAACATCACATCATAACCCCACTTATTATAATATAAGTACTATGTCCCTCCATCGCGAAGTAATTAATTTTCTGAAGCTCCACATTACTTGGAGGGTGGGGGGACTTAGTAAGGATTCTATTCTACAGAGTTTTAGGAAGCATAACCCCAATTCGGATCCCTCTTCGGGCACTTATCACTCTGCTTATTCCCCAGTTACTAAGTAACAGGTTGGCTCGGGAGGGCAAGAAGGGGCTCTGCGGCTTGGTTTTTAGGGGATCCGTACCGTGCTGCAGAATTCAGGCTTCTGGGAGTTTGAGCGAATTCGCACAGTTTCCGAGAGTAGTTGGCGTAGTTGTGACAGCCTACTGGCTCGGCGTATGCAGGCACTGTAGACTTGAGATCAAGGCCGGTAGTGTAAGGGCCTTGATATTCTAAAGGGGGACATTTGTTGTAGTAGAACCGTATGATGGGCCACAACACAAGGTGATATTGGTACTGCTTACTGTACCGACCCTATGTTAGGGTGAGCAAGCAACAAACCTTGGGACTTGCCCAAAGATCCCCCCGTAATTAAGGATTATACCTTGAATTATAGGGGGCTTAATACTATGACCAAGAGGGTCCATATACACTACTATTATGGAATTAGGCCCCAAAAACCATAATGGGGATGGTCTTTTGGGACCCAATTCCATAATGGTAGTATATATGGACCCTCTGGGTGAGTTAAGGTATATTCCTTAATATGGGGTATTGAAATTATTGGGATCTCAGGGTTTGGGTCTCAATGTTCCTCTTGCGATTTCAAGGCTCGGAGCTTCGGTCTTTTAGGTTTGTTCGCCGGGGTCAGTAGCCTTGTGGGCCTTCAAAGGCTTATATACGGGTTTTACTAGCCGGACCCTGAAAAAAGCCGTGCGACCCATACATATATATATATATACAGAGCCATGATGTCCGAAACGCGCGTTATAGTATCCCTCAGTTGGTGGCAGCGCACGTGGTATTTACTCAAAAGCTGGAACCCAAGCATGGCCCCGCGGTAAGTTAGTTAGCCTTCTGGTTACGATATGGCCCAAAACAACTTTAGCTATAGCAGCAATAGCAACCCCCCCAAACCCCAAACCCATATACACAGCATGCAAACTCAATCAACCTCGCAAAACTCGTCGAAAAAACTCACCCTAAACCCTAAACGTGAACCCTAAACCCTGAACCCCAAAGGGTCAAACCTGAGATTCATGCCACAGCTCGTTGCGGGGCTCCCCTGCAATGCGAGCCTGCGGAAGGCTTGGGCTCGGGCCACGGCGGTTTAGGTTTTAGGGTTTAGGGTTTAGGGTTTAGGGTTGGGGGGTAACACACCCAATGCACCTGATATAAGGGCCTTAACAATTAGAATAGGGTTTTGGGGTGCATTATACTGTAACTATGACCATATTAAGGAAACCCCACCGCAATAGTATTGGTAATCATTTTTGCTCCTATATTTAGATGATTAGAATAAGGCCGGATGCGGGCGTTGTTCCACAATAATGGTCACAGAAGCGCTATATAAACCCTACTCAAGTACTTAGGCTCTTGTACTACCTGGATGCGGCATGGTGGGTATTGGCGCTTTGCAAACCGACCCAAACATGCCCAGCCCAGTCATGCACAGTTTCCCAGTGATGGTTTCTTCCTTGTCAAGGATTTTAGGGGACTACAGGGACTAAAAAGGGAATACAGCACCAAAGGCTACCTACTTTGCTACTACGGTTCTGTTCGCAGGACTCCTAAAAGAACACAGGACATACCCAAACAATTGTGATCATGAGACACCAGACACATAATACCTGCCTGGAGCCTCAAGCCCTGCAGACCAGTAACTTGAGAGCTTAAAAAATACCTTCGAAAGTAGAACGCATCAGGCAGCCATGGGTAGGTTGAACCCCAAACCATCCCAAACCCGCAGCCCTGCACTCCCCTAAGCCCCCCTTTTGCCCACCCTCCCCAAAAATAGGGCCCCCAAACAGCGCATAAGCAAAACTTAGGGTAGGGATATCCCATATAAACCACCGCCTTATAATGAAGCCCAATAAGGTAGGGATATCCCTATACAATGCTTATGCTTATGTGCTTTTTGGGTCCCTAACTAAAGAAACAATCAAAAACTAAGAAGCTTACATGGGAGTTTCCCCTATAATATAGTAGTCTAAATAGTAGGATCCTTATCATAAGGACACCAAAATAAGGTACCCCCTATTTTCGGAAACCCTAAACCCTAAACCCTTTATAGAACCCTTCTAGATCCCTAAAGGAACCCGTTAAGGGACTAAGGACCCCAAAATAAGGTACCCCCTATTTTCGGAAACTCCCACATCGGCTCAAGCTTACCCATAGGCCCCAAAAAAATATGAACCCCCAAAAAGGAACTACTTTGGGGCCTATGGGTACATCGGATCAAGCGGAGAGCCTCCACGGTGGTGCCCTTCATCGCCAGGACGCCGACGGCCTAAAAAGCGGCTTCCAGAGTCTTAAAGTTGTGGGTTTAAGGTTTGGGTTTAGGGTTTATAGGGTTTCTATAAGTTGTAAGGTTTATATAGGGTTTATAGGGTCTATAGAGTTTATATAGGGTTTATAGGGTTTACATAGGGTTTATAGGGTTTATATAGGGTTTATAGGGTTTATATAGGGTTTATAGGGGTCTATAGGGCTTATATGGGTCTGTAAGGCTTCTAGGGTCTATAGGGTTTATATAGGGTTTATATAGGGTTTATAGGGTTTAGGCTTCAGTTGTTCCTTTCCGGTTTGAGGTCAATGTTTACATGGCATTTGCTAGTTCATGGTTGGGATAGGATGAAAAATTTACATTTTATTCCTTATTGGCTTTAAGTACCCATAAAAATGTAAAATGCTACCCAACTATGACAAAGTTTGAGGCCTGCTCCTGGGGTGTTGGATGGGAGGCTTTGGGCTTTGCACGGATCATACGTTCCGGGATGCAATGTGGGTTCACCTACCTTTGGTTAGTAGGAGTGGAAGAATGGTAGTAATAGTAGTTATAATTGTACCCCATTCCTCCATTCCCTACTAACCAAAGGTAAGTTCAGGATTCTGGACTTCGCCAGTCTCGCAAGCAATAGGACGTTTCAGCTTTGATTGCGCCTCCCACCGTCCTCCCAGAGAGGCCGTGCAAAAGCTTCAGCAGACGAGCGTCTGCCTTTACACTTGTCCTTGAGAACCCTTAGTGCCTGTAAACCCTAAACCCAAATCCTAACCGTACTTTAGTGCATCAGGCGAGCTTTCGACAGAAGAAGGAGACCAAGCTTGGAATGGCTAAATCAGAACACGCGGACCATGGGGAATGGATGGACGGCGAGCGAAGCCCTAATTGGAGTTACATCTGATCCTCGAAATATGTTGCTGGCTCGGAGGCCTGTCACTGCAGACCTCTTTGCCTAGTTTGCTAAACCTTGAACACGCCTGGAGCAAGAAATGCGCCATTGACTCTCATTAGTAGCGCTCCTAAACCCCACCTTAAGACCCAGAACCCGAACCCTAAACCCTATAAGCGCCCTGAACCAGTGAAGTCTGACTTAGTAAGGCCATTGGAGCCTGTGCCTTTCCTTCCCCTGCCTCGGAGAGCGTAGTAATCCCCAGGCGCTGAAGGGCAGATTGGTAGCGCGTGGTCTCAACCTCAACGGTTTAGGGTTTAGGGTTTGGGGTTTAGGGTTTAGGGGTCAGCGCATGGCCCGCTCAAAGGGTCCAATTTCCTTAGTGGATATTTGGGGGCCCAAAGTATACACTACCCATAGGCTCCATAGTGGTTCCTTTTTGGGATTACCTTATGGGATTCTACATATGAACCACGAAAAGGAACTACTATGGAGCCTCTAAGTATACTATTACTTGCACCCTCTGGGCCTGATACCTGAAGCCGGTTCGGGGTTTCGGGGGTCCTGATGCAATTTCAATCCCTGCAGAAGAGTAGGTTATGACCCTACCCTAAGCGTCCAAAGGACCCAATAATAAGGCACTTGGGTATAGGATTCGATAGTATTATGTAGCTTTACATTTGGGAGAATATATGATGATTAGGTACTTGGACCCTTAGGGCTAGATAACCGTATAAAGGCGTGGTTAGTTGGAGCCACTCGTAGACCTTGGTGGTGCAGAATACCGAAGTGAGTTTCGGGGACGTACTCCACATGCATCCGTGTGAGTCGGGTCGAGGCCTCGGCACGGCTTTGGCATCAGGACCTATAAATCCTAAACCCTAGAACACTAAAGCCCTACACCATAGATCCCCTCAAACCATAAAGCCCTAAGCCTAAGCCCGAAACTGCTGAACCCCAAAAATTCATAAACCCTAAAACCCTGAAGCCGTGAACCCTAAAAACCCAAAGCCCTTTTAACCTCCAAGATCTGGAAAGCTGCGAAGTCTGGGGTCTGTGGGTTTTTTTCAAAGGCGCAAAGAATATAGGGCCTGTAAACCCTTAGCCCGGCGGGGGCTTGGGTTTGGGGTTCAGGGTTTAGGGATTAGCCCGAAACGGATTCTAACAAACAGCTCTGAAAGGTTAACCTTTGAAACTATAGAGGGATTATAGTACCCCACAAGGAAAAATCATCCTACCTGCTCTACTACTAGCCAGAGGGTCCATGTATACTACCACTATGGCATTAGGCCCTGAAAGACCAGCCCCATCATGGTTTTTTGGGGACCTAATTCCATAATAATAGTGTTTATGGACCCTCTTGGTAGGGACGTTCTACCTGCTCTACTACTAATGACACGGTTCAGGGTTTAGAGGTTTAGGGTGTGGGGTTTTAGGGAGACCAATGACGTTAACCCCACTCCGCAAGACTGGCAAATCCGAAATGTCTTGGCCACCGTGCTTGGAAGGGTCGGGGCTCTGAGTAAGTAGGCCATAAGACATGGACTTCAACAAGTACTATAGGGGCCTAAATAATTACCTTTACTGTTTGTGCCTGTTTATAATTATAGTATAATGGGCCCCAACAGCCGATTCTAATTAAGGCCCCTATACTAAACCCCCATAATACTCCGTACAGATCCCTTATGGACCCCTTTAATTAAGGGAACCCTTTAAAGGAACCCTATTCTAATTGTTAAGGCCCCTCCTGTCTTGCCCTGAAGTCGAGAAGGACTCTAGTTCAGCATGTCCTACTTATAACTTATAACCTCACTGTATGAACCACTGGCCAAGTCCCCCGACCCCCCAAGTAAACGAACCCTCAGCTGCGGATATCAGGCCTGGACATTATGCCCCATTCTGATCCTGAGCCTGCACATTATGGCATTCAAATTCCTGTGCGCTCTCTTCAGTTTCAGGGTTTAAGTGCTGTCTACTGCCAGGCCCAACACAACCTACAAAGGAACTCTTAACGGCCCTCTTATAGAACCCTTTTTGAACCCTGGAAGCACCCCCTGAAGATCGGACCACGCTTGATCCGAAATCCAAAACCGAAAACCCTGCCCTAAAACCCTACCGATCGTCTCCATTGCAATTCCTTTTTGGTTCAGAAAGTTCTATATTTACTGTAGGATCTTACAAGGTAGCTCAAGAAGAGGAACTACAATGGAGAGTATAGCTACAGGGTCATGGGACATGGTAGCCAGGGTCATAAACAAGGAATCTGCAGGTATATTTATTTTTACAACTCCATAAGGTACTTACGCACACCCGTGCTTGCTAAGTCCCAGGGCCCCCCAACCCAAACCGCAATGAACGAAGCGTTAGACTCGGAACCTGTCCCTCAACCCTAAACCCTAAACCCTAAAACCTAAACCCTAAACCCTAAAACCCTAAACCCTAAACCCTAGGATTCTGCCAGCAGGTCTGGGGGATGAGCTGAGCTGCCTGTAGGCAAGTACCTCTGGGTTTAGGGTTTAGGGTTAGGGTTTAGGGTTAGGGGTTAGGGGTTTAGGGTTTAGGGTTAGGGTTTAGGGTTGAGGGTTTAGGGTTAAGGGTGGGCTTCTTAAGATTAGGAGTCTGCTTGTGCTTTTTGCCACGGGGCAGGGTGGGTCGTGTATTAGCCTTATGTTCAGGGCGCCACTTTACCGGCCTTATTGTGGTCCTTATTGGATCTGTCAGGCTGGGATTGATGGTTGCTTTTGGAAGGGTTGGGTCGGTATGCGGGTCTAGATTCCCTAAACCCTAAACCCCTAAACAGGGTCAGGAGAAACAACGCAGATTTTGATTTTGCCGCTTGCAAGGGCTTTGGAGTTAAAGGCTCCTGGGCTCAGGTTTCTGCGGCTGGCTGGCGTAGGGTTTAGGGTTTAGCGTTTAGGGTTTAGGGTACCCAGAGGCTCCAAAACCCCTCAATTAAGGAATAGACCTTAAATCATAGTAGGATCCTTAAATCATAGGTATATTCCTTAATAAAGGGGTTTTGGAGTCTCTGGGTACCCATAGGCTCCATAGTAGTTCCTTTTTGGGATTACCTTATAGGATTCTAAATATGAACCACGAAAAGGAACTACTATGGAGCCTCTAGGTAGATGTTTTTGTTCAACCCCTTTGAGCTTCCGACGATAGGCATTGCAAGACGCAAAGCCCGCAGCAGAAAAAATAATCACAAAGCTTTGGCCCTGGGGTGCCCAGAGACTCCAATATCCCTTGGTTAAGGAATATAACTTAAATTATAGTAGGACCCCTAGTATGATTTAAGGATTGAGTATTCCTTAACCAAGAGATACCTTCAGCCATCAGGAGCTCCAGCTGCCGAGGTCTTGAACCTTAACAGTAGCACACCCGAACCGCTAAACCCCTCAACTTCTAAACCCCAAATTCTGCAAACTTGTAGCCGTAATTGCCCTAATCCAGTCGAAATTGGATCTAGAATCTACTCCTCCATCAGGCTCCGCTGGCATCTGCTGCGCCTTCTCTAAGGCAGCAACGTAGCCCTCGTGAGAAGCCTTTGCATGCGCAGCTTCGATCTCTCCCGCCACTCTGGCGTCCCTTTCACGGTCCTCTCTTCTCGACGCCGATCCTGCTGCATGAGGAAGTTCATGTACCGCCGGGCTCGACACGGTGCTCACCCGCGGGTTGTCCCCCAGCTCCTCTTCTCCCAAGGAAGCATGGCTCTGACTGTACCGGAGCATGGGCGATTTGGTCTAAACCCAAAACCCTAATCTCTAAGTCCAAAAATTTGCATTTCAATCCCTATAAAGCCTATAGGCTCTAAACTCTTCGATATCTAATGGCTAAACTCTCGTGTGCTCTCTAAGTCTGGACCTGGTCCTAAACCCTAAACCCTAAACTCGCATGTGCTCTTTAAGACTTTAAGTTTGGAACCCTGCCTCTCTGCTGGGGTGGCAACTCCTCGGAAGATGAGGGCCTGGCCGACTCGTTTGTTCTGAAACGGAGTTGGGTTTAACGTAGGGGCTTTGACAATTAGAACAGGGTGTTGGGCTTTGAGCCATAAACGTTTAGACGTTGGTAATTATTGAAGCTTCTGTGTAAGTCTAGGGCTTAAGGCTTAAGGCTTAGGGTCTAGGGCTTGGGGTTCAGGGCTGCTGAGATGTTCTGAAGCTGTCGCTGTCTTTCGAGGTAAAGGCTTGGAGAGCGCTCGGTCTTGGCTAGATGGACCATGGAGGGCAGACTCTGCCTGAGCTACATGTCATGAGGTTTGGCTGCAGAAGCCTACTTAGATGGGAGTTTCAGGAAACAGAGCCCAAAACCCTAAACCCCTAAACGACCCGGAATTTCGCGATTGTTGGACCCACTTGGGCTTCCCCAAAACACACAGCGGTTTCGAAATCTTAGGCACTGTTCGGGTTTGGTGTCACATTCTCCGACACGACTACACCAATCTCCGCAGAGGCCAACGAGCCAAAGGCCACCAATCGCTTTCACTGGCCTTAACTGGGCTTTTAAGTAACCAGGGAGAAAAAAGTACAAACTTTTATTTCATAATGGTTCCTTTAAGAAAAAAGTATTAAAGTATGGTACTCCAAAGCCCAGTTAAGCTCAATCGCAAAAGCCAATACCCAGGTCCCGTCAGATGATTGCTGCCGACATGAGTCAGATCGACTTCCTGACACGAAGAGCCCTGAGCAGGGGAACAAATCCTGAAGGGTTGGCCCTAGGGTGCCGGCTTCGGTTTTGCTCTTTAGGTAACAGGAGTTTAAAGCAAACCCGTCCTGAACCTTAAACGAGTTGCTGTAACTACAGCAGACTTACAGCCGCAATCGATTGCAAAAAACGATGTGGGGTTTAGGGCTTCGGGTTTATCTTGAGATCCCGAAACCATTCCCCGAGCAATGTCGGGAACACTCGAGAAGAACCGCCAAACCCTAGCCACTGAAGCCTCAGACCCCACAGCCTAAACCTCAAACGCTAACGACCCTGAAAGCTCGATCCCACACTCAAACCATCTCAAACCCAATCTATTTGTAGGAACCCTCATAGAACCCTGATAGTATCAGTGAAGGAACCGAAAAGGTCCTGAAAGCTCGAACCCAGCGCAACCGTCGGCTTTGTGCCTCGCAACCAGATGAGTTGGAAAGCCACCTGCATCGGGACTGGAACCATTCATCCATCCCACCCATCCACCCATCCATGCATCTAGACAGCCGGCCAGCCAGCCAACCATCCAGCCAACCATCCATCCATGCATCCATCCATGCATACATGAATGCATGCATGAATGCATGCAAATAAAATTGAATGTGCAAAAAACTGGAGTCTACATCATATACCAAAATATCTATAGACGTATACATATCTATAGACCTACATGTAGACATATAGATACGCATATAGACGTATACGGTACGTATACATACATGTACATCCCGCATATACACATACATATACATCTAAATACACCCGTAAGTGTACTCCGCATACACATATCCCACAATTTTTAGGGGTGCCTCTCTGCTGCTAAGCATATAGATCCAGGTCGGGAATTCAGGTGGTTAGGGTTTAGGGTCAGGGGATTAAGTAACTAGGTTCTGTGCGTGTGTTTTTGCTGGTGCGTTGCGGTCTTACAGAAAATAACCGGGTCTTATACATAGGGTTCTTGCTCACGGCCTACGGTGTACGGGCTGCAATTAATAAGATATCCCGAATTGACGTACCGATCACATCTTTCACTACTGAATTACCAAGTGTCCTGAACCCGCCCGCAAGTAGAAGAGTCAACCCAGGGTGGTCCCTTTTCGGCGGTTTTTATGTTAGGATGCTTTTCTTCGGGTCCGAGAACACGGGGGAAACTGCAGACACGGCTTTTCTTCAGGCGTCGTTCCTCTTACCGTGTGTTTAGGCCCCCCCATGATCCACCGTGCCCTAGCCCACTTCTGAGCCACCTGGGATGCCAAAGCAACATGAGAACTAGAGCCTCCAAACGCCTTCGCAATCCCTGAACTTCTTAGAAGGAACTTTTAAGGGAACCCTTCATGGACATCTTAAAGGACTCTTTAATGTTACCCTACAGCCCCTAAACCTAAGCCCTAATCGCTAAACCTTAAACCCCTAAAGTCTTGACCCTGGACCCCTTTAAAGGAACCATTATAAGTTTGGGTTTAGGGTTTAGGGTTGAGGGCTTCGTGTAATAACCCCCTAAACCCTGCACCCTCAATCTTGAGCCCCTTTAATTTAAATGAGCCCCCTAGGAACACTTCAAGGACCCCTTAGTAAAGGAACTCTTATCCACTAAGCCTTAAACCCCTGTGAAAGAACCAACGACGCCTTAAAGGAACCTACAAAGGCACCCTTATAATGAAGAAATCTGAGCCGCCAGCCCCTCCAGGCGCCCTGGGAGCTCCTACGCAAACATAGGGGTTCCTTCTAAGGGCTTCTATCAGGCTAGGGTTTGGGTTTAGGGTTTGGGTTCAGGGTTTAGGGTGTAGGGATTGGGTAATAGGGTTTAGGGTTCAGGGTTAGGGGTTATAGGGTGGTTCTAAGGGCTCCTATCCCAGGGCCCGCCGTGTACCCTCAAACAGGGGTATATGGTCCCAATACAGGGTACATGGAGGGTGTAGATCCGGGTCGGGTTTGCTCTAACATCCGAAAACCTACTTTCCTGAATAAGAAGAAATCATAATTAACATGGAACCCGGAAAAGGTAGGTTTTTTGGGGGGTTAAGGCAGGATTTAGGGTATGGAATTTAGGGCTTAGGGTTGAAATTGTAGGGGGAACCTACTTGGAGGATCGAGGGACTCAGCAAGTAACTTATACGTATAGTAATTTCAGCTATAAGCAATTATAACTATAGTTAACGTATTTATAACTCTCCTTTCTAAGTCCAACGACCCTATAAATATGAGGGTGACATTTTTGAGGTTTAGGATTTTCAATTCAATGTGTTGGATTAGGGTCAAGGGGGTCTATCAGTGAGCCGTAAGGGTTTTCATGTACCTATGTAGTAGGTTAGTACGTGGCCATTCAGATACATTAGACAGCTACATGGAATTCTGAGGTCACATGATCTAAGTGGTGTTGCGCTGTTTGCCGGTTCCTTGTCGCAAATCCTTTTCATAGGGTTCTGAACGTAGACCCGAGAATGCTATCAACTTGTTTGGACAATTTACCTTATGTTTCGGATCCAATATTGAGAAACTGAAGTAACCAAAAACAGGTACATCGTTTTCAGGTCTAGGAAAAGGCTTGTTTTAGGAGTTTGCTCTGCCAAAACACAAGCTGCAACAGACCTTGAACCACATAAAGCTTAAACCCTTACGGAGCCCGTGCAACTAGAACTCCAAAATCTCACACTGCGATTCTGCAGTCGGATCAGCTTCCGAAATATTCACAGGATAGGGCCTATAGGGCTTAAAAGGCTGATGGTTTAGGGTTGCGGCTGCAGAAACGCTGCAACTCGGAGGTCTTGCGAACCGAACTCCGCAAGGTTTGGGTGGTCTCAGGTTTCAAGCTTCGCCTCGAACTTACACCCTAAACCGTACTAAATCCTAAACCCTCCACAGGGCCTTTTTGTTCCGAAGCCACCCACGACGAGCCCAAGCGATCAGTAAAAGTAAACAATCTTTACTGGGTCATACCCTACCCCTTTGTTGGAGTACGTACCTTGTTTCATGGTTAGGATCTGTCAAATGGAAAATCAGGTACCCCAAAAAACGGTAGGTATAAATGGCTCTGTATACGTTCCGCCACACTGGAGAGCTTCTTGCACGCACATTTTTTGAACTGTTGGACCGTGCATGACATCGAGGCTTCTATTGAAAAAGATGAGGACGCGCCATAACAAGTATTTCTTTTTCTTTCAATAAATTGCTGGCTGGATGGCTGGTAATCAGACTCAATTAGAGCCCACCTTCCGAAAAGGGACAAAGCCAACCGTTTCGGTCGAAGCTGGGGTCTCGCTAGACCCTAAACTTCCAAATCCGAGACACCCCCCTCGATCTCCTAAACCCTCGGACCCTTTATGCACCAGCACGCATGCCTGGAAAACCATCTTTCCGGATCCTAAACTCGTCCCCCCCCCTCTGTGCATGTCATTCAGCCCAAGATTGCGAAGTTCGTGGGGCTTCAAAGCACGGGCAGTTGAATAGTGCGGACTTTTTGGCTCTAAGCCTCCAGATGCGCTCACTCAAAGCTGTAGTTGGCTACAGTCTCCCAAATCGGGTTGCCTGAATGTTTGTGACTTACAATGTCCCCTGATCCTCCACGCACTTTCCCGATACCCGAAGGAAACGAGCTTAACATTAAATTGCAAGAACCCCCCAAAAAACTTGGAATAGTTAGTCTTTGCGGGTCCTGGATAAAGGGATGAGGATGCCGGGCATGTGGTTTAACACAGCGAGTCGAACCGAACATATGTAAAAACCGTCTCCCAGTCCTTGGCCCGGAAGTTCAAACCATCGAAGTACGAGACAAAGAACGCTTTAACCGAAGACCTTCGTGAGCGAGGACCTCGTGCAAAATCAGCTAAAGCTGAGACAGCTAAGAACCCTAAACCCTAAATCCTCCAAACCCTCAAAAAACCCTAAACCCAGAAGAAACCCTAAACCCTAAACCCTCACAAAATCCTCAAAAAAAACCCTAAACCCAGAAGAATCCCTAAAGCCTAAACCCTCCAAACCCTCAAAAACCCCTAAACCCAGAAGATTCGGTTTCGTGTATGCCCACAGCTAAACCCTAAATCCCTGAACGGACGACCTCCACCCCTACCTAGAGGTTTTAGGGTTTAGGGTTTGTCTAGTGGCTTAACATGTAATATAGGGGCCTGAACAATTAGAATAGGGTTTTGGGGTATACTATACTATAATAGGTATAGTAAGGAGCACCCAACATAGTAGAGGTAGCATATTCGACCCTCATCATACCCCTTATAGTAACCCTCATTATTCTAAGGCCAGTTCCGTTAGGTTTAGGGTTTAACATGCCGCCCGTTCTCAATCGGAGTCGGCTTCTGCTGTCGGTCCCAGTTGAAGTCGCCGCCACAGTTAGGAATTAGGCTTTAGGGCTTTAAGGCTTAGGGGGTTGAGGGTTTAGGGTCGATTCCCCAGGTCCACCTCAACCCTAAACCCTTAAACTCTTTTTAGGGCTCCTTAATCAGATGTCATTATATACGTCCTTGAAAAGGTAGGTTAATTCGAGGTCATGGTAAACCCTATCTTTCCTGAGCCCTGAACCCTACAACCCACGACCCCAAAACTAAAACCCTGCTCGTCTTGGGCCAGTCCAGCTCTGGCGTGCTCCACGGCGGTGATCATGCGTCCATAAAGTTTCCAGTCCATCAGCTTAGGTTTGATTACCTTAACCCGGAATAACCTACCTTTTTAAGGACTTATATAAGGAAATCATAATAAGGAACCCCAAAAAGGTAGGTTCCTTACGGTCCAGGTAAGCCTTATGAATCTTATGAGGTTTGGAGTTTAGGGTTGAGAGCGCAGGCATTAGGGCTTAGGACATCCATGCAATAAAAACAGCTAGCAACAGAAACTAGCCCTAAGGGTCCAAGTAGTTCTTATTTATGGTTTTGAATACCTAAAACGGCCCGAAAGTCCTATAATAGGGAGTACTTGGACCCTCTGGGTACAACTACACAGAACCCTTAGACCCCCAACCCCCCAAACAAACAACCAAACCTCTAAACCCTAAACCCTAAACCCTAAACCCTAACCCCCCCCTGAACCGTAAACCGTGAGAAATCCGCGGTGCAAGGACCCTAAACCCTACCCGAAACGCTAAAACCCTAAAACCCTAAGCCAGGCCGTCCTCCACATTGGGTGTCATAGCTACGAAGGACAGCCGACCCCCAGGCCTTGTCGAGGCTTCAGGGGCTTTGGGGTTTCGGTGCTTCGGAGTTTGGCTGTTTAGTGTTTAGGGTTTGGGTTTAGGGGTTTAGGGGTTTCGGGGTTTCGGGGTTTAGGGGTTTAGGGGTTTAGGGTTCAGGGGTTTAGGGGTTTGGGGTCAAGGGGCTACGGTTTCAGACTTCAGGTTTAGGGCTAAAGTTTAGGCTCGTTGTGTCTGGCTAGGCCGCTAAACCCTTAAAACCTAAACCGTTTCCTGTCTGTTCCTTCGTTACATTCTTGGGCTTGAGGTTGCTTTGGGACCCGAAGAATTAGGGTTCAAGTTTTTGGGGTTGTGGTTGTTGCGATGGTGCGGAGCTGGGGGTTGAAACTGAAGGGGTACTAGGGCTAAGGGCTTAGGCTTCAGGAAGTAGATTGACGGGAGCAATATGAGACGTCTCAGAAAAGAAGGGTAGCAAGCGACACTGATAGAGATTCTGCATATAGGCTGCTGCGACACGGGTTCCCCTAGTTTTGCCGAAATCTGAACAGGGTTTAGGCAGCCACAAGGATTACACAACACTCAGAAACCTCCATCAAGGACCACAGACGACTAGGTTTGAGGGCTTTTGCCAGGGTTTGAAACTTTTCGAAAAGGGCTTCCTTTAGATGTTTGCGCGGCTCAAAGCTGGTGTCCAATTCGGAATACCTACAAGCAGGCGTCGCTCTCATGACAAGGGTTCGAAAACAGATCCAAATGCAGATAGCCTGGACGTTGAAGACCCAAGTATTGTAAGGAATACATGAACACCAAGAAACTTACAATTTCAGGTTTTCTTTCCTTACATAAGTGCTTTAAAAGGTAGGGTCTTGGTTGTCCCTCAGCGCAAGGTGTTGGAGTGTGTGCCTAGGTCTTTAAGGCAAAAAGGGCTGGTGGGGATTATGGGGTTAGTATTCTTGAAGTGTTATGTTGCAATAAACAGAGTTTAGGGTGGTTAAGGGCTCATGGCTTATATGGTTGCGGGAACAGATATCCCCGACAGGACATCTCAATGTTGAGGAGCAAAATAGACACGACATTCATGAGCTCCTGCCAGGAGTACAGCAACACAACCTGGCTCCTTAATCCCTAAACCCTTAACCCTACCCTGAAGTGTAAACCCTCATCATAGCGGCCATGCTATGATGCCATTCCATGGCCCTGCATCCCTCCTTGGCATAGCCCGACTACGGCTGATGGACCAAATCCTGGTCAATAATAAGAAGGCATGGCATGTATACCACCCTCGAGCTCCATGTGTCTAAATAGTACATACTGAGGCCTTGAAGTGCCCATATAGGAAGCCCATTATGTCCTAAATGTATACGATATAGGTACATGGAGCCTTTACCTAAGTTTAGGATACTGCAGGGGCCTGCAGAACTAGAATAGGGTTTGAAAGGGGCTTTAGGCGGTAAACTGTACGTATAAAGAGGCTACACAAGCCCCAAGCTCGACAGCAACAACAAAACATCGTTAGGGGGTAAGGAATGGTCCCCTGCTTGTCGGTGATACGCCATCAGCACACTGCACCAACATGCACAGCTGCGCCAGAATTTTGTTGTAGCGCTTTGCACCACCATTGCCACCGTTCATGATGGCATGGCCCACCAAGCACAGCACGAAGAGAGCCACAACCATCCATGCGAACATACCGAATTCAATGACGAACTTCACGTTGTTGGTGGTATTGGGGATCGCGATGTTGCCAACTGTAGCCGCCGTTTCCGCCAACATGGCTAGAATCATCCTTATGTTTTGCTTCCCGCTTTCGTGATCACCCTTTCAAGAACGTCACCCCTTCGATAAGCCTGCCTGAGCCACAGGTATGCTGGGTCTATGTGATGCAATCTCCTTGACCGTTGCTCTGCAATGATACTCCTTGCCATGATCCGTAGGCACATTACATTACATAGTCCGGGAAGGTAGAACCTGATTCGGACAGCCCACTCTGGATACCGCTGAGGGTTTGAGGTTTAGGGTCTTGGTGGGAAGGTGCCTATGACACGAAACTTCGGTGACAACAAATACTACATTGTAGGGTCAGGGTATCATGGCCCTAGATATGATGCGCGTTGTATCGTATTCTACGTTTATTAACATGATCAGAGTTGCATCCTATCCATTTACGTTTCAGGATCACTGAACCTCATAAACCTAAACCTTACACCTTGAACTGCCCTGAACCTCAAACCCGGGGCCCTGCGCACCATGTTAGTCCTGTGCCCAGTACCCTTAATCCTGAACCCGGCACTCCAAAGTTTTTGGAGGTCAGTCATAGGCCCTGAGCCCTAAAACAAATATTTTAAAGGCTCTGGGTCGCGAACGCCAAGTAAGTCGGCGCTCCTTGGATGATGCCGGCGAGAACTCTCTCACCTGGTTACAAAAACGAGGGTGCAATGGAAGCTTAGAGCTAAATACACGTGTGGTCTTCTTCGATGGCTATAACGAAGCCCACAGGTGTATTAATGATACGATGTTAAAAGTAGAATATCTCCATACAGGGACGATCGATTAATCGGACCTCTTTGCTTGCATAAGGGTTTTGGGTTGAGTTTTCCTTTGGGGCTTCGCTTTCGAGGCTTGCATTTCGGCTCGACGCCGAAGTGGGCAAGTTGGAACATCGCCGGCCCCACAAGGTAGAGTCTAGGGAATTCCAGCATGAAGCCTCACCTTAAAACCAACCCAAGAAACCCTAAATCCCCGTTTCCAACTGTCTCACTATGTATACTTAGAGACTTCGAGGACCATGGGACTTATAGTAACCAGGGCTATAATAAAACTAACTATAACTATAGCCACTTACGACTCGAATTAGGGCGCTTATAGCCTGACTTAGGGCCCCAAAAAAGCACATAAGCACAAACAAGCACAGGGATATCCCATATAAGCGCCCTTATGAGGAAGTCCAATAAGCTAGGGATATCCCTGTAAATCCCAAGATCCTTCATATAGCCTTACTTAACCCTAAACCTTAAACCTTAAACCCTAAACCCTTAAACCCTTAACCCTACACCCTAAACCCTGAACCGACTAAGTCCCAGGATCCTTCATATAGCCATACTTAACCCTAAACCCTAAACCTTAAACCCTATATAAACCCTAAACCTGAAACCCTAAACCGAACTTACTAAGTCTCAAGATCCTTCAAGGAGGGACTCGGATTGAAGGCCAGGGTCGACGGTTTAGGATTTCGGGTTTAGAGCCCTTTTGGCCCTTAATAGTGGGAATTTTGGGGTGTAATAGAGGGTAGCAGAGCCCTTTTGGCCGTTAATAGTGGGTAATTGGGGTATAATAGAGGGTAGTAGAGCCCTTTTGGCACTTAATAGTGGGTATTTGGGGTATAGTAGAGGGTAGTTGGGGGGTCTTGGGCTGGAGGTTTAGGGTTCAGGTTTTTTTTATAGTTGGGGGTTCCGGGCTGGGTTTCGGGTTTCTGGGTGAGGGTTTAGGGTGTAGGGTTTAGGGTTTAGGGGTTTAGGGATTAGAGTTTAGGGGTTTAGGGTTTAGGGGTTTAGGGTTTCGGGTTTAGGGGTTTAGGGGTTTAGGGTTGCTGGCTTAGGGTGTAATGGGGGATTCGGGATTAGGTGACTAGAATTGCTGGAAGCTTTCTAGGGAGTTTCACTGGCTCTTCGTGCGGAGCTCAATCCTCAAAAGCGGTACATCAGGAACGCCGTCGAGTCTCCAGGAGCTCCATTATAAAGGAATACGCTAATTACATAATCTCGCGGGAGACTGTCTAACTTGCAATCAAGCCTGCAGGGAGGTTCATGGAGTTGACGATGACTCGAAAGGTCCGTGGCTCGAATACAACGCAATTAATCAAGAACAAGTGATACACAGAGGTCCAGATGCTGTCATGTGCTGTTCACGTTTGGCCATCGCGCTGAGCTTGGAATGGTCTGAGTCTGAGTTCTCTGCGCTGGCCTCAGCTGTGGTAACGAGTGCAGCAGACTGCTGCTGCTGCTGCAGCTGTGCAGGCGGGTTGTGCTGCTGGCATTTTGCCGGTCTGCTTCTGTGATGATGGTGCAGGCTCAGGCACTGCTGGCCTTGCAGTGGTTTGCGCCTCACTGGCCCGACACTGAAAATGTTGCAAGGCTGAGGTTTCCCAGGTTGGCCCACCAAACCGAAAGCCCTGCTGGGAGTTAGGACGAGGGGGACGCTTGGGGATATAGACCCTCTCAATAAGGTCCCTTTAAGAGAGCCAGAAGTAAGGTTAAGAAGGGTACCTTTCAAAGGGTCTCCCTAATACTACCTAGGACCTGCATGCAAAGCCCAATCAAGAACAAGCATCAACGCCAAGCCCCTAACACATACCCAAGAGACTCCTCCTCAGGCACTTCCACAGCCCTACTTCTTTGCAACGTAAGCTGCCCGAACCCCCGGTTGAGGGTTTGGGGGCCTGAGCCATCAGCGCTAAACGCCTGTAACCTTTAACGCTCGGGTTCCATGTGCCGTAGCGTATACATACACTCACGCTAAAGTAGCTATTTTGGTACATGGACCCAGTAACTGCACTGCAGGACATCCTTCAACCCGTATCAAGACCCTCTATCAGCCCCAAAAACAGACATTGGAGCGTCGGGTGACTGAGTAAGTAGTTGTTCCGGCTAATAACCTAAACCCTAAACCCTGAACCTTAATAGGATAAGCCACTTAGGGTCCCTGTTCAGGTACCTCTACTTCTACTAAGGTACCGGTACCTCTACCGACTACCTACTTACTATGTAAGTCCCAGCAACCTCCAAGTACCTTATAGTATGCCTTCTATCACCCTGGAAGAACTCTTCGAAGGAACCCGGTGCCAACTTTCTCAACTCGCCGAAGCCCCAAGTCGCCCGTAAAGCCCCTACCCCCAAACCCTAAGCCCTAATCCCCCGAAGCCCTAAACCCTCAAACCCTAAATCCTAAACCGTACTAAACCTTGGATGGCCGATCCAATCGGGAGCCTGTGTCGCCACCATTGCCGAACCTTACAAAAGAGAAACGACCCTGGTGTTGGCGGGGTGTTATAGGCTAGTACTAGGGGCTTGTAGGGCTGCTTTTTATGTGTGTCTAGGCTATGTAGGGTTTTGCTGGCTAGGTGCTTCAAAATACTTATAAGGTTTTACAGGCTCTTGATAAGTGTTTTACAAGGCTTTGTAGGGTTCTGCAGGCCTCTTAAACAGGGTTGGCTTCAGGGACTAGGTTAGGTTTCAGAAACTAACACCTTTTTAGGGCTTGCGTTTTAGGCTTCCTAGCTATAATCTTTAGTCCCTCCGTTGTACCTACCCCAGAAAGTTGGAACTTGGACTAAGGATGATTGGTGCAAGGATTCCCAATACTTTGCCATAAGACCATGAGGATGCTCCAACTTTCTGGCTACTACTGTAAACGGGCCGGTAAAGGGGCCTCCTGGTGGTGATGAGGGCCTTAGGGCGTCCTTAGGTTGGGGCGAGGCTTTGGCGTGCTTCTGAGACCAAACCCTCGCATTTGGTTTAGGGTCTCTTATTATGGATCAAGCACAAGCAGGGCGCCCGTTACGCCTCGGCGAATGGTCGCCAAATGTCGGGGATGATAGGCAAAACAATTGCACACAACGGCTTCCTGCAAGGGGTCGAATGCCGAACACCTTGCCCACAGCAGGTTGCAGTTATGCTTGCTGCTGAAGAAGGTCTGCCAGCGGCAGGTTTCCTTGCCACACGCTGGACAGCGGAAATATGGCTCGGTGCTCGTATTATCTAAATCCGTGCGGCCCAGCAAATCATAAGCTGCGCGATTCTGCGCAGCTTTCGCGCCGCCGACAGCTGCACCAGCAGCTGGCGCTGGAGAAGCACCGGCATTCCCTGCAACGGGAGGTGATGGAGCTGGCAGTGGGGCGACCACTTGAGGAGCAGAAGCTGTGCGGTGAGCCGGAGGGGCACACGGAGCACTAAGTAAGCCGGCTCAGATTCTTTGAAGGATTGGAACTTGAAGCTACAGGAACCTCCTGAAGCCCTGCCTGGTCCCTAAGAAAGCTACAGACATATTTAGGGCTCCTTCCTATGATATTTTATGCACTCTCCTCAGTCGCTTTGTTAGGGTTCTTAACAATAGCAATAATAGTACTAATAGTACTACTAGTACTACTAGTATTACTAGAAATAATAGTAATAATAGTACTACTAGTACTACCAGCTATAATAGAAATAATAGTACTACTAGAAATAATAGAAATCTCAAAAAGGCAGGTTTTTTGGGGTTCAGGTCATCCCTCAATCTCTGAAGCCCAACCCTAACAAACCTTCTCAGGGAGCTCCAAAAGGAACCCCCTTTAGAGTTCATTCGAACGCGGAGCTCTGTCACCCAACTTTCAAAGCCCTGTAGATGAACATTGTTCCAGGCGAGCAGCATCGCACCGGCGCCCGAAGCGATACCCTGTGCTACTTGCTGGATCAGGGGGATTGGGTTTGGGGTCTAAGTGTGTACATCGCGGGTTGAGGGCGGTTTATCCCCAAACCCTAAACCCTAAACCTAAACCCCAAACCCTATTGGGTGTTGGTTGAAGGGTTAAGCGGGATTAGCTATTTGCAACGAGTCGGGTCTTTGTTCATTTACAGGAAGCCTCATGCTTTGGGTTTAAGCCTGTCAATCCCAGCAAGAACCTTTCAAATCCACCCCAGAGCCCTGCGGAAGCCCAGAAATAAACCACTTGCGAGGCCTTGAAGGCACCCTCCTAAACCCTGAACCCCTATTCTTAGTTGCTGAGTTCATAAGCCCCAAAAAGTGTACACCTTTAGTTTTATAGTGGGTGATATTGTCCCAAGAAGTGTAAGGTGTATCCACTCAGCTTCTCAGTATTCTAGGAGTTAGGATTCGGGGGACCCTTGGGGATATAGACGCTCTCACTAAGGTCCCGTTTAAGAAAATCAGAAGTAGGGTTAAGAAGGGTCCCCGTGAAGGGGTCTCCCTATAATACTACCTAGGATAATCTAAACCCCGACCCACTTGCCTCGGGGTTGGGAACGAAAGGCGGATTGGCCACAATGGCGCCAAACGGCCTCGGACTGGCACTTGCAAAAAGATGCCCAGGCGACTCTCTTCCCTTCGTGCTTGGTGGATTCGGCCTAATATAGGAGCCTCAATAATTAGAATAAAGTTCCTTTAAAGAGATCCTTAAAAGGGGTCTATAAGCGGTGTTATGCAGGTTTAGTATACGGGTCGTACTTTTGCAGCGAAGTGGACAGCACTGTGAAGGCCGCGCTGATCCTGTTGAAGGCCCGGCGCCCTGCTTTTACAACCCAACCTGCAAAAGCCAGCAAAAGACCGGCCTCTGCGGCTCCAATTTCCTTCCCGACACTTGTCCGGACGCAAGACTTCTCCAGGTGAAGAATTGCTGTCAATAGCTGTTCAACACTTGTTTTGTAGATTCCGTCACTACATTGGTCTGTGTTCTGCGGGCACTACACGGCTCCTGCGGTTCTGACTTAATAACGACAATAACAGCTACAATAACAATACTCCAATCACAATAACAAGAACACTCATGCTAATACAAACGAGGCTTTTGGAGGGTAGTCTTTCATGAGCTTTCGAGAAGACACCGCAAGCAAAAGTGTTGGGTTTGGGGTTTTAAATCATGTTAAGTTTGAGACTTCGACTCGAGGGCTTTGTTGCAGGCGGTTGGTGCTCACGTAGCGACGCAGCAGGGCTCGCAGTTTCGAAGTTAGTTTTGTTGCCTGGGCTGAGTTTAGCAAGTTGAAGTTTTGAGTTTTGGTGCTTGGGGATTGTGGTAGTGTCGGGTAGTCTTGTGAACAGCATGTGCAGACATAGGGTTCCTTACATCTACGCAGGAGGTTCCACAATCATTCCATGTAGCTAGGTGGGCTATAGAGTTATGCCTTGCTGTGGTTTGACGTGCCTCCTTCAGGGGTCTCTAGAGCCCTAAGGCTCTAGTTAATAGGAGTTTTACGGACAAGGGCTTCCAGCCCGCATACCACCACGCTAAGGTTCAGCCTCAAAGGGTTTGGGGCCTTTGAAGCACACCCTACAACCTAATCCCAAACCAGACCCTCAAACCAACTTAAGGGCTTATAAAGGCTTTCGGGTTAGGGCGTAGGGTTCAAGGGTGGGGCTTCGGGGTGTAGGGTCTGTCGCCCTGGACCGGCAACGAAGCTGCCTAAACACTAAACACTACATTGCAACAGAGCCAACGGAGCTTACTCTAAATCCGATAAAAATAAGATGGTGCTAAGCCCTCAACAGAATGTATTGGGCAATATGGAAAAACGAGGTTCCGCGTTCCTTCTGGTGCCCAACCAAATGCTTTGATGTGCCAGATAACACAGCACGGTGCATGTCCTACGGCACATCACTGGCATCCGGAAAAGTATCCGCCGAGACCAGCATGCAGCAGGCCTGAAAGAACAGTAAAACCACTCTGCACTAAAGGATATCTTTGGGCGGGCCAACATTGATGCTGGGCAACCCAGAGACAGCGGAGCTCGGTAATCGGGGAGGCGGAGTACGCGCCGAAAAATGTGAAGGCTGCCACCCGGCTTGGCGCAGTGATGAGAAAGTCTTCTACCTTGCGATGTTTTTACTCACTCCGCGAAGGCTGGGCCGACCCACACAGCATGGGCCAGCTGGTCGCACAGCTGTCCGCCACGTCGTTCTGACAGGAGGCGGTTTTGTCTTTGCTTGCCCTCGCCCAAAAAATGCAGTCCAAAGGGCCGTCGACAACTCTGCTCACATGCATCCTAGGCGCGAGGATCTGGCCGTAGGCGGAAACATGTAGCCAAAAGCGACACCCCAAGATGCTAAACTCTACACCCATAATACCAAAAAAGGTACTCCAAAAACCCTAAACCCTAAAGCTTAGAGCCGTAGGGCAAAATTTTAAAGCACTGGAAATCAAAGCTGCTGAGCTTGACACCCAGCTCCAGGAGGTAGCGCCTGGCTTGCGAGCAGTCCGGGCATCTGAGAGGTTTAGGGTTTCGGGCTTTAAGCTTTAGGGGTTTAGGGTTTAAGGTTCAGGGTTTAGGGCATAAGGGCTTATAGGGTTTACGGTTTAGGATTTCGGATTTAGGGTAAACCAAGAAGCCAGGAACTCAGACCAGGCTGGAAAAATCAGGGTACCCTTTTTTTGTGCTATTCAGTTTAAATTTTGAATGAGGTCCCACTGGGGAGAGTAGACGTAATAGCTTCGGGCTACTTGGAAGATCATGGGACGTAGTAAGTAAGGCTTAAACTATCTTAATTGGAGTTAGAAGTAAGTAGAGCTATTGTTACCTTTCCAAAACACTAGTTTCTAAATCCCATGATCCTCCAAGTAGGGATTTGGGTTTAGGGCTTCGGGTGTGGGGATGGAGGTGGCGAACCCCAAGCCTGTACCTGCCCCTAAACTTGCTAGTGGGGATCCCAGGGCATTGGGGCGTAAGGTGTACTGAAAGGATGGTCTGTGTAGCCTTCATGCTCGGTCCCCAAACCACCACAAAGGGGGATTTTTTGGGGCCTATAATCCTACATCTGCAATGAAAAACATACGGATTCTCCTGGTCAGGGGATCTCTGCAATAAATAAACGACTAGCTACTTGTATAAGTGACTCCCATCCTGATCCTGTCCGGGTAGGCCTGAATGCCACCCCTGGCTATGGCATCGTATATTCAGAGTTTGGTGTACAACAGAACCATGACGTCATGCATGCTTGAGGTTCCTACGGCAAGCATAAGTGGCACTACAGCTACTGCATCCCCAAAACACATCTCTGAAGCGACGGAACCCAAGAAGACATGAGCCCTCCCAACCGCAACAATGCAACGATCCTGGGTACGGGCCCACTTCACTAACGCCAAGGATCCAGTTATATCGTAGTCGTAATCAAATACTCCCCGACTACGTTGTTGGATCCTTTGCGTCCCAACTCTCATACGACCCCATAAAGCCCTTATGAAACCCAATATGTCACGTCCGAATATTGGGTTCCTTGGACACTCGATGTAAAATCAAGCAGTCCCTCCTTCACCCGCGAAACTTTTCACCTTTGCTGTCGCAGAAAGAAACCACCGTGTCGAGGCCAGTGGCCTCGTAGAGGCTTCCCTCATAGATGCCCGCTGCCTGCGTGTTTAGGGTTTTTAAGGCTCAGGGATTCTGGTGTTATACAGGAAATGCAGGATTCCAGTGGTTTAGAGTTCAGAGGGCCGGGGCCCAGGCCTCAAGGTTTCAAGGTCAAAGGTTAGATAAAGGGGTGCGGATTCAAACTGTTTAGGGCTTCGGATTTTCGAGGTTTGTAAGGATTGTTTGGTAAATTCCATGAATGCTGTGGCAATCCATTCTTCTGGGGCCATGGTGCCTGTGCAGTCAGAGCTTTGGATGCCGGATTTGTGAACCCGACTGGTCAATGCCGTCATGTCAGAAACCTATACAGCCAACAACTAGCTCGTTCAGAGCCCGATTGAAACCCCGTCAAATCCGTCTCCCCCTGCAAAACCCCTCGGAGGAACTCTGAAAGTATGAACACGCTTTGCCCCTTATAGCCTCATCCCGTATGAAAACCCTGAACTCTCGGCAAAATCATGTTAGAGCCTTGAAAGGAAAGCAATCCTGAATCCTGCGTCCTAACCCCGTTGACTGGCGAGTGGTACTTGAAGAATCAGAGGACTTATAGTAAGTAGGCTTGTAGTTGGGATTGCACGTGTCCTTAAAAAGGGTTATCTTAATTGCTACTATACTTATAAAGTACTGAAACAGTGCGCCCCTAAAGGCCCTATAAGGCTTGATCCTTCAAATAAACCCTAAAGCCCGATTCAAATCCCAGTGAAAACCCCTGATCCTTAAGGTGTCACAGTCGGGTCCGCTGAAGGAATTTAAGGTTGTCACGGTCTGGTCCGCTGAAAAGGTTTTAGGGTGTCACGGTCTGGTCCGCTGAAGGGGTTTCAGGGTGTCACGGGGTGGTCCGCTGAAGGGGTTTTAGGGCGTCACGTCTGGTCTTCCGAATGGGTTTTAGTATTCAAAAGGTGGTTCGACAGCAGCTTGGCAGTGTTGCTAAGAAGAATCAAGCCAGAAGGTCACAAAGAGGTTTAAGTAAATTGAAGCCAGAACACCCAATATTCAAAAAAACAAACGAAAATCCCTAGGGAGGCCCTTCTCACCTGGCCGCGACACTTGCTTGATCACATGACATCGGCATCATGGCTGTGTGTGTGTGTTAATTACAACTGAAAGCAATGCCTCTTGCTGTTTGTTCCTCTTGTGGCTGGCGCTCCAATGGCTCCGGGAGGTCTGACATCGCAGGGACTTTGGGGCAAAGCGGGCATGATCTGACAAGGAGCTGGCCGACATCGAAGGTGCCGACAATTCCTGACGTGGTAGCGAAGCAATCAGTACATGGAGGAGAAGACTGCTTCGAGCTCCGGGCGTGACATTCTAGTCGAGCCAGTCTAGTTTCTTCCTTGTGCAACGAAATTATTCTGACTGCCCGTGTGGCGCAAATTGAGCAGGTTGCTGGCACCCTCTTTTCTGAGTTGCGTGCAGATTGTCGCAGCAACCTGGCACTTTGTGGAGACGCCGCGCTGCTTCATCGGATGCTCACACGCAGCTACGTCTGGGACTCAAGCTCTTTGAGGATCATGAGGCGCAAAATCCTGTTTTCGCCAACTTCGTATCTTCGCAGTACCTGTAGGTGTACAACATCGAGTTCCTGCACCAAGCGTGGAATGACTTGCCTTCTTGTAGAACACATAGGGATTGTTGCAGGACAGCGTGTCGTCGATTTCGAGTTCATGTAGTGAATGTCTCGCCTGCATGTGCATCATGGAAGTGCTGCCATGCTGTTGACTGGGATCGGTCCTTCGCCACTCAGCAAATGTGGATCCTTCTGGCAACCTGAAAAAATGCTCAGCGATATATGTTCGCAAATCGTTGGGTTCTATGGTCACGGCCTGGGCATGGCGGTTGGCCGTCGGGTAATCCATGGCAGCAACGTGATTTTTGGGATGAGATAGTGACTTCCGGAGTTCAAGAGACTTTGTCTGGCACAGGCCGTAGGAATGTAGTGGAATGCGCAAGAACAAGGATTACCAGTTCCTGGGAGGCTACGGCAATGGTTGTTGCTCTCTAGAAAATGCTCAGTGATAAGGCTGTTCTGTTTGAGGGTCTAGACTGAAATCCGGCCAGGCAGCGCATGCAGGTGAAGCATGAGCCTTTAAGGCAACTGCTTTGATGCTTTGTCGGGGAAAGTCATCTCATAACGCGATTCCTGCATAGCAACCCTCTTTATTCCAGGTTCTCCAGGGTCTAGGCAACCTCCTGCATGTCAGCATCATCCCATGGATCTGAATGATATAGGGATTGGGAAGCCAAATACAATTCATTTTCCTATGGAAAGCAAGCCAAAGGTGCTCACACTCAGATCAGCAAGCGTTTCCAGAGGGTCTTCCATGTCCTCGAATGAAAAGGCATCTAAGCACATCAAGGCAACAACTTCCTGACCCCCCNACAAACACTGATCCCACGAAAAGAAAGACAGAAAACCTCCCCCCCGGCACACCACCCGGTTCCCTTAGCGCTGTCATGACCCCCAATGAGAAAGCCTCCAACAACACCAAGGCAAGAACCCTCTAACCCCCCCCCCCCCGCCCCCCCGCTCCCTCCCCTCATCCCGAGACACATGACTGTAACATCGACTTAGCGCCCAGCGAAGTTCCACTTCTTGGACGCCCCGGTGCACCTTCCTCTTTGATCAGCGCCCGTCCAAGTTCCTACGCAAGAAAACAACATCCGACAGGCTTTCTGTTCTCCATCTTAAGAATATGTCTGAGTATGTCTTGCTACTAATCTGCGTACTGAACAGCTCACATTGAACTACTTCTCTTCTGGCACCATGGTTCTCTGGTATCTGTTTCTTGCGCAAGTCGGACTCACTGTGCTGTCTGCGCACTCATATTCTCAAAGCAGTCTCCTCACCGGTGCACTTGGACCATGTGCCAGGAGCACCAACGGAGCAGTGGAGCTGGTGATGCACAAGGCTCGCCAGCTCCGCCATCAGCACCGTGCATGTCCTTGATAAAAGCATCAGCTCTGATACCTCCGCTCTACGGCGAAACCAACTGGACAAAACAAACAGTGGATCCAGGGCACCAGCTTCCTCCTTCGCTGCTGTTCCGCACCCCCCTCCGCAACAAATTTGCGGACATAGTCGGCTGCCTACGAAATGCAATTCGTGACTACGAACAGAAAATCTCGAATGCGTAAACCACTCCATTCTGTAAAGAATGCTTTTCCCTATTCACTATTCGCAAAGAATGCATGTAACGCCAGCGACAAGAAAACAACAGAACAGTACACAGCAGCTGCCCAACACCACAGGACAGCCACACCAAATCCGAGCACTCTTGCACGAATACACCTACACAGACGTCAACACCTGATCACAACATACACATGGTCCAACATGTCGCAGGCGACATGTGAGCATGCCTCCATGCCCAAGACAACCTCGCTCTCTGGCACCCAAGTGCATCCCAACTCAGTGGGGTCATGTTCTTCCAACCACTTCTCCTCACACAGAGGTTCACAAGCCAAGACTGAAGACAAGCTTTCTCTGTGTACGTGAATGTAGTTCACCCACGAACGTGTGCCAAGATTCCACTGAATCCAGGGTACGGAAAGTGTTCAGTGGCCAGTCCAGCACCACCATACTCCGCCTCAAGACCTCTGCGGACGCCACCGCTCTGGTTCCCAGCTTGTACATCTCCCGCATTGCCACCACGCGGGCTTTGAATGCCAGCATGGTGTACATTCTTGGGGGCATCCATAGCCTCAGCTAAAACACTTCAAAACCTTACAACGACATGAACAAAAACAAGACTACCGCTTCTAGACTCTAGACATTACTTTGCCCGCCGTGACATTTGAACAGACGCGCTCGCGCAGTCTTACAAGATAAGAGAACCTGCAGTAACTCAGTAACCACTTGAGCTAGAATACGATTTTGGCAAAAACAAAATGAAATCCAAGAAACAGCATGGGCCAGATTGGCCGACACTAAGGTGTCGTGCAATTCGGACAGCAGCCCTCCACCCCAAACCCTGAACCCTGTTAAATGGAATAACTAGTTAAAACCCGATTGGAGCCATCAACGCCGACAGAAAAAGATACTTTACGACTTAGGGTTTAGGGCTTAGGGTTTCGGGTTTAGGGTTTAACTAGGGTTTTGGGTTTAGGATTTAAGACGCAATCCTTCAAGTGTCGGGTTTAATTAGGGTTTGTCAGGGTTTAGGATTTAAGACCCAATCCTTGAAGTGCGAGGGCCCGCACCATGGCTGACATGTTGTTCAGCGCCAAGTTGAAGCGCACAAAGGGCGGAGAGCGCGGATTGAGGTCCTCCGGCTAATGGTTTCGGGTTTCGGTTTAGGGTTTAGGGTTTAGGTTTAACGGTGAAGGGTTGAAGGGTTTAGGGTTTAGGGGTTTGGGGTTTAAGGGTTCTGGGGTTTACGGCCATACACAACGTAAAGGGATTCTGGTATAGGGTTATAGGGTTAAATTACGAGTTAACGATGTAGGGAGACTTATGTGGGCTAGAGATACTGTAGGTGATATCGGGGCTTCATCAAGGTCTCACAGTGGTTGTATAAGGTGATTACAGGGCTTAGGGTTTAGGAGGGTTGAAGATATCGGTGATGTTTCTAACTCCCTGTTCTCCGATTTCTGATTCGCATGTTTTCAAACATGGAAGTGCTGCTCCCTCATCGCGAAGCTTGTGCAAAAATCCCGAAGCTTCGGAGCTTTAGGAATGAATGAACGGGCTTTCATGTAGGTACAAAAGTCCGGGCGTTCTAATCTCATGAATACGAACCACTTGTTACAAGTAATACACCTCCCTACCTCAAGAGGGATCATCTTGCAGCCATCCTCATGCTCCGGCCCCTAAAAAATCGAGTTCATTTAACAGGCGTCTGCATTAAACCGCTTCAGCATAAGGACTACACAAGCCGATCTTGGAGGCATAGCTGGAGTCGTATCAGGGTCTGCACGAGCTTTCGGTTAATGCTTTATCCATTCAAGGGTGCCAGCTTTCATTGTCAATGATGTGTGCTAAGTAGAGCTGTCAGTATCCTAGAAGGGGCCTACTTGGTAGAGTCCGGCAATAGTCCTAACCCAATCGCAGCCACCAGAAGTTTTCTAATACAAGTTGGTCAGAAGTACAAGTGTCGGGAATCGCAGAGCCTAACTGCCGTTAATTTCGTAGCATTCCAAAAACATCTAGGGATTCTTTTGTTACATTCGGCGATTCAAGGACACGTCTTTGCAAATCCAATCAGGTCAGTGCAAACGAGCCGCACAAGCTTACGGTTGCAAAGAGAAGGGTTTCAACTCTGATTGAGGCGCCGGTTTCGGTTAATGAATTTGGGGTGGGCTTCTCTTACGAATGGAATCTGGCTTGTGGCTTGAAGTTGGACGACTCTGTCGCACTCAACCGGTCCACAAAGGTCGCGCTTGCTGCGTAGTTTCGCATGGCGACGATGCCCTGGCGCCGGGAGACCGAATCACATCCTACTGGGCCCCATGCAGCTTACACCCTAATTTTGAATCCTGAAATCATAAAACCCTATAAATCTCAAAAGCCCCAAAATCCCACACCCTAAGCCTCTTCACCTCTCGCTGTTACGGTACTACCTGCAGATCCGAAAACCTACTAGGCTTTGGGATGAGACAGAGCTGCAAGGGCTTCTTGTTCCATGAAGTATGCCAACCACGATTCCAAACACATGGGACCTGGACATTGAATTAACCGACAGCCTTAAACCTCATATTGATGTGCAAACTGAGTCTAAGCTCTGATGACGCTAATGACTTAATGACTGCGGACAGCTACGAGCCTGCACGCCGCTTCCGCAGCAAAGGTCCAACACTGACGACACTGCCTCAGCGAAAGGTAAAGAATAGAGAATAGATTTTAAGACACTGGCACTTGGGCTGCTGCTAGAGATAAGAGTTGCCTGCGGTTGGTTCTCAATTCACCGCCTGATGCAGTTTGAACAGCTTATAAATAAATAAATAAATATATATATATATTCTATATATATACATGAAGCCCTGATCGGATTCCAGCAAATATCATGAAGACCCGTAACAGGCCCTAATTTCACACAGCTCGACATGGTCTTCCGAGTCTTAAACACGATCGGTGTGTGACTCAGGTACAGTATCAGCCCGTGCGAAGTGTGCTAACAACCGTCAGGATTTGGGATCTCATACTTCAAATTGAAGTCTAGACTCGAAACCTTTCTTGTACACAGCAGCTCTATTTGACAACTACTCCCGAAAGTTCCGTTGTAGGGCCGCATGCGTACCGCATCAGCCGAAGACCGAAGCTCAAGTCTGGGCCCCTGTCAAAAACGCTGCAGCTCACCCCCTACGACCGAAGCACCTAAACCTGAGAGCCTTACCCCTACCCGGAGGCCCCATAGTAGTTCCTTTTTGGCATTACCTTATAGGATTCTATATATGAACCCCAAAAAGGAACTACTATGGGGCCTCTGGGTAAGCCCGAAACAAGAACCCAAGCGGTTTATGAAGTACCGTAAGGCCTCAGTTTGGGTCTCAGGAATTATGGTACGGGTTAAGGGCTCAGGGTTTCGGGCTTACGGGTCGATTGTTCAGGCATGCAAACATGTCAGTGTTCCGACTGCGTCGAAATACAAAATTGCCAACACTGTCGCCGAATTACCACCCTTGCCCATCCTAAACCATCTAAACCGAGTCCTAGCATGCTTCTGGAAGTGTCGGGGCTTCACGTAGACCCCTGATTCATCTGTAGCGGCCTTGCAGAGGATCCCTATCAAAATCCTTCCCCCAAGCCCTAAACCAGAAGGGTGCCTGCCTATCATAATCCCCCTTACAGGAGATTCACAGGAGTTTAATAATCCGGTGTATCCCGAAATCCGAAACCCCTAAACTCTCAGCTGTCCCTACCCCTAAACCCTAAACCCTAAACCGATACTAAATCCAAGTATCTTGAGTGGCTCCTTCGAACTGAGAGGCTCCCATAACACCCTCAAGTCCACATAAAACGACATAACCCACCTTCTAACGGTTTAGGGTTTAGGGTTTGGGGTTTAGGGTTTAGGGTTTAGGAAAGAATACCTAGAGTCTCCATTGTAGTTCCTTTTTTTGGTTAACCAAAATCTCTATTATAGGATCCTAACCATAAAACTGGTTAACCAAAAAAAGGAACTACAACGGAGACTCTAGGTAGGTTTGTTTCGGGTTTAGGGCTCAGCTCAATTTCGTAGGGTCATCAACCCATGTCACACTTTTGGACAAAACTATTGCGGATCACTCGACAGATTCGACATCTGCCTCCAGTTGCGGCACATTGAACGTGTGCCCCACCCGTGGGCCCATGCGAACCTTCAGCTATCTGAGCTGGTGTCATGACAGATGCAGAAGATCTGTTCCAACACCTTATGAGAAATCTATCTGCATCCTTAGGCTCAGCTGCAACTACCGACGGCTCGCGCACAAAGTTCAGTCGACTCACAAAGCTTCCAAGCTTCTCGAAGTGCGTGCAACAGCAAAAGGCGCCGACAGAACAACAGGGCTTCAGACATATACAGCAGTTTCTGGTGCCATTGCGCCCAGGACGCTCCAACACCTTATGAGAAGTTCACCTCATCATGCTTGGCCCACTGGAACTGTCGACCTTCGAGTTAATTCCAATACTTGGACGTTCTTAAGTCACTTAGTAGACATGGTTAGTAATGCGGCTTAGGGGATGATTATTGGGGCTATGTAGCCTTGCTAGGTTGCGAGACAAGCCTTCAAACAGCCCATGAGCCAATTCAACCTTATGGCAAACACCTGGCCACCGACTGCGGCAAGCATCAACTGCTTCCACGCATGAATGCCCAAACAAAAGCGTTCTCAACGCAATCGTATGGCGAAGAAGCAAGGCCTCGTGCGTCAGACTAAACGTAGGGTGTTGTCATAGCAGTCTCGCTGCTCCAACACCTTATGAGAAGATCGACTCATCCTAGGCACCGAAGGCAATACAGTGATGGAGCAATCAAGAAGGCGCCCCCATCGATAAGAGCCGACACAGTCAACAACTCTGCAGTTTGGCGCTGTCAATGACTTTCACATGGCACCTGCTGAGTTGCGCCACAGTACTTGGAGGATCATGGGACTGAGTAAGTTACAAGCAAGTATATAACGCTAGTTATGACCCCATGCCCTAGGTACTCAGTCCGATGACCCTCTAAGTATACTGTAGTTTGACAGATCGGGTTGAACAGGCCCGCCAGCGACAAACTCCACGGTGAGGCCCGTTCGGAAGGACATGGGCCGACTGGCCGCAACTCAAGTGAGTCAATGTCGAGGCTGTCCTTTCAAGACGAATACAATACTCAACCTGTCCATTCATGATGAGGGACATCCGAAACAGGCAAGGCCGGAGTCCGTTGGTGCAATGATCTCATCTGTGCGTTGTAGAAGTGGCTGATGGGCAAAACGAATCATGCCCTACCTCACAGGCAAGTACTATGAGAATGTCGGTATATCCCGACTGAACTGTGGACAATGTAGACCGAATAGTATCCATCAGCAGCATCATGGCAAATAACGTCTCCAAGAACAAAAGTAGCAGGGTTTGGGGTGCCGAAAGCTGTTCAGAGTGACTATGGCATTTCGGACATAAGACCCTACTAGCTGCGTACTTTGGCCCCTCCGGGTAAGTTTTGGGGTTGCAGGAAACCAATGAAGTTTGGAAAATACCTCCAGGCCTCCCCATGTCCTCTAGGTCGCCGACCGGCTGACGCGGTGCACCACAGACTAAAGCAAGAGAGTCCTTCGACCGAAGGAGGCGAGAAGGCCATGGGTTTACCTAGAGGCTCCATAGTAGTTCCTTTTTGGGGTTTAGGAATCCTATAAGGTAATCCCAAAAATGAACTACTATGGGTAGGCGAGAAGGCATGGGTTTAGGGTTCAGTTTCGGGTTCGGAGCGGGAAGGTCTCGTTTTCTCGGTAGTTTCTGGGCTCCTTTCGGACTTGCAGCAGGAATGACCTCTCAGAATCCACCTAGAGTCTCCATTGTAGTTCCTTTTTTTGGTTAACCAAAATCTCTATTATAGGATCCTAACCATGAAGCTGGTAGAACAGGAACTACAATGGAGACTCTAGGTATTCTATACTCCTCGAAACGTGACAGTCCCTTGGCTGTTATCTGGTCCCATCGACGCAGTGACACACCCAGCGCCCTGATGCCTTTCCCCTCAAAACCCGAACCATCAACCACCGTGTGCAAAGAGATCCCACATCTTTCCGGACATCTGTTGACAAAGCGTGTGTATCTAGGCAAAAACACCTACAATGAAGCTCGTCCCGCCAGCACCACTCCTGCTATGGTTGCTGGCATCTGAACCCACAGTGGTAGCGGTAGTAAGGACCGTCTCGGATTGCGAGGAACTGGCTCCTCCGGTATTGTCTTGTCAGTTCCTCCAAAGTGCACTCGAGTATTTGATTGCTGTGTAGGAGACACACAAAATCATGATTGACATGTACATTACAAGGCAAAACTAGTCTGCAACAGTCTGTAACCCCAATCGCCGCAAGATATGGCCGTTAACCTGTAGCATTAGCAGAAGGTTCAGACTCTTCGCCGGAAAATCCGTCTTACTACCATGTGCATCATAGTAGCAGTTGTAGCACGTCAGTCTTAATATTAGGACCCCCAAACCCTAAACCCCTTATAGAAGCCCCCCCCCCCACCTCTCTCTTATCGGAGATGTGACCCTAAACCCTGGCCCTAAACCCTGAACCCTAATCCCTAAACCCTAATCCCTACACCGAGACTTTTCTACGAAAGGGGCCTCGGAGATGTACATCACCGGCTCGAGCCCTGCAACGCAAGAACCCCGGGTTTAGGGTTTAGGGTTTAGGGGGGAGGATCTGAAAAGCACATCCCCTCATTTCGGGGAGCCCTGGGGTTAAAGGGTTTATACCTAGAGTCTCCGTTGTAGTTCCTTTTTTTGGTTAAGCAGTTTTATGGATAGGATCCTGTAATAGAGATTTTGGTTAGCCAGAAAAAGGAACTACAATGGAGACTATAGGTAGGGTTGCGATTTACTTTAAAGGGTTCTATGGGGTTCCGACATGCGTTGACCCCTCTTCGGAGGTACTAAATGACCCTCTACCTCACACGGCATGGGGTTAGAAATTTTGGGGCTTGGGGGTGGCGGGGCTTAGGTTTACAGGGCTTGCCTTTCATCATGGTTTGCTTCTGCCTTGTGCATTGTGGTCCTACCTCATCCCCTGACCCATGTCGAATCGCAGCTGACCGGAAAACGAGTGCGAACACATGGAAAACGAGTGCGACCACATGCGCAATAACAATATCAAGTCATCTGTCAAAGTCCGCATCTCATCTGCTGCTTGATCATAGATGCCACAGGTGTTTTGGTGATGTTTTTTATAGTTGAACCACATCTCCTGGATGAACGAAGGACACGCCAGCTCCTGGCGCCGGGAAGGCGACTCCAAGCTTTTGGAATCATCTATCTGCTGAGACGTACTGTCCTGTGACCATACTCTCCTTCCACGCAAAAGCTAGGTTCCTGAATTTCGCCACGACAGTTGAAGCTACTGCGAAATCCCAGTTTCCCTGCCCCAGGAAGCTCTTCGGCGGCGCCGGCTTGAGCCAGAACCCTAAACCCAAAACCCCAAACCCCTACACCCCTAAACCCCAAAACCCTAGACCCTAAACCCACGGAACCGGGTCGGGGAGCTGCTTGCCTGGAGGGCACAGCATTCTCTGCCACTCTTGGATCTGGCGACAGCCCTCTGTCCCTGGCTCCCAGATACACAGCTTGGTGCCGGAGGCAAACGATGAAGAGGCTCATAGACGAAATCAGACAAGTTGACTTCAATATCCTCGCCCTGTAAGTGGATGGGCTTCAGAATCGAGTGTTCTTCATCACCACAGCTTGCACTTGCTCTGCTACGACTTCGGTCGCTTGCTTAGGAAACATCCTCCGCGAGGCAATCCCTACAAGCCTAAAGCCCTAGAGTTAATACAAACCTTTTCCCCTGAACCCTGTAAAACCCTAATCCGTGAATCCTGTAGCCCTGAAAAGGCCCAACACACCAAAGCCCTAAAACCCTAAACCCGAAAATCTTAAAAGCCCGCAGAGCCCTAAACCTTCCGAGGCCTTCGGAGCTAAAGGTTTGCTCGAAGTCCGTAGCGATGAGCAAGTCCTGCTCTGGTTTAGCTGTTGGAGTTTGGGTTTAGGGGTTTTAGGGTTTAGGGGTTTAGGGGGTGTATTTTTTGGGGTTCAGGGTTTGTAATTATAAGGGTGGGTTTAGGGTTCTACGGTTTAGGGTATAGGACTTTAGGGTCAACAAGTCCTGCTTGGGCTTCGGTTTGTAGCTTTAGGGTTTGGGTTGTGGGCTTGAGGGGTTTAGGGTTGAGGGCCGAGGGGCTTGGGGCTGAAAGGTTTAGGGTTGAGGGGTTTAGGGCTCATACCTTCCAACATGCCTTGATTCAGGAATATCCCTTACACCATATAAGGGGTCCTACTATAACTTAAGGTACACCTAGAGTCTCCATTGTAGTTCCAGTTTTTTGGTTAACCAGTTTTATGGTTAGGATCCCACAGTATAGTTTTGGGTTAACCAAAAAAAGGAACTACAATGGAGACTCTAGGTATTCCTCAACTGTGGAAGGTCTGCAGGGTACAAAGTTGGGGGTGTTTGGAGGTTTCCTGACCTTGAAGGCTTCAGGGGCTGAGATCAGGCGTTTGTGGGTGTTTGGGTTTAGGGTTCGGGGCCTTCGGGCTTTCGAGTTTCAGTCGGTTTTTCGGCAGAGGGTCTTGAAGGCTTCAGGGGCTTTAGGATCCTTTCAGGGCTCTATACTGTCTATACAGGCTACTGGTTGAGGATTCTGCGGAATGTACGTAGGCGGTTTAGGTTTTTGGGGCTTCGAAGCACGCCGTTGGACTTATAAAGGCATGAACCCCCCAAACCACAAATACCATCCAATCAATAAAGCACCTAAAGGCCTCAAGGACCTAGCGATTCGATAAGTACACGGCTTAATACAGATAGTATAGAAGTAGTGTCGGTTGGTCTTTGGAGTATATGGCTCTTGGACCGGTACTTGGGCAACCTAAACCCTCTCGACAAGCCCACAAGCCCAGAACCCCAACGGACAGTAACGCAAAAAAAGCTCTTCCTCCTCCAAAGGCCAAATGGCCACATTTGACATCACGTACAACGCACCACAGCCTGGTATCGGGCAGGGCACCCAGAGATCCCAATACCCCTTAATTAAGGAATATACCTTTAAACCATAATATTAAAGCCCCTATAGTTTAAGGTATATTCTTTAATTAAGGGGTATTGGGATCTCTGGGCATGAAGTCATGGAGCGCAGGGCATAGGCTTCTGGCTGAAGGATTCTCAAGCTTCCGTTTCTCGGGTTCACGCGGTTTCGGGTTTCATCCGGAGGGGCGGGGGTCTTAGAAAGGACTGACCGAACCCTTTCTGTAAATGCCTCCGTAAATGGTACTATACGGGTCCTGTAGGTGTTGCTGTAATCGTTTTAGGCTTTGTAGTTTTCGGGGGCTGGGGATCTTGGCAAGTAGCTAACCAGTGGGGATTGCAAATAGGGTTACTGCAAGTACGGTTCCTTTTGGAGTGCCTACTACGCCTACGGTCGGCATATTCAAGCTCTGTGGGGATCGTCACTCACCGCCGCGTCCAGCACCTTCACATTGACGCTTTGGCATCCCATGATGCCGAGGGAGACTTGGCCGTTGAAGCCGCTGCCCAATACTTTGCTGTAGCTCCGACGTCTCATGAAGTGAACGCCATGCCGCCATTCCGACAAAAAGCACGGCTGCACCGCTAACATGTGGAAATCGTTGGAAATCGATCTGCAAAGATCTTGGAACCATTCCTGGGGGTTCGTGGTCAAACACCGGGGCGTTATGCAAAGATCGAAGCTACCCTGGTGGATCTTTGGCGATGAAGTGCCGCTTCTAGCTACTGAGTTTAAAGGTCTTGTGCATGCGGCTGATATTTTTGTCCCTATAAGCCCAAAACCTTAAACCCTTCAGCTTCTTTGATTTGGACTTAGATGCAATCAGATTGCGCAGATCGCCGGGATTTTGCATGGTTTACGGGCACAGCCCGCAAAAGCATGTGTAGATAGGGTTGAATATTCCACCAATAATAGACTTTATGATTAGTACCCCAAACCGGTACCCAGTAGCTAGGGAAATAATCGGGGTGATTCGTACTAGACCTAAAGTCCGGACTGGAAGAAACCTACGAGACCTTGTGCAGCCGGATGAAACCATTGCATACGCGGTAAGACCTAAACCTCCAGCAAAACATATGTGAAGCCTGCACGAACTAGACTTGAAAGGGGCGGGTACCTGCAGGGTCGGGGGACGTAATCAGCAATATTTTTCTAAATTAGTTACAAGTACACTTAGAGCACTTATAACTCTACTTGCTAACTACTTACTAAAACTGGGTCTAGCGCTTAGGACCCTAAACCCTAAACTCTAAAAGCCCCAAAACCCCAACAGCAGGGCGGAGGAGGCTGACCCTTCTTGTTCACCGGGAGTTAGAGTTCAGGGATAGGGCTTGGGTGCTGCCCTCATTCAGTAACAGTCTATAAGAGGGCTCTTATTAAGGGCCATATATCTATGTGTATAAATAAATATATATATATGTACATACATTGTTATATATATGTATGTATGTATGTATGTACATATATATATATACATATATATATATATATCCACTGCATATGTATTAACCCTAAACTCCTAAACCCCCAGTTGCTTTAGACGACATCCAACCCGTAATCCCTAAACCCAAAGCTAAATCCTTAACCCTAAAGCAGAAACTCCCGTCTGCCAAGATGGGGCATGGACGACAGGGGGAGATTTTCGAAGACTTCAATTAGGGTTCGATTTCGGGCAGAGGGTCTAGGGGTTTAGGGGTTTAGGGTTTTGGCGTTTAGGGCTTCGGGGTTGAGCGTTTTAGGTTTGGGGTTTGGAGTTTAGCGTCCTGGGTTTAGGGGTTTGGGGTGTAGGGTTTCGGGTTTCGAAGCAACACAAGAAAGACAATGAAACGACTCGTCCTTGACGGAACATAACGAAACTCCACAACTAAGCAGCCGTGGTTGGGCTTGTTGGCGTTATTGATTTGACAATGCGCAAGTGCAGAACCAAGCTCCCAGCTGTAGCTGTTGTGGTCAATGGCGGCGCAAGCCTGAAGCAGTAGTCAACAACATACTGCTGATGCGCAAAAGCTGCTGCACTCTCGACACGTTCCCAACACCAAGACAAACAATCCCACGTGTCAAACGCCAAGGCAAGATGTTGCCTGCCCACAAACGGTTTGGAAGGATCGCTTTCCACAAGGCTCTAGACGTAGACAATCCTGTCAACAAGAAGTCATCAAACAATCTTCATGCCACTTTAAAAGCTGACCGCAAACCACCTGGTTACAAAAACAGCCCTACTAAGCCACCTCTTCAGGCTCGACGATGCGGCACTCGTTGCCAGCCAAGGCAGTGATTGCCTGGCTTAAGCTTCGGCTTTAGGGTTTAGGGTTTTGGGGTTTGGCTTAAAGTTCAGGGTTAAATGTTTAGTGTTGAGAGTCTAGGCTTCGGATTCCGTTTATGGCCTACCGGCTTGATTCAGAGGTTTCTCAAGGCTTACGCCTAGGCTTTGGAAGGTCTTACCCGATTCCTCTTCCATCTACGGTGTCATACTTAGGGTTTAAGTCTGTCCGAGGCTAGGACATGCTTTGATATAGAGAGCAGCTGGGCGAACTACCCTCAACCCTACCCCAAGCCCAACCCTAAACCCTATACTCCTCAGTGCCTTCAACCGCAAGATAAACCACAACGACAACATGAAGGTGCTTGAACCAGTTGGGCGCTAAACCCGTCAGATTCACCTGGTTTGGAGCATGACTGCTCGTCAGTTGAATAGGCCCAGAATTGTGTGTTTACAACTCTTGTTCTGCAAGTTAACACGAACCCAAGCCTTAAACTCCAAGGTGAAAGTATAGACGCGTAAAACCCCAAGGTTCCGAGTGCCGACACGTCCTCTACTTTTGCAAACATTAGCAACCTGCACTACTACATACTACCATCCTGCCCCGGTACATTACTATAATACCATTCTACTGAGGCGCCTACAGCAGCCATGAAGTTTCAAATATTCAGTCTTTTGGACCCTTCCGGAAAAATGTGAGGGAGATCGGCCGCCCGACTAATGCCCATCTGCTTGGCTTCTCTCCCTGTTAACCACAATCCTGAACGCTGAAGCCCTTAATCGCTATACCCTTGACCCCCTATCCGAAGCCCTAAACCTATGAGCACTAAAGTTCTTGCCCAAGGCAGAACATGCAAACATAGCGGCATAAGAGATGTTTGAGCTTAGGAGTTTAGGGCTTGGGGTTTAGGATTCAGGGCATTGAGGGTTTAGGGATGGGGGTCTAGACTTTAGGGCTTGAGGTTTAGGTTTTAGTTAGGCGGATTGGAAATATTGCTTTGCTCGGGCTAGGGCCCAAGACTTTAGTTATAGTCTACTGTCCTTGAAAAGGCTGCAGTGTGGAAATCCTCTAAGGGAGGGTTGCAGCTTGTGCGCAAGACCCGTGAAGAGCCCCCGATAAACTGAGAGAGATGCAAATGCAAAGCTCTGAATGGGGTTTCGTGTTGAGGAGACGCAGCACCGTACCTTTGAGAAAGCGGGAATAACACCAAACGGACCTACTTGCGAGCTACACTGCCGCTTTTGAAGGGCACCTTTGTTACTGTATGTGCTGTTGCAGCCTAAACCCTAAACTCTACTTCTGATTCAACCCTACACCCTTCACCCTAAACCGCAAAGGGCCGCTCAGGCTACCCGGAGCTTCAGCAGCAGCTGCGTGCACTGGGGACCAAATAGCTGGCAAAGCCGCGCTAGCCTCGTCGCTGGGTCTCTGGGGATCGAGTTGCCAAGCTGACCCTAAACTTAAAACCTAAACCGTACGCTGCAGGGATCAGGGGTTATTACCCCAGAAAGGTCACAAGCACAAGCATCTTGGAGGGATATCCATACCTTACTGTGCTTGAATACCAAAGGGCGCTTTTGGGCCAAAAGACCATACTATGTAAGGCTTCTGGGCTAATTTGATGTCCCGGGTTGTAAGGGGTTATATGTGGGATATACCAACCCTAATTCTTGCTTATGGGCGTTTTGGGGGAACCCTAATCAGAGAGAACCCCGGAAAGTTCATGGAATCAAGGACGATTCGTGCTGATGTTGCAACTCTCTTCTACTTCAATTATTAGCCCAAGCCCTAATCCCAAAACCCTAAACCCCTGAACCCTGTAATCCCTCAACATTAAAGGTCTTTAATTATCGGTGGTTCAGGAATCTCGCTGTCGAACCTAGCCTATCAGCTTTGGCGTTCTCTCTTCGCCTAATATAGGGGCCTTGATAATTCTAGGGCTTTGGGGTTCCTTATAATTATAGTATAATATACCCCCAACATTATTCGAATTAAGGTCTCTATACTACCTTCTAGCACGAATCTCTAAACTCAAAACCTTAGGACTTCAGGCCTGAACTTGTCCTCAAGCCTTCGCGCCCTCTTGCAAGCGGCATTGTTGGAATGAACGGGTTCAGGAAAACCCCAAAACCCAAAACCTTAAACTTTAATCCCTATAAATCCGAATGCTTATGTGGCATGGACTTTTAGGGTCTATTTGGCAATCTGGGGGGTGTAACGAAAACGACGACGACGGCGACGACAACGCCGACAAGCAGCAAAACAGTTCTTGTGAACGGGGGCCCCAAGTCTTCGACTGCGTCGTTGTAAGGCAAAACTACATGTGCTGCTATTGCCGGTGTTCGTGCGGCCCGTCGTCCGTCGGCGCGGGGGGTGGAGGATCCTGCGAGGTGGCTGGTCTCTCACCCCGCCGCTGAGATCTGCCCCTGCGTCGTCCCGGCTCCTCCTGACCCGTCTGCTGCCTGGGGTCGAAGGACGGGTCGCCGTGGTTGGCGTTCTGCGTGCTGCATTCAGGTGACACTCACCGAGCCATAGCGATTTTTATGAAGTGGGCACCAAGCACCCAGACCATGACTCTTTCGGTGGCTCTCAAGGCCGCCTGCCACGGTGCCGTGAGGCGAGACGTGTCCGATGAGACCAAGCAGTCATAACGCAGCACCACCATGCTGCCAGGGCTTAGGGTTTAGAGGCTTAGGGCTTAGGGCTAGGGTTTGAAGGTTCAGGGTTTATAGCAGCTTCAAGGTCTTTCAGCAAAACCCAGACCACCCGGGACCTGCAGGCCGGGTTCAGGTTGTGGAGGGAGGTGGCCTATATACTATATTCCACCCATAATCTCCATTAATGCATGAACCACTGGTATATTATTCGACCCTAACAACAAAGAAAAGCAAACCAACATAGGCATCGGAAAGGATACATGTGCGCCCGTGAGGCTGCCTTGAAGGAGTTACTTTCAGGGTTGCACAAGGGGACTGCTGCCCTGAGGGTACATGTACCCAACTAGTTTATACTGTGGCCCAAAGTACCTATATAGGGTATGGTTTATATTACTAGTATCCCCATAATAAAACCCAAGATATACACTCACCAATATTCAAACGGAGGCCTATCTACACTCACCAAAACGGTAATATAAACCCTACTTCATATAGGGACTTGAAGGCCGAAGTACATACTATTTGGGTTTAGGGGTTTAGGGTTTAGGGTTTAGGGGTTTAGGGTTTAGGGTTTTGGGGTTGGGGTTTAGGGTTTGGGTATTTGGATACATGGACCCTTGAGGTTGGACTCCGAGATCCACGCAACTTTCTAGCACGCACTACGCAATATGGTCTCGGACCCAAAGGCTCCATGTGCCCATATAGTAGGTACTTAGGCCTTAAAGTACCCATATAGGGACCCCTTTAAGGCCTAAGTACCTACTATGAAGAGTCACTTGCTCTGAAACTTTAGACCCTCAATTGCGGCAAACCCAGACCGCGAAACCCGGCACACCCCCTCTAAAGTCCTCAACTCAAAACCCTCAACTCGTAAACCCTAAACCCGTAAACCCTCAACCCGTAAATCCTAAACCTCTAACCCCGAAAACTCTACAATCCTAAACCCCTAAAGCCCTAAAAACCCAAATCCTGAAACCCTGAAACCCTAAACCCTAAAACCCTAAACCCTAAAACCCTAGGAACCCTGGTCCTGGTTTGCTACATGCTTCAACCCTAGGACAGCCTAAACCCTAAACCCCTAAATCCCAAACCCCTAAACCCCTAAACCCTAAACCCCTAAACCCCTACACCCCTACACCCTAAACCCTAAACCCCCACACCCCTAAACCCCCAAACCCTAGGAACCCTAGGACTGCCCCAAGCCCTTCGACAGAAAGCCCCAATCTTAACGACCCAATACTTGGAGGATCATGGGACTTAGTACGTTAGTTTGAAGAGTGCCTCAAATGATCTACTGGTGTACTACAGGGAGCTAGGGGTTACTTGGAGGATCATGGGACTTAGTAAGCGCAGGTACAACTACCTTAGTCTAGGCCTATAACGGATGCTTATAACTATGTACCCATAACCCAATTGAGGCACTTATGCTTGCAGGGTTATGGGACTTAGTACGGCTAAACATGAGGCTCTAAGCAATTAGAACTACTAGGTTGGCCCCATTCCAAGACCAGCTGCCATGTCCTCTTCGTACCTGAGTCTGAGGCCACATGCACTTCCTTTCTCTCGACACTCCGCTGCTCACCACACGTAACGACGTATTGAAGTGACCTCTGCTGCCAGCAAAGAACGTTTGGGGCCGGAAGGCAGGCGCCTTGAGGCATCGATGTCCAAGGCCCACATGAGGAGCTTGCGGCGATCTTCCGCACCCTTCTCCAGGCTGCCCAGAACGGTCTCGGCTTCCAAGCTTTGCATGCCTGATCGCATTGGTTTGTGTATAGGCCTGAACGGTTCAGGAACCAATGACTGGGCGCCTTTAAAGCCTCCGAAAGATATTCGCAAATAGGGTCCTATTAAGCCCAATAAGGGAAAATGTAAAATATCCAAAAGGCCTACCTAGACTATAGCTACCTTGTTTATAGCCTGAGTTACTAAGTCCCATGACCCTCCAAGTGCCGGGAGCCTCAACCGTCGGGATAGGGTTTTAGGGATTCTCATACGATAAGCATCATGAGGACCCCTTGAGGAATAGAATAGTTAGTACTTATTCAGGCACCTGAATCTGACGCAACCTGGCACGTTTGCCTCGAGTTTAGGATTGGGGAGGTGTAGCGAACAGGGGAATTTTTTGTCTTATTACTAGCTACCCAAGGGGCCGAACTCGTACGTGAATAATTGGACCCCTATATATATATATATATCAGCTGTTTCTGCCGCAACACATGCTCGCAAGACATCCTACCTAGAGTCTCCATTGTAGTTCCCTTTTTGGTTAACCCAAAACTATATTATATATAGGATCCCAACCGTACAACTGGTTAGCCAAAAAAAGGAACTGCAATGGAAACTATAGGTAAGACACGGTTGCACTTATCTACCCGGTCACTCCGAGCCTCCGGGGGTTTGAGGACGGTCTCTTATGGGTTCGATAATGGCTTCCCTACATACGGTTTCTATGCCCAGTTTCTTTCAAGGTTTTTTTCAGAGTCCTACAGGGGATGGGGGCTCAATATACAAGCCCGAATAATTCGAAGATGTATTTCTTGGGAACTCGATCTTAGAACCCTGAGGAATACTACTAGGCTCAGTCTTCCGGTGCTGTATCAAAATAGTATCCGTACGAGTTGGAACAGGGTTCGGGGATTTGTAATAATGACCCCTCAGCACTAGTAGCCAGTAATTCTTCAGGCTTGTATGTTAAAGCCTGACTAGACTACGTCAAAATACCCTTCAAGGAACCCTTAAAGGAAGCCATGCACTTCGGGGGCCCCGGCGGAAGCACGCGATGCAGCAGGAAAATCCGTATTAAATCCTCAGCGCGCGGTGTAGTTCAGAGTGTAAAGTTTTGGGTTTAGAGTTTAAGGTGGCGACAAGGGCAAATGGGCAAGCACGTGGAGATAAGATGAGAAAAGTATACTGTGAAGATTCTTCCTCTGATGCCGTTGTAATACTATATGTGGCCATATACTAATTCTGTCTAAACTTCATCAGAATTCTGATGCTACTGCCTCAGCCACTTTACAAGGTTTTCGCTTCAAGGCTGGTGCCTTCTCTGCACACTCATCTTTGCTGAGCTTGGCCGTGGGGGTTACCTGGTTCGTGGCTTCAACAGACTCGGGTGCAGCAGTCTCTACGGATTACTTTTCGGCTTCCTCGGCTGGGAATAGGGTTCGGGGTGTTTTGTTTATACTATGGCAACTACTATGGTCATGTTTGCGAATATAAGGGGGTGCTATTACTGATTGTTGCGATCCCTGCACTAAGCTGGACCCTACAGAACCTACCTCTTGAGGGCTTCTCGATATAGGTCCTTATAAGGTAGGTTTTCTGGGGTTCAGGTACAACATGGTATAAGCCAAACTTACATCCCGAACACCATAAGCCTTAGCCTCAGCGCTATGCGCCCTGATCCTAAAGACCATTAAAGGCTCTTGACAGTTGAGATATCCCTAAGGGTCCAAAGGACCCAATAATTAGGTACTTGGGTTTAGGATAGTAGTTATGTAGCTCAATATTTAGGAGAGTATATGATTATTATGTACTTGGACCCTTAGGATATGTACCGGAAGGTGTCAAACATAAAACCCCGCTCCCGAAAGACCAAACCCTAAACTTGGCCCTAAACTAAACCCGAATTCCAGCTGATGCAGAGCCCCAGCCAGAAACCCGCGTCCTACTCCAAGACCCTAAAACTGTAAAGCCTTAAACCCTCAACCCTCAGCCCTACTTTAACCCTGAATAACCTACCTGTTTAGGGTTCCTTATTTTGATTTCCTTATATAAGTTAAGTCCTAAAAAAGGTAGGTTATTCCGGGTTAAGGTAAGAAACCCTAAACCCTAAACCCGAAGCCCTGAATCAAGCACCAACCCGCACATGCCGACGAGAGGCGACTAAGTCCACAGGTACCCTGCGGCCCTCCACCTCTCCAGAACGAGAATGAGATGGCAGGGTTTAGAGTTTAGGGTTGCCTCCACCACCTTTATGGTACATGAAGGATAAGCCCTAAATTGGCCCCGAAACCCTAAACTCTTCACGCCATATGCCAGAAATCCCTATGTCCGAGATTCCAGCGTTTCCCAGCTTTCAGATCGATATCACAGTCGAGAAACCCTCGAGCTTTGCTGCTGAAGCCCGACAGTATAGCCCCAAACCCTAAAGAAGACCCTACCGCCCCAAATTCCTGCGACAAACGAAGAAAGTCACGAAGCCCACAAGAAACCTTCATCGACACGCGCTGAGACACCCTAAGAAAACAGAAGGCAACCAGAAGGAACCTTTAGGAAACCCCCTAAGGAAACCTAAATAGAAATCCTGAGAAACCCTAAGAAACCCCGAAAACCACGAAGCTCCATGCCGTTGTAGCAAACCTTATAGTACCACTGTAAAAGCCCAGTAAACCCCGATGAACCCCAAATCCTAAACCCTAAACCGCCTAAAAACCCCTTAAGAAAGCCCTATAAGCCCTACCAAGTTCGACTCTTTGGCCCTTTAGCTGCCTCGGGCTTCATCGGATTCGGCTCCTTTCCAAGAGAGGGAGGGTGTTGTTCGTTTGGACAAGGCTAAAGGCCTTTTAGGCGTGGCAGGGATTCAGGGTTTAGGGATTAGGGTTCAAGGCGCAGGGCTTAAGGTACAGCCTACCTTTCTACGGCTGCTTCTTCTGACTTACATGAACGGAGAAATTGGATTTAGGTTTAAGGGCTTGGGTTTTTACCTAGAGCAGCCAATGTGATTTAGCCGGGAGCACAGAAGCAAACCCTGTCCTATGCAACAGCCACGACGCCGCGACAAAAGACAGCATCCAATGTTGTAGCAACGAACACCGGAAAACCTTTAGAGCAAGGAAAACCGTATCCAATATAGTGGCCACGACAAAAGACCGCATCCAATGTTATAGCCGCGACAAAAACGGTAGCCCATCTTATCGCCGCAACAATAAATAAACGTACCCAATGATATATCTGCAAACAGCGAAAAAGTATCAGGGCCCCTCCTACTTCCCCCACAAGTGTCTTACGGTTAAGGGTTTGCCATGTCTGCTACTTCGATCTTCGGGTTTGGAAGATTTTAACATCGGGGGTACAGGTTGGCTACTTTTGTCGGAATACGTTTTATCTCATGTCACGTGCACGAATGCTTGAGCAGCACTCAGCACACACAATTCTCCTATTGCTCAGCTCCGACAAGAAGGCAAGAAGTGCTGCAGGCAGCCAACGACCCCATGCCCTCTTGACTCGACGTGTTATTGCGTCATCTGCCACCACTGCAAAGCCACTTATACGAAACCTCGGGCATTTCACGGCTGCTCTGAAGCCGTAGTTTCTCTGAGCTGCCACATGACAAGTCATTGAGCCAACCTTGTCGCCTCCAAATCAGCGTCGCGGAGCGGAAGCTGTCGCAAGCAATGCCGGTGCATTGATGGAATTGTCTGGGAGCCAGCGTGGCCGTCGCCAACAAAGAGTCGCGAGCAGAAACACTGGCGGCAAGATCAAGCCAACGACTCCAAGCGTGGCCAAGCTGAATCTCAGGCCACATGGGTGCGAACCAGGTGCTCCCTCGTTTGCGTTTGCTCTGCAAGCGAAAACCTGGCACTCTTCAACTACACTCCGAATGCAATCTGTTTGCGTGGGGCTTGGGGGGAGGGTCTCCAATGTAACCCCTTACTGTAGCCCTAAGGGTCAAAGTACCTAATAATCATATACTCTCCTAAATATTGAGCTACATAACTACCATCCTAAACCCGAGTACCTAATTATTGGGTCCTTTGGACCCTTAGGGTAGTTTCCCAAGTATTAGTTCGGTTTTATTCGTCAAAAAACCAATCAGAGCCTGTGGATTTCGGATCCTAAAGACCTACTTCTTGGGTAGTTGAGCCCTCTAGGAACTCAATCGAAAGGCCTGCAAGAAGACTAGTGAGTCTACCTATAGTATCCATTGTCGGGATTAGGGTTTAGGGTTTAAGGTATACCTATAGTCTCCATTGTAGTTCCTTTTTTTCGGTTAACCAAAATCTCTGTTATAGGATCCTATAACCACAAAACTGGTTAACCAGAAAAGGAACTACAATGGAGACTCTAGGAATTGCAAGGGTTCAGGGTTTAGGATACATGGTGCCCCAAGACGTTGATATACAATCCATGATTATAATCCCCTATAAGGCATTCTTCAAAGTCAAATATACTTTAAACAATATACAAGGATAAACTTGACTTACTATACTCACTGTCCCAAAACCCAAGGAAATAAAAGTTGAAACTTTCAGAATCGACTACCTTATAAGAACCCCAAAAGTTGAAAAGTTAAGTCTACAGCCAATAAGTATAACCTTTTCGGAGCCGTCTCCTCAACCGATTCCAGAAGCCCTTGCTCGAGCTTGTCTGCGCGACCTCAGAGCAAGTCCGAGCCAGAGAACCCAATAGGGTTTAGGGCTTAGGGGTTTGTAGCCGAGGGTTGTATTTTGTGTGTTCTATTTTCGGGATCGTTACTATAACTAAGGGTTTAGGGTGCTTCTTCTGCTGAGGGTCCACATGCCCGAATGGTTCCTGTAACGAGCTCCTTTGACGGTTCGATGAGGCTGTTATAACGGCTCTCGAATGTTCGAAACGTCTACCAAAGCGGTTCGGAGTTTAGCATCTAAGGCTCCATCGCCCCTGCAATGAAGACTTGCACCTACAAGCTCTTATTTTCGGTGCTCAGGTTTCCTAAACCCTAATCCCCAAACCGGTGTAGTGTTTGGGAGGAAACCTAGCTCCGGGCGTCACGCTTACAAAGTTGTGACGGTCTGCAGAGGAACTTCACGCAAGTCCGTCTGGGGTGCTGGTTACCAGAGGGTGTAGGGTTTCGCGCCTGTTTTTCCCGCCCAGGGTCTTCGTGGGGCTTTAAGGCTTTAGGGCCAGACTAGTCGGTCCAGGAAGCGACTCTTTTGAACGATCATGGGACTTGGTCTCCAGTTACCTACATAGTAGGTTACCAACCATATCATATACCCCAGTAACCTACTATTTAGGTTATTAAAATATGTGGCTAGTAACCTACTATGTAGGTTACTGGAGCCCTAGGATGGGACTGGGGGCAACTGTGCGGTAAGCTTTCAGGAGCCGAAGCTTGGATAATCGCTGAACTTTGGCACCGCCGTGTCTGAAACACTATAGAAAAACTCTATCGTGACATCTAATGGGCTGACACGGCTATGTAAGTCCTACAGGTTCCGTTGAAAATCCTCCCAAGACCTTATCAGAAACCCTGAAATTCCTTTGCAGCAGATGTACGACATGCAGCAATCTTTAAAAGACCGATTAGTCAGCACAAGTACCTCACCAGCCTTGGCCTTAGTATCACGCACCAAAAACTAGTCATGCTTAAACTGTAGAGCACCTGATGCAGCCTTGTGCTAACGGCCCTGGAGTGAAACCCCAAAATCCTAAACCCCACACCATACTTGGAGGCCCTTTTGACTTAGTAAGTCTACTTAGTATCCCCTAGAACCATATTATAATCCCCCATAACCCACCTTACTAACCCACTTACTAAGTCAAAAGGGCCTCCAAGTAGAAACCCTAAACACGCTAAATACCAGAGCCCTGAACCCGAAACCCTCGCAGGTGCGAGACTTGACACGCAAACATCCCACACCTTACTGAAGACCTTGTAGAACCTTCATAACGCCCTGAAACCCTAAATCAACCACTTCAATACTCAGAACAAACACACCAAAAACCCTAAACCCTCATCCCCTTGACCCTAAACCCTAAGCCCTTAAACCCTGAAGCTCGAAACCTCCCAGGCGCCAGACTTTCCACGAAGATAAACTCCGACATGGAGCTGGCCTGCAGAGCTTCACACAAGCACTCTCGATCTCTCGGTTTAGCGCTAGATTGGTTTAGGTTTGGGGTTTTATGTTTAAGCTCTGAGATTACAGCAGTTCAGGCCCGTTAAGGGTAAAGGTGTTGGCGGGGTGGCCTTGCAGGGTTTGGAGGACTTTGCCGCCCTGCGGACCATGCCATCAGTAGGCGAGGTTATGTTCATGCCGGACCCACTGGAGCTTACACATCCTTGTGCTTACAGCTCTGGCAACATGCGTCAGGTGTCAACATCTCCTCAAAGACCTGCATCTGTTCGATGCCAGCTCATCTGTGTACATCTAGAACTGCAGGACACCGGATGTAAAACCCTAAACCCTACAAAGGAGAGCTTTGCACTTGACCACGCAGGCTTGACCACACGGTTCGACATCAGTGACGTATTTTCTTCGGCGAAGTGCCTGTCAGACGACAAAATGACGACCTGTTGCTGCATGCGAACGCTCCAGAACGCGCAGGACAGATGGCTTGAGCAGGCCATGTCGACGCTCAATATAGGGGCCTTGACAATTAGAACTGGGTTTTGTGGGTATATTATACTGTTATATATTAGGTGTATATTATATATATATATGTATATATACACATGTATCCATATATATATATAGAGAGAGAGAGTAATAAAAACAACAGTAATAATTAATAAGGAACACCCAGAATAGTAACAGTATAAGTATGTATTACGGCCCCCTTGGGTAGCTGCAAGTGCTATTCGGCCCTATGGATCCGCCGTTACACCATTATCACAACTTCAGCAGCTCATGGTTTGCCTGAACCCTGAATAACCTACCTTTTTTAGGGTTCCTTATTATGATTTCCTTGTGTAAGTCCTAAAAAAGGTAGTGTATTCCGGGTTAAGGTAGGGTTTAGGGGATACCGCTCCGACTCTAGATGCGTGATATCTGATATAATTCGCAGCAGCGGTCCGTTTCCGCAGCGATCCGCTCCAGGCCATAAAATCGAAACTGCTGCTGCTGCTCCTATGGTTTGGGGTACACCCTGAAACCTCAATCTGCCACAACTCTCTCCAAGCTCTTTAGCATTTAAACCCACCTGCCTTGGTTGCTTGCAGCACCATGTCGGTCTTGTACCTCAAGGGACAACATGCAGGAATATACATCCAATCCTTCAGGGGTTGTTCGATTCTTCTTTTGATTCAATAAATATTCTGTTTTTAAGGGTTATGGGTTCTCTAGGGACAACATAATGGTAGCCTGAAGCAGCAATCACCGAAGCGGTCCGCCGCATTGAGGCTCCCTCACCACCGGAAAGCTCGAATCAGCTGGAGCACCACCGAAACCCGAAACCGTAAACCCCTAAAACCCTTAAACCCTAAACCCCCAAACCCTAAACCTCAACACTCTAAACCCTAAGGCCCTAAATCCGGATTTCCCAAACCCTGCCCATGAACCGTAATCCCTGGGGCTACTTCCGGACGCAAGTCGGAGCCAAACCCTAAACCCTAAATCCTAAAACCCTCACTTTGTCAGGCACTGCTTGTCGCTCTGGGCATCACCACTCCGACAAAAAGCTTTCAGGGACTGCGGACGGGTTCATCCTCAAAAGTTTAGGGTTTAGGGTTATGGGGTTTGGCGTCATGGGGTTGAGGGTTTAGTTAGGGTTATGGGGTGTAGTGTGTGGGGTTTAGCGTCATGGGGCTTAGGGTTATGGGGTTCAGCGTTATGGGGGGCTTTAGGGTTTAGGGTTGGTGTTTAGGGTTGCGGGGTTAGGGTTATGGGGTTGAGGGTGTAGGGTTGTGGGGCTTCGGCTAGATGAATTTGTAAACGCACTGCACGCGAATATATTATCGCTGCTTATCATTGGACAGCCTGTGTCCTTAAAGGGCTGCGCAGCCGAAAACCTCAACTCACAACTAAACCCCTAAACCCTCAGGGTCTCGGCTTTAGCATTTCGACAATGTAGTACCGTCGTTTTGCAAGTGTCTCGCCCTCTAAGGAATGAGCTTCATCTCTTCGTCCTGTTTCTTTGTGAAAAGAGATGGCCCATCGGCCCGAAGACGGCAATCAGGGACTAAGGACGCAGAGAGCACAGCGTGCTTCGCCAGGGCGACGCGAGGAAAACTTCTAGGTTCAGTTGGAAGCCGCTCAGTCGGCGAATGGACTCTGGGGTGGAACCTGTTAAGGTAAACCCTAAACCCTAAACCCTTTACTAAACCGTGCTTCTCGTGCGTCACACTGGCACTTTTGGATTTGACGTGTGACGTGGATAAGTGCCCGCCATCACTTGAAAGGGCTTGGGTTCAGGACTGAACCCCAAGGCTCCATGTACCTATATAGTATATACTTAAGCCGTAAAGTACCCATATGGGAACCCGGTTAAGGCCTAAGTATATAGTATATGGGTACATGGAGCGTTAGGGGAAGGCCACGGTCAACAAGGAAGTTTTTTTCTCATGACCTGCATGTCAATGGGAGTGGCGACTCACTCTTCTTCAGCTTCGCCGTGATTCTTGTTAAAGGATCTAATTTAAGTTACCATAACAAGGAAACCATATTCTTTACTACAGATCCCTATTTATGGTAACTTAATTCAGCTAGGTTCTTAACAAGAAACCAGTTTAGGCCTCAGACCCTGAACCGTAAAACCCACAGCAGCGGGCGGTAAATCCGAGAAACTCCTTCTAGAAGACCCCTTCTAACAGCCTATACAGCCTCTATAGAAACCCTAAACCCTGTAAGCATTATAACCCCTAAACCCTTTAAACCCCTACGACCCCAAACCATGTAACCCCTAAGCTCCAAAATCTTAAACCCTGAACCCCATAAGCCCATAAACCCTTAAACCCTTATATATAAGCCCCTAAACCCTATAAACCCTTAACCCCCAAACCCTAAACCCCTAAACCTAAAACCCCTAAACCCAAAAAACCGAAACCCTTGTAGTACAAAGATAGAGCCCTTCAGAGGAACCCTACTTGGAGGCCCTTTTGACTTAGTAAGTCTACTTAGTATCCCCTAGAAACCATATTATAATCCCCCATAACCCACCTTACTAACCCTACTTACTAAGTCAAAAGGGCCTCCANTACTTGGAGGCCCTTTTGACTTAGTAAGTCTACTTAGTATCCCCTAGAAACCATATTATAATCCCCCATAACCCACCTTACTAACCCTACTTACTAAGTCAAAAGGGCCTCCAAGTAAGACCCGGAAGTCTCAACCCCGAAGGCCGTAAGCAGTATACCCCTCAACCCCTAAACCCTAAGCCCTAAGCCCTAAACGCCTAAACCCCAAGCCCTTAAACCCTTAAACCCCTAAAACCCTGAAAGTCTGAAAGCCCTGCACCAAAACCCCAAAACGCCCAAACCAGAAGCTCCCGTCTTCGATTCTCTGAGTCCCCAACTCGTTGGCCAAGAAAATCGCCCTCACCTGACCAGGTCCCAGTGAGCCCGGTTTGGGGCCCAAGGTTTTCGGTTTAGGGTTAGGGTTGAGGGTTTAGGGTTTAGGGTTGAGGGTTGAGGGTTTAGGGTTTTCGGTTTAGGGTTTAGGGCTTAGGGTTGAGGGTTGAGGGCTTTTGGTTTAGAATCCAATTTGATGTGTTGTTCTGTTTTGTGTGGCGGCTTTATCGGGTTTTGTCGCCTGTTTTCAGGATCTTCGTCAAGTTCTTATAGGGTTTGTTTAGGATTGTAAACCAGTCTTAATACTAGTTTCTTGTGGCTAAAAACCCTGCCTCTTTAAGGACTTACCATAAGAAAGAAGGCCACAATACGGAACCCAAAATCAGTTTACCTCAACCTACAGAACGCTGCTTACGATGCTTTAAATTAGGCTCCCTTAAATAATCGCGAAACCCTAAACCAGGTATGGGGCTCTCCGGGTTCTGCTGCAGAAGTTTACCTATAGCCTCCATTGTAGTTCCTTTTTCTGGTTAACCAAAATCTCTATTATAGGATCCCAACCATAAAACTGGTTATGCCCAAAAAAAAGAACTACAATGGAGACTCTAGGTATACCTTAAACCCTAAACCCTAATCCCCTAAACCGGAAACTCCCAAACCCTAATCCCTAAACCCTAAAAAAGGAACTACAATGGAGACTCTAGGTAGACTGGTTTTGACTTCAGGCTCACGATGCAAAACTTGGCGATTTGGGTTGCGATTTCGAGGTTTGACGTTCAGGTTTGAGAGATCATTGGTTTCGCTCCCTGCTTGCTCTTGCAAGATCTATTCATAGACCGAATGTTAAAGCTGCCTGAGACAACCCTTCTAACAGCAAGAGACCGTTAACAAACATCCTCATAGTAAGCCCTATAGAACCCGGATATAACCCTAAAATACACGCCTGAAACCTTATGTATGAACCGAACCCTGCACAACTCCGGGTAAGGTACTGTCGAACTGTAGGCGTTGCATAAAGATTTAAGTTTAGATTTAAGTGTTGGGTTAGGGTCCTATAGACCCTAAACCCAAACCGTGGGCTAATTAAGTTTTAGGGCTAACTTGGAGGCTCGGAGGACTGCGTAAGTGGATACTCAGTCGGGTCATAAGTAGGTGTACCTAATTAGGTTCCCGAGTTGTTCGTGCCTACATACGAAGTCTCCCAAAAACCTGAAACCCTGAACCCCAAACCCTAGTAATGAGTCACCCTTTTAGGAACCCTTTAGGTATGCTACCTTTATAGCAACCGTGAAAGGAATGCTGACGAAGTCCGCCGACCTGCTGGGTTGGGAATTAGGGTGTAGAGTTTAGGGTGTTTGAACTTGCAGGCAAGTTAAAACAACCCTGAAGCCTGTCGAAATCTAAATTTTCATCCAATCCAAAACCAACACCCAAGCACTCCAAATGGACCACAGTAGGCCTCGTTTTCAGTGTTCGGACCAGAGGCTGCTTAGAGGATCATGGGACTTAGTAACCAGGGTTGTAAATAAGGTAGCTGCAGCTATACCTACTTTTATACAAACCCCCAATCAAGGTACTTATAAGCTTACTTACTAAGTCCCATACTTATCCTCCCAGTGAATGATTTCTTCGACACATACAGGAGTTTTGGAAAAGATTAGGCCTGAAAATTTGCCCTAACAGGTTGGAGAATAGTTTGTAAGGACACCCGAATAGGGCACCTCAACACAAAACAGATGTTAGAACTCATGTGGAAACCCTGCAAAGGAGAATTTCTCCGTCTTCCGGGAAACACACTCACACCCTGAACCAAATGGGGGTTTCCGAAAATAGTGGACCCTAATATAGTACCTCACATGGTAGGATCCTTATTACAGGGACCCCAAAATAAGGTACCCCTAATTTTCGGAAACTCCCAAATCTTGAAGCCCTAAACCCGAAACACCAAACCCTAAAGACTCATAGCAGTATACTCCTAAACCCACCAAACCCTGACCCCAACTTGAAGGGGCAGGGGACTTAGTAAGTAGGTTATAACTAAGTGCCCTAAATGGAGTTACCCTAATTATAACCCTAGTTACAAGCTACTTACTAAGTCCCCTGCCCCTTCAAGTAGACCCCTTTGCCCTTCCCGCTTCGGAGAGGAGTGCTTCACCGGGGCCGATGTTGACCTCCTTGGGAGTATCAGGGCTTCGATGGTTCGAAGGGTGAAGGGGGCTTAGTAATTAGTGTTAAGGCTTCGGGGTTACTGGAGGTGTAGGCCGGGTTTTAGGTTTAGGGGCTTGAGGGTCTAAAATATGATGGTAGCGTTTCGGGTTTGGGCGTTGAGGGTTTTAGCGCTTAGGGATAGAGGGTTGGGTTGGTGCTGCAGGGTTCTCTCGGGTTCGATTAGGTTTAAACTGGGGCTTGCAGGGCTTTACAGGGCTTCGCAAAGGATCCGGGGACTTAGTCAGTAGATAGTAAAAGGGGGTTCTTGGGCTGTAACCCTACTTATATAACCCTGTTGCGGAACCTGATCCTACAACTCTTATGATACGCTTCGATAAAATTCATATGACAGCAAAAATGAAGCCTGAAACCCCCATTTATCGCTGAGCAACTCCAAAAACAACCAGCTAGTCATGTGGGTCCAGCTTTAAGGTGAGAAGGGTGCGGGGTTCGAATAGGTGTGGGCTTTGCCGTGTTGGGGGTTTGGGCAAGGGTTCAGGATTTCAGAGTGGGGACTTCTTATTACGGTGTTTTACGGGATTTTGGTCTTTGTGCACTTAGGGTCAAGAGTTCCAGGTTCTGGGTCTCAGGGTTTTGGGCTTAGGGGTCCGGGTTTTGTTTTTTTGAAGGGCGAAAGTGTTTGGTTGTAACGGCCGCAGCCGCGACACCACGAGGAACGTACACCTAACATCTCAGTGCCAATATCGTATTCTGACAGGCACACTGTGGTCATTCTCGAAAATTCGGTCAGGCGAAAAGCCTTTCGGTCAGGCGGCTCAAGCAACCAAATCGCTCCTTGCTTCACAAAAGTCCGCGTGTCCGGGGTTTGAGGATTCGTCTCATGTATGCGTACGCTTATTGGTTTTGGGCCAGTCTGAAACTACCATATGATTAACCTCCACTATATAATACAGAAAAGTAGCTGTTGGTAGTTGACGATAGGGTTCAGGTCAGACAAGACTCAACCCTTGTCCAAGTCCCTCAACCCTAAACCCTAAACCTCCAACTTTAAACTGCACACAATCGCACCTCTCGAATCTGAGCCTCACCGGTCCATCTCCACGTTGACATCACATCGACGCTTTCAGTCTCGAGCTTCGGAAGCCGCAGAGCCGCACTGACCGAAACGGCTCTTTTTCCTTTATTTTGCACATTCTGCTTCAGGACTGGGGTTTAGGGTTTCTGGGTTCCTAGACCCCCCAACTACCCTCTAATAGAACGCAAATACCCACCATTAAGGGCCATAAGGGCTACATTAAAGAGCCCTTTTGGGGTCCTTCAACTCAAGATACTCGCGGTGCTCGGCGACCATGGTGCAAGTTTTGGCCCCCCACCCCGTCTCTTCCGGCTGCCCAAGGCGCGGTGCAATCCCAAAGCATCCTATGTACTGTGGTGGGAGATACTTCCCTAAGTCATAGTAGTAATTTCTAAGATGGAAACCCTACATTCTACTACATGGGACCCTTTGGGAATAGTTTGGAAGTCCTGTGAACTTGGCACATTCTGGCTACAACTTTGTCCGCACCAAGAATTATTTCTCGTGGAATGTCCTGCGTTCTCAATCCTCGACTAGCTTCGCGTATATCCCCGGAGGTAAAGGGCCCTAAACCCTAAAAGCCCTTAAAACAACCGAAAGACCCAAGACCCTCAACCGTAAACACCCGGGCACCTTCAAACCTAAAACCCGGCACCTCGCCCGTCATGAAGTTCGGATGGCGTGGTGCCTGCACACCCAACTCAGGGCCCAGTATCGGGGCCTTATAGTTGAGGGCTTAGGGTTGATTACTTAGTTGCTGAGTTCACAAGGCCCAAAAAGTGTACACTTTCCGTTTTATAGTGGGTAAGATTATCCCAAAAAGTGTAAAGTGTATCAACTCAGCTACTAAGATTATCGAGGCTTACCTATAGGGTCATACTTTCCCACTCCCTCAGGGTACCTGTTTCTTGAAACCGCAGATCCTAACCATAAAAGGGTACGTAGGGTATGGTAAGGTATGACCCTCTACGTCTGGTTATGAGAACAACAAGTTTTGGGGTACAGGGGATTTTCCGAAAATAAGGAACCCTAATATAGTACCATAAATAGTAGGATCCATATTGTAAGGACGTACCCCGAATTTTCTTATTTCGGGATGTTTGGGGGTTTAGGGCTTACGGGTTTGCTCGATATTTTACGGTTTAGCGTTGGCTTTCGATCCTACCGCATATACAACTATGGGATGATTCGATCGCGTACTGTTATTGTTGAGTTTCGGGCTGGAGGTAGGTCACTAGTCTCGGATTCGGGGTTTGGGTTGAGATTCGAGATTCTGGGGGTCTGAGGTCTTCAGCTGTGTATTAAGGCTTGTGTATATTTACATGTGTGTGTATATATATATATAGAGAGAGAGACATGATTTTGACTGTCTCTTTTTTTGGTATATATAGATAGAACCTTGGCTGACTTTTGAACCTCTCCAAAAAGTTAAACTTTTAGCCTCCTTCTTATAGTTCATATAGAAACTCAAAAAGTTAAAGTCCTAAGAGCCAACCAGAGGAACGCCAAGGAACTGTGTATATATGTATACCCAGAGGGTCCTATTTTGGTTTTGGGGACCTAATTCCATAATGGTAGTGTATGTGGGACCCTCTGGGATATATAGATGTATATCATGAAGGCCCCTTAACAGACCAAAGGACCCTTCACAGGAAGCTCGAAGGAACCCTTACAGAAACGCTGTTCTAGCCATCTTTTTGCATGGGGCTTGGTAGCTCATCAGGGCTATAAATCAGGTGACTATAGTTACAAACCTATAACCCCCCCAACTAGGATACTTATAAGCTGACCTAGTCCCATGATCCTCCAAGTCAAGGATCCCGACTTTACTTCTCAAAGCCCACGTAGTATCCTAAACCCTACCCCCTGACCCCTGAACCCCTTCACCCCTAAGGGTCCAAGTACCTAATAATCATATACTCTCCTAAATATTGAGCTACATAACTACTATCCTAAAGCTAAATACCTAATTATTGGGTCCTTTGGACCCTTAGGGCACTATTTTAAAGCCCACATGCCAGCCTTCAGCTGCGCAGAGTAGCGCGTGAGAAGATCGAGGCGAGGGTCGGACCTCATTAAAGGATCTGTAGGATTTCGGGTTTGGGTCGAAGATATGACTTTTTTCCCTAAGGGTTTAGCGTTTATAGGGTTTAGGGTTTAGGGCATTAAATTTTTCTGACCCTAAGGGTTTAGCGTTTTTTGGGGTTTAGGGTTTAGGGCAGTAAATTTTTCTGACCCTAAGGCTCAAAATGGCCCAAAAGCCTTATGTAACATGGTCTTTAGGCCCAGAAACCATAAAATATGTCCTTAGAGCCTTAAAAAAAGGGTTGTAAATTTTTAACTTTAAAATTTAGGGCTAAGGACCCAGATGGCAGGGCCTTAGGTGCCACATTCCGTAGCCTGATTAGTTTTGAGGATCCAAAACCATACTCTTCGGGTCCTTGGAACCTTAGCGGGTGGGCTTTACCTAAACGCACTGTGAGTGTCTAACCGTGATTGTCGGAGTTCCGCTAGTGGTTCCTATACGTGTTGCTATAAGGGCTACTTCAAGGGTCTATTCAGGGTTTACCTATAGTCTCGACTGCAATTCCTTGTTGTGGTGAATGGTAACCAAGCAAAGGGACAACAAATGTAGACTAGAGGGTGCTCTCCTTGGTTTCCTGAAGAGATTTTAAGGATCAGGGGAAATATCAGTGCTTCCGCAGGTAGGCTAAACAACTACAATCGCCAGCATCCTAAGCATGCCATTGCCTGTGACCTTGCTTAACTATGTAAGAAGTCGCTTATTGCTCGAGGACTTTGCACGCCAATATCGTACAACGATGCAACCAGTTTCGTGATATTTTTTGCCAAAGCGGATCAGCTAAGCCTAACAAGGTGATTACATACCAAGCGGGTTACAGAATCGACTCTTCAGATGCAGGAAGTCTGACAACAAATCAACCTCTTGCTTCAGAAACCATTTGGGAACTCTTTTTAGACACCTCTGAAGGGATCCCTGAACCCTAAAACCCTAAACCCCAAGCCCTACATTCTTGAGGGGAAGCCCTACAGTAGAAGCCAAAAAGTTGGAACATCATTAGCCTCATGCCCTTAAAGTAAAGTAAAGGGAGTCTCAGCATGAATCATCCTCAATCGATGTTCCAACTTTCTGGGGTTCACTATATAGCAACCCAAAGACTCCAAATGGCCCAAAGGGGGTACTGCTTGTTGACCTTCGACCCCAATGTAGGTACTGTTTGCATGCTTGGAGTCTTCTAGTGACCCCTGTTTTGACTGCAAACCCCTAAACCCTAAACCGTTAACTCCCAAACTCCTAATTAAAACCTAAACCCTGAACCCGAGCCCTGGGCCCTAAACACCAAATCCTCCGAGGCCTCGATCAAGGCAGGTAGGATTCAGGATTCCTTTATGAATAAGAACTCAGTTGGTACTACGTCACCCTAAACTTTACGCAAAAAACCCTAGCCCCCCAAACCCGTTAACCCCTAAACCCTGAACCCTACATCCCTAAAGCCCTAGACCCAAATCCCCTAGACCCAAAACCCTTAAAAACCCTAAGGCGCTATAAATGGCTATAAATCCCTAAGCCCCAAACCCTAAAGAATACCAACCTTAAACCCTAAACCCTAAAACCCCTGTGTTAACCCCAAATCCCAGAAAAACCCCTAAATCCCTAAACCCTAGAACCCTACAAATCCCTAAACCCCAAGCCAAATCCCATACAAACCCTAAACCCTAAACCCTAAATCCTAAAACACCCTGTTTAAACCCCAAATCCCATATAGACCCTAAATCCCTAAACCCTAAATCCTAAAAACCCCCTTTTTCAACCCCCCAATCCGAGGCAGCGCACGTCTCTAACGTGGTGGCCTTCTGAAGATCTTCGTAGGCACCGTCCTCGGCCCACCGAGCTGAAGCTGGCGTCTTAAAAACCCGAAGAAGGCTGCAGGGCTTTAGGTTTTTTTAGGGTTTTGGGTTTTTTTAGGGTTTAGGGGTTGGGGTTGGGGTTGGGGTTTAGGGGTTTAGGGTTTAGGGGTTTAGGGGTTTAGGGGTTTAGGGGTTGGGGTTTAGGGGTTGGGGTTTAGGGGTTTAGGGGTTAGGGTTTAGGGGTTTTGGAGTTTAGGGTTTGGGTCTTGGGTTCAGTGATGATTCAGGTTTAAGACCCAGGGTTGAGGCTCAGGGCTTCTCGGGTCTGAGGGTTCAAGACACCCCCACATAGATACCTTAGGGTTCCTTCAAAGGGTTACTATAAGGGTACTATAGGGGTTCCTTTAAAGGGCTCTAGAGGGTTTGGAGTTTCCGAAAATTCGGGGTACCTTATTTTAGGGTCCTTATTATGGGGATCCTACTATTTAGGGTACTATATTTGGGTCCCCTATTTTCGGAAATTCCCATATAGGTTCTGCGAGGCCAAGATTTTGAGGGTGATGATAAAAGTTCTATACTGATTCTATCTGGATTGTATGACAAGTTTAGCCAGGCTACAAGGGAGGATGTAAGGTGAGTTGCAAGTATAATGTATTGGGCTGTGAGGATGTTTAGGTTCAGAGATCAAGGCTCTAAAGTGTCGGAAGTAATGTAGGAGCCTTAATCATTAGAATAGGGCTTTTGGGCCCATTATACTATGATTACATAAAGGAGTCCCAAAAATAGTATAGGTAATTATTGAGGCCTCTATAGCAAGAAGCAAAGCCTGGATTTGACACTGAGGATTTGTGCCTTGCGGTCTTCGGCAAGGCCCCTGGAGCCACCTCAAACCTGAAACCCTTCATCCCTAAATCCTCAACCCTAAACCCTAGCACACTAAACCCTACCAGGACCCCCCCATGGCCCTTGAATGGAGCCCTAATGGCCCGTAATAGTCGGTATTTGAGGTATATTAGAGGGTAGTTGGGGGGGTCTAGGTAAACCCCTAATCCCTAAATCCTAAAACACTAAACCCTAAAAGACACTAAACCCTAAACCCCTAATCCCTTAATCCTAAACCCTCAAACACTAAACCCTAAACCCCTAATCCCTAAATCCTAAACCCTAAAACACTAAACCCCTCTTAGTTGCTGAGTTCATAAGCCCCCAAAAAGTGTACACTTCTAGTTTTATAGTGGGTGATCTTATCCCAAAAAGTGTAAAGTGTATCCACTCGGCTACTAAGCCCTAATCCCTAAATCCTAAACTCAGCTTTTTCAATGCACTTCGGGGTTGCCCCACTTGCCACTGCGATGCGTCTTCCCGTTTAGGCTTCAGGGTTCAAGGCCTACCTTAACCCTGAAGAACCTACCTTTTTTAGGACTTATATAAGGAATTCATAATAAGGAACCCTAAAAAGGTAGGCTATTCAGGGTTAAGGTAAGGTTTGGGAATGAGAGTTTAGGGATGTTTAGGGCTTATATAAGGCTTGGGAATATTTTTTGGGGTTTGCGCTTGACATTTTTTCTCTGTCTGTGAACATCTGTGTTTATAGGTTGTGCGCATCATGCCTTTTCAGTACTGCCTTGCCTTGACCGGCGGATGCCTTGATGCCAAACGCGCACATGCCGTCTAGTGACTAGTGTGTCCGCATGCAACAGTGACAGCGGCGTCATCGGCAAGGGGATAAGCCTGCCGTCCTGATTCCGTTGAAATGTAGCTCCGTCGTCGTCATGAAGGAGACGGAGCTCTGGCACCTGGCCAGTAAAACAACACTGCAGTTGAAGGCCAGGATATCTCGAAGGGCACGGTCCAGCCCGATTTCCACCGCTTCGGATATGAGAATCTGCATCTTTTTCTTGAGTTTAGGGCTCAGGGCCTGGGGTTTACCATAGCACCCAAAACATGCGCGAGATAAGCCCAATAAGACACAGAAGCAATCGTCGTGAACCCCAAATTGATCAAGGTACTTACAACCTTACATACCAAGTCCCATGTATCTGTTCTCCCAACCTTAAACAAGCGTAGAGAGCTGGCCCTGCAAGAACGTTTAGTCGGGATATTGTTTGGCTGTGAGCTTCGTAATGTCTAGCGGACTCCACCTCCAACCCAACGAAGCACCTACTTTCGGAATCAAGGGGCTTGGTCAGCCGAGTATCAAACAACTCACCGCGAGGCGACTCCTACGTAGGGCACTCGTGTCACCACCTCTATAAACCGAAATAATTCGGAGTCCTCGGAGCCTACCTTAAACCCTAAATCTACTTCTAAACCTACAGTACACTTAGCCCAGCCGCAAGACTCTGGAGCCCTAACCTTTGACAGCTAAAGGTCCTAAACCCTCAACCCCAAAGCCCTAACCCTAAACCCTAAACCCCTAAACCCTAAACCCTAAACCCTCAACCCCAAAGCCCTAAAACCCTGAAGCCGGCATAAAGCCCCCAAAAACTCAAACCCTGAAGCCCTAAACTCTGAACTCCTCAACCGTAAACTCTCAAACCCTACTTAATCCTTCTACCCTGAAAACCAAAAAAATAACCCCAAAACCCCAAAGCCTAAGACTCCTCCAGCACAATGAAGTCCTAAAACCCCTAAAACCCTAAAGCCCTGAAGCCCCCAAACAGTCAAGCCTCTAAACCCTCAAACCCTAAAACCTAAGCCCCTGAGCCCTACAAATCTAACGAACTCAAGCCCAAAACCCTGAAAGCTTAGACCCAAAACACCAAAACCCTGGAGCCTGAAAACCCTGAACCGTCATAAAGCCAAAAACGCCCCGAAACCGTAAAGCCCTAAAACTCCCTTAACAAAACCGTCAGCCGACATGGGGCTGAAGGACTTGGTTGGTGCTGAAGGTTGAGGACTTGAACGCGGGAACACTGAGGTACAATTTTACCGGCGGTTTGGAGTTTAGGGGTATAAACGTACAGAGGCCCTCCCTAAGCCCCAAAACCCCTAAAACTTTTTCACAAACCTAAACCCAAAAACCAAAATCCTAGACGCTCTATACCTAAACCATCCTAAACCCTCGACCCTAACCCTAAACACTTTATACCTAAACTAAATAAACCCACCCTATAAGTCTTAACCCTAAACTAAACCCTAAGCCTAAGACACCTAAGCCCAAGCCCTCGAAGACTTTCAGGCCGAGCTGCGATGTCGAACATCCGAAGCCTGGTCAGGGAGGTCCAGGGCTTAGGGTTTAGGGTTTAGGCTTCAGGGTTTTGGGTTTAGGGTTCCTTCAAAGGGTGCCTTTCGGGGTTGCTTTAAAGGAGGTCCGGGGCCGCAATGTTTTGTTTGTAACTGGGTTCCTTTATTGGGCTTTTGAGTAACCAGGGAGAAAAAAAGTATAAACTTTTGTTTCATAATGGTTCCTTTAAGAAAAAAGTAATAAAGTATGGTACTCCAAAGCAAAGGCCTTAGGGTTAGGCTGTTGGGGTTACAAAGGGTACTTTTCGGGTTCCTTCAAAAAGTTTAGGGTTTACGGGGGGGTTCCTTTAAAGGGGTTCGGGTTTTGAAGTTAAAGGGTTCCTTCATGGGGTACCTGAAGGGGTTCCCTCAAAGATTTCTGGGACGTATGCATAAGGCCCGAGTAGTTGTTGTAACTGGGTTCTTTTGCAGGGTTCCTTCAAAGGGTTCCTCGAAGGGATACTCTAAAGGCTTCTACTGAGGGTGATGGTGGGGCCTCAATATTGCTAGTGGTTTGGGCTTTGAAGCTAAAGGTCTAAAATCCGTGACACAATCGTCCTGCGCACCTAGGTACTGTTATAATTAGGGGTAGTTCCCCAAATCATAATAGCAATTCCTAATATTGAAACCCTACATATTCTAATATATAGGTACTTAGGGCCCAACAAATTTGAAGGTTTGGACTTACGGTTTGCCACAAAGTAATGGTTGCGCTCACACCCGGCTTCTGACACTACACGGGTTCATATGTGACATCATTCGCCAGCAACAACTCCGACAAACAACTTCAAGAGAATAAACAGTTTACAACTATCCGACACTTGGAACTCAATTACGCGGAGAAACGGCGAATCTTCGAAGTAATTCAGTGCATATGCAGGTAAATGCGAGGCTTGGCATGCGGTAGGGTGGCCCCACCCTTCAACATAAGGCCTATAGGGCCTATAGCTGGCCAACTGATAGCAGCATCACTGCTTTCAAATCGGCGTCAAACCTTAAAAGACGAGGGTAGCTGGCCTTCGAAGGCAGCAACGCCGGATGACTTGCAGACCTTAAACCGTAAACCCTCCCCCAAACCCTACATAAACCACAAAAGCCTACATCTCCTAGCATTCCCGTGAATGCCAAAAGGAACTGTCAGGCTTGACCTCTCAGTGACCACCGAACCTCATGAACCCTGGCTCAACAACCCCAAACCCTAAACCCTACAACCCACCCTAAACCGAAACCCCCTAACTTCAACCTAAGACCAAAACCCCAAAGCAGAGAGTAAATGAAGCCCTACAGCGGAAACATGCGTCCGGATCCCAAGCTTCTTTTCCTCAATCCTGTAACCCTACATCTCGCACCGAACGCACTACTTTACGGGACTTAAGGAGTAGAATAGGGCTTGAGGATATACGGTATATTCGTACAAGGGCTTGTTCAGGGGATATGCTGTTTTCCCAATACTCAGGCCTCGGGTCAGACCTCCGTATTGAACCACGAAAACTACCGCCGCTATGAGGCAAGTCCTGCCAGAAATCAAGAAACCCTGAACCTTACAGCCTAAACTCCACACCTCTAAACCCGAAACATAAACAGCCCTCTACGGCCTGATCCCCTACCCTAAACCCTAAACCCTTCAACCCCCAAGCCCATCCCCTAGACCCTAAACCCGAGACCACAATCCCCTGAATCCCTGAACCCCCCCCCCCCCANCCCCCCCCCCCCCAATGCTCCGGCCTCAAAACGGCGGCATTGATCAAGGCCGAGGCTAGAGACGTCTGGTCCTGGAAAAAACCAGAGAGCCTAAGAATTGACCCTCCCTGAAACCCAAACGGTCCAAGTAACCGTATAGTATATACTTTAAGGTACTAAGTACCTACTATAATAGTACTTGGACCCTTTGGGAAACATTCGGCATGGTTTAGGGTTCCGGGTTGAGGGTTTGCAGGACATGCAGGACTCTGGGCTAGGGCTTTGGGAGCAGAGGGCTTAGGGTGATTATGCAGGGCGTTTTCTTTCGGAGCTCTGCTTACACTCTTTACTTGTGGAATATGGGGCTAGGGCCGCTACGGAGACTCTGCGGAATGCCCGCCACTACAGACCTAATTGTACATCCTCAACCACACACCTCGTAGCTTAGGGTTCAGGGTTTAGGGCTTGGGGGGGTTTAGTGTTCAGGGTTTGGGGGCTAGGGCCTTCTGGAACCACAGAACCAGTATCCCCAAAGGCCCTGAGCTTCCACTGCAAGGTACTCGGCTAAGTTTAGGATTTTGGGTTGGGCCTAGCTAGCATGTGGCAGCTGTCCCCAAACTGGACCTGATGCAAGAAGCTACAGGAGTATTCTGTTCTTAATATGTTTAAAGGTCTATTCAATTCCTTAATGATGTGGTTTTGGACTCTCTGTGGAACCGTGGAATTTGGGAACAACCCCCAAACCCTAAATTCTGAACCTCAACTCCCCATTTCAAAGTCCGCCTGGCTTTGAGAGAGCTGCTTCACCTCCCAGCAACACCGGGCCAACTCAGCCTGCAAATTGAAAGACTGGGCTCCTGGCTCTTTAGGAACTTAATTCCAGTTACCGGGACAAGGCAACCCTATCATTTACTGTAGACTCCTATTGTGGTATTTATTTTACACTAAGTTCATTAGCAAGAACCCAAAAAAACAGGAACTCAGCGCTGATTCAAGCAGGCTACTTGTTCTATAGGGTTCTTGAAGGGGTTCTACAAGGGTTCCTATGATAACTTAGGACTAGATATGGATTCTCTAACGGTTTAAGGGTGAAGTATTTCACGTCTAGGGGCAGGTAAACCATCCTTACGTTTGATATGGTTTAGGGCATGGGTTGAGCTTAGGGATCCGGAGGACACCCTACTCAATATTTACTATAGATCATTGTGGTAGCTTAACGTAAGTTCGTTAACAAGAACCCAGGAACTTAGGAAGCGTCGCACAATCAGGAGGGCTTTTCATATAGAGATTCATAGAGGTTCCCAGGATTACTAGGGGTTCGACAGGGGCCAGCTTTTCATTGAATTGGACGTGAGGCCGTGAGGTGAACACACCCCAAATCCCTTACCATGAGACGTGCTGCATGACGGTTCACGGCAGCTGGACGGTAAGCCTATTTAGGCTATTTAGGGTCTATGACTTTACTGCCTAAGGACGCACTATTGGGGTAGCAAATGCATGCACGGTGGTTCTGCTTTGACTGCTACATGGGGTTGGGCATAATTATACTTATACAGCTTCTGCTGACTGCGACTGCTACTGCTGCAGCTACAGCTGCCACAACAACAGCTGCAACAACTACTGCTTCTTCAACTAAAGAAATACCTACGACGACTGCTACGACGGCACATCCACCAAAACCACCATTGACACCACGAACACCAAAACAAACCCCTCTCCGAGACCGGGCTCATTCCCAACCTTTGAGGGAGGAGAAGGGGCGGAATTATCAAAATCCCAGAATATGATTACTATAGGATGAACGGAACCCTACAAACCACCAGTAACATGAAACCATGACACCCCATTAAACAAACGGAAAAGCGACCGAACCCCCTGAAGCGATACTTCACCCGCTGGCAAAAGCGGCCTCGATGGCCTCAGCTGCATGAGAAACACAGATGGTTTAGGGTTTCAGGCTTTCGGCTTAGGATTTCGGGTTTGGGAATAGGTGAATAGGTTTAGGGTTCAGGGTTTCGGGTTTAAGGGTTCCTCTAAGGTTTTCTTGAATGGTTTAGGCTTCAGGGTTTTATGGTTCTATATGGGTATACGGGTTTGTTATATAGTTGTATAAGGTTTGAAGGATTTAGGGTTCCTTTACGGTCTTGTTCCGATGTTCTTTAACTTAAGGGAGCCTTTTGGGTTTCAGATCAAGGGCTTTCGAATCATTTTTCGGGGTTCCTGCCAAGGTTCCTTTGAGCCCCAATGTGGGTCCGGAGCTTGGACAAGCTCAGGTCAACACTCTCCAGGAGCCAGCAATTCTAGTTTGTTGTGTGCTGTTTGAAAAACCCTACAGAAAGGTTACTAGGGCTTTGAAGGTTGTTCAAGTTTATAGGGTTTAGTGACTGCATTTTCCGTGACACCCCGAATCAGCTTTGAGGCCGGAATCCCTTGCCTGCACACTTGCAACAAGTCTTACGCTGTGAAGCTCTAGAAACCATAGCCGCCACAAGCAGCCAACTCCTATTCCTCAAAACATAAGCAACCCTGCAGCCAAGACTCCCCAACTCCTAAACCCACCCCAAACCACCCCCCAACCCTTAGTTGCTGATTTCATAAGCCCCCAAAAAAGGTACACTTTTCATATTATAATTAAATTAGTAGGTAATATTATCCCAAAAAGTGTAAAGTGTATCCACTCAGCAAACCCCAGACCTACAAAATCTGAAGCAAAGTGGGTGCAGGGCCCTGGCCGCTTGCGTCACACTGCCATGTGCAGCGACGACGGCATCAGCACAGTGGTGGCGGGGTACCTTTTAGCTCAGCCATCATGGTTGGGCCATGGATGCTCCGAAAAGTTCGACGTGGTTGCTGCCAAAAAAAGTGTGGTTCCTCCTGCGCGTGTCGCATTCTTTGCTCTTAGTAACGAGGTAAAACAACAACTTGGAAAAAGATCCGACATATCAGTTTATTGATTTGAGCTACCGTTTGGGTATGTATCAAGAAGGTGCAAAAAGAGCAGTAAAACAACATCAAAACACTTGCAGCGTGAGTGGTTTATACACACATTTCGCACCAAGTCTTGATCTACCATGGTCTTGCCGTCGCACAGGGATTCCGTACTACAATTGTATCATACACTGTTTATTTGGTCGCAATAACATTGTCTTTGGGAGCAGAGTGATTCTTAATTCAGTAGATCTTCAGTTGGGAAGCGGGCATGGGCTTTGGTTCTGGAGCCTTGGCCAGTGCAGACATTCGCAGTTTACACCCCATAGCTGGATTCGAAGCGTGACTCCGTCATGCGCAGCGCAGCAGAGAATCTTGCCAGCTGCTCCCTCCTGGCGAGCACAGCCAGGCGTTCGCGCAAGCGCATTGCACTGTAACTGAAGATACGGGGATCTGCCACAAGGAGCGATAAAGCGTCCTTGCGTGAGAAGTATTGCAGCAGAAGCTGCATTTTGGGCTTCAAATTGTCGGTCAGGCGTAGGGACATGATGATTGGAAAGCGAACAACTAGATGCCTGATGTCCGATTTGCCCGCACCCATGCGGACAAACCAGTCCACCATTGGTTCCAAGCTGGCTGAGACACTGCCGCAACCAAGGCTCTGTGGATATGTTGAAACAACGTTGGCAACCTCACTGCCACTCAGGCCCACGTCTTTCAACCAATCCACTGTTGGCTGCAGATTCTCCCCGATGCTGCAACTAAGAAGCTGAGGACATCTGGAGACGGCCTCGGCAACCTCGCTGTCACTCAAGCCCAAGCAACGCAACCAATCCACGGTTGGCTGCAAATTCTCCCCGATGCTGTAACCAAGGAGTTGAGGAAATCTGGAGACAGCTTTCGCAACCTCGCTGTCACCCAACCCCAAGCCCTGCAACCAATCCACGGTTGGCTGCAGATTCTCCCCGATGCTGTAACCAAGAAGCTTAGGAAATCTGGAGACAGCTTGCGCAACCTCGCTGTCACTCAACCCCAAGCCCTGCAACCCATCCACGGTTGGCTGCAGATTCTCCCTGATGCTGCAACCAAGAAGCTGAGGACATCTGGCGACAGCTTTCGCAACCTCGCTGTCACTCAAGCCCAAGCCCTGCAACCAATCCACGGTTGGCTGCAGATTCTCCCCGATGCTGCAACCAAGAAGTTGAGGATGCCTGGAGACAGCTTTCGCAACCTCGCTGTCACTCAACCCCAAGCCCTGCAACCAATCCACGGTTGGCTGCAGATTCTCCCCGATGCTGTATCCAAGAAGCTGAGGACATCTGGCGACAGCTTTCGCAACCTCGCTGTCACTCAAGCCCAAGCCCTGCAACCAATCCACGGTTGGCTGCAGATTCTCCCCGATGCTGCAACCAAGAAGTTGNCCAAGAAGCTGAGGACATCTGGCGACAGCTTTCGCAACCTCGCTGTCACTCAAGCCCAAGCCCTGCAACCAATCCACGGTTGGCTGCAGATTCTCCCCGATGCTGCAACCAAGAAGTTGAGGATGCCTGGAGACAGCTTTCGCAACCTCGCTGTCACTCAACCCCAAGCCCTGCAACCAATCCACGGTTGGCTGCAGATTCTCCCCGATGCTG